>VFFE01007123.1:978770-996484 GCA_008921705.1 Burhinus oedicnemus | reverse complement strand
GTCCAGGGTGGGTTTGGGGAGGAGCGCTCGGGAGGCTGCCCCCTCCCCGGCTTGCAGCCCCGGGGGAGGGGAGGGAGGATGGGAGTGGGGGGGGACGGCGCAGGTAGCTCTCCCAGCAGGCGGGACGAGGAGGGGAAGCGGCAGGGCAGGGCAGGAGGAGCGCCCCCCGCCGCCCCGTTCCTCGGCGGGGCCGTGCCTGGCGCTGGCCGCTCCTCCGGACCCGCCCGGGGAGGGGAGCCGCGGTCCGGGCCGAGGTGAGCAGCGCGTCGGGGATGCTGCGCCCGGCGCCCGTCCCGCAGGAGCTGGGGACCCGGGTCTGTTGGTCTTGACAGCCCCGGGGGCAGCGGGGAAAGGGGCTCGGTTTGAAACGGCGAGTGCAGCGAGGGGGCGCGGGGTCGGGTCTGCAGCGGGCATCGCCTCTCCTGCGCCTCCTCCCCCGGCTGCGCCAGCTGCCTTGCCGCTGTTTCGGTGCTGCGAAGAGGTAATTTGCGGTTGCTTGTATCCGCTCTCTCCCTCACGGCTCGGCCGCCGGAGAGGCCGGGTGGGTGCCGGGGGAGGGGGCATCCGCGGGGCTGGGGGCGCCTCTGGCCCACCGTAACGTCCTGCAGACTTGGGCAGGACAGGGAAAACCCCACCTATCCTTCACAGAGCTCTGCCTGCTGAAGAAGGCACCGTCTCCGGCTCCTCTTGAGATGAGTGCGTATGGCTACGCGTCTGTCAGAATAGACCGGGCTATGCGCGGAATTTTGTTTTTACAACTCCGGTCTTGTGACTTATTGAACACTTTCTTGAAGTGTTTTCTCTGGAAACTTGTCTCAAATGAGGGCTGTGAGCCCTAACAAAGAAGGGTGTTGTTCGGGAGCCAACAGGTGACGGGGTGAAACCTGAGTATATGTGTACATTGGAGTAAAGTCTGGCTGCTGTTTAAAATAGAATTTTAAAAAAATCAATGGGAGACTGTAAAAGGCAAGATTTCTTTCTTTCTAAATCTGTACACTCTCTTAAGGAGGGGGGGGGGAGCATCCGTGAGAATACCGCTTCCTCGGCTAGAGGTTTGGTTCTTGCCTAACTGCAGCGTGCGCTTGTATTTCCATCAGCGCTACACGGGGCCAAGCATAATACATCCAAGTCGGATGTGTTGGCGTGGGGCGATGCTTTGTCACGGTGTTTCCTCCTTTTGTTAATGCAGGTAGCCTGTCTTTGCAGTATGGCTCGTCAAAAGAAAATACCCTGAGAAGCATCGTTCGACTTCCAGTTGGAAAAGTGATCTTTGCGCTAGGATGCTAGAGGAGGAAAGCAGTTAACTCTTCTGTTGGTCCTTGCACGCTGGCTAACAAAAGGGAAAAAAGGTCTTGTTTTACTGGTAGGGTCCATCTAAAGTCTGTTGAATGAACAAGTAACAGGCTTCATTCCTTCCCGCACTGCTCTGGATAATTCGGTTACTCAATGGACCCAACAGCTGAACCAATCGGTGTGTGCCGGTACTGATACAAATTCTGGTCATCAACTCTGGATCCAGATTTCCCCAGTACAGAGCTATCGAGCTGTCTGAAAATACATTACTTGTACTGTAGCTAGGGAATGGGACTTTCTGATCATTTGCGTGATACATAATAGTTATTTTATGGTGGTTTATTGCTGCTGTATTACACCCTTCCTCTTCTAATGTAGTTATGCACCAGGGATTAAATAAGCAGGTGAATGGGCTGGCCATGCTAATCTTAACTCGTTGAGCCTTCATTGTGAATGGATGCATGTGATATGCATCTTGTATCCCCTATAGCCTTGTTAACAAGCCTTCTAACAAAAAAGTTGTTAAACAATTTGCCCTGCAGGACAGAGTAAAACAGCAGGGGATGGGCAAGGAGATGTTTGTCTAACCGTGCTCACAAATCATGACCTTTTCTATCTGGTCAGGGGTGAACATAATCAGTGAGCTGGAAATCCTAGCAAGGGAATAACCTTCATATGGGGTTCAGCAATAGCTTTGCTCTAAGTTTGATATCCTAACGTTTTATGTAGCTGTGGTTTTGTAATTAGGAGTGTAGTTTGTCTTTGCTTCTAAGAACTTTGTCATAATAATATGGTTGGTTTAATACATCAGTAGAAAAGAAATATGAATTGCTTTTCTTTTTAAGTCAAATTTAGCTGTTTAATTCAATTATGTTATTCGTAGTTGTCAAGCTGGCAGCGAAATACCTCCTTGTAGGCTACGAAGCTTTTTTTGAGAGGTAGTATTTGAACAGACCCAAAACCTCAAAATGTTCCACAAACTTTAAGAAAGCAAAACATCCTTGCTTGTAGATGTCATGGCAGGAGTAGAAAGACCACCTTTCTACTTATCCCTCAGAAAGCATTTATTTTTTCAGCTGTTGTTTATATTCATTTGAATCCTCCTTAGGATGTAGTCATTTTAAACAGATCACTTTGAAGGATGAGTGCGGTTGGGGGGCAGGGAGGAAGAACCCTGTAGTTTTAAAATGCAAACCAAATTACACTTGAGGGGGAGAGGAAGGAGAACTCCTAAACAAGCAATTGCTAAAATAGTTCTGCAGATAGCCTGCTGTTAAGCTGGGCTGGTTTAGAAACCTCACTCTCAGCAACACCACGATATTTGTGACATGGCCATATTGATATATGGTGTACTCTCAGTCATTTTATAGCTGGTTTAGCATTAGCTCTATGGTAGCGTTTTTCTTTTAAAGTGAATGCCGTCCTTTGAGTAATCTCGGTTCATTGAGATTTATGAACCTCGCATTAAACATTTCCAATTGCCTTATCTGAGGAGAAGCACCCTGACTGTAAAGTTGCATTTTAGAGTTGGAGGCGAGGTGTATTTTTTCTTTATTCTCTACCAGCCATACTTTCAACCTGCCCTGTATCATGGGGAAATTGGGCCTGTGTTTTTCTCTTGTTGGAGCTGGAGCGCATGCTGTCTGGAATGGGTGGGTCAGAGGTGGCCTAGGCAGGATCAGTCTCCGTGGAAAAGCAGCGTGGTCTCTCTTGTACCAATGCCTTGTCTTCCTTTGAAATTAGGCAATGCTCCTGCGCTTATGTACCTTTGCTATAGTTGAAATCCCAACATCAGCCAGTGCTGCTTTTCGCCACGTAGAAGTAGCATGTAGCCTTAGTGATCAAAAATCCTCAGAAAAGTTAACAAGTCTGCATGCATTCAGAGTTTGTTTTGTTTCCTTGTCTTTCAAGAGAAGAAAGTAAGTCAGAGAAGTTATTCTTTGATCTCACGGAGAGAGGTTTTTGAACAATCAATCTGAAGCAATTACCCAATTACCCGTGTGCTTGTGAGCGTTGGGTGTCGTGCGAGCGGGCTGGGGCACACCCCACTCCAGTGCCCAGGCACTGGCAGAGCTGAACCTGTCTCTTTGCCTAAATTACATTTCAGATCTGCTTCCTGTGGTGTGGTTGAGATCTTATGAAATGTTGTCAAAGATGTTTCATCTAGTGACTCCTTTTATTTCTGGGTTCTTGGGCAGGAGTCCGTTCTTGAAAAGTGACAGTCTGACCAACACAAGTTATCATGTTGCAGTGCCTTAAGAATTGGAAATACCAGCTTAGCTGTCAGCGAGTGGCACATTATTGTAAACCAGATATCTACCTCTCCCTGAAGGGAGACTGTAAAACAGTTCATTTGGAAGGACTTGGGCTTCTCAGTGGTACTCATAGTGATTTTATACTTAAGAATTATTTGGGTATAGATGATGTGGGACACAAGCCGCCAACCTGAGCATCCCTATCCATCTGCAACAGTGAGCACTGTTGCCTTTTTTGCTAGCAGTGATTTCTTAACTGCATCTCAGTATTCCTCCATGCCTCCTCCCCTGCCCCCCATTTTTATACAAACAATAACAAAAACCATGGTTGACTTCACTTCCACTAGAACGTGGAGAGGCTAAACAGTTTTGTATCATTTGTTTGTCTGTTTCTGAAGGAAATTAATTCAGGGGATTTAGTATGTAGCAGGATGTTTGTCTTTATATTTTAAGTATACAGGATTGAGCTTTTAGGACTGAGTTTGGTTTTACTCACCTTTTTTGACAGAGGTTGTAATATGGTGATGCCAAGCTCAGAAGCTGTTTTGCTAACCTTCAGTTGTTCAGCTAGAATAAGATTTCAGAAATTTGCCTGACAGCTGACAGGTTTTGTGGAAATAGCCTGTTCTCAAAGGGGAAGTTGGCAGGTTTGCTTGCCCCATTGAATATTAATCTTTCATTACAGTGTGGCTATGGAGTGTAATAGAAGTGTGTTGGCATCTTAGTGCACCAAAAATAGCACGTATATTTTCAAACCAGAAGCTTTTGGAGTAAAGTTAACAAACAAGTTAAATTTTTCGAGCATTAGCCCAGTGGAAGAGTTAAGTAATCCCGTCTCTTTTTATTGGGTGTGGGAATGTATAGACTTATTGAAAATGAGGATAGATAGACTGTGTAATACCAAATATCGTAATTTCTCCAAGCTTCTAGCTTTGGATGCATGTGGCCACTTTTTATGGATCAGATTTGGGTTTACATACTGAATCAACAGAGCCTGGCACTAACCAGTGCCTCATGCCTGAAGAGGCATAAACTCCTGTTGAGTAACAAGCAGAATACTTGGGTATGCGGCCTTAAATCTTTCTTTCACCTGTGATCTAGCAGCAACTTGTGTCCTGTAATATGGTGGTGATGAGACTGAAAATGTAATGTGGGACCCACCAGAAGTTTTTAGATTGCTCTCCCTTTTAGACCCACCAGCAGGGTTATATGACAAGGAGATTAAAATTTTCTACAGCTTAGATCTAGCACTGACAAAATTGCCTCTATGTTTAGATGAGTAAGAGAAAGAATTGCCTAAAACGGGGAAGGCACAGCTCGTGTAATCTTGTACTGTAAAAGCAAGCTTGTTTCTAACTCCAGTGGTCAGGGTGTCTGTCGTGGTAGGATAAATCCTCTCTGCTTTCGGTTACCTGTATTTCACTGAAATTCCTGGTCTGAATTTCCTAAGAACTTCTGCTAGAATTAATGTAAGATATTTACCTTAATAAGCTTTTTACTGCAAAATGCTATGGATGTTGGCGAGAGCCGCCTTTGCCAGTTGTGACTCCAAGTGATCCCACTGATATTAAGCTTTGCAGGCTTCATGAATCAACAGATGCATCTCCCTGTAGGGTTTTAAATTAACAGAACAATCATGATGTATTTTACAGAGCCTAATCTGGCATAATTGGATTTCAGATATTTAACCGGACCAACGCCCTTCCGCTCTGATACAGCTAAAACAAAGTTCTCAGAGGAATCCAGCAGATGCTCACTGCTCTGTGCCTACCTTCTGAAAAACAGGATGCTACTTGCACAACTGTCTTTCCTCAACAATTTCTTTAGTTTTTGACAAGCTGTTGTCATGTCTTTTGTGTTACTGGATTGGTGGTAGTAATGACTTCAGGGAGAGCTTGTGTCATTCCTTTTGTTAATATCTGCTCAATGAGTGTTTCCTAGATATACCTACATATAACCTGTGATGTGAAACAAGCAGAAGTGTAAAAGACAACAAGTATTAATATTGAAATACATTGTAGTTGCCAAACATGGTAGTGTGTGTCTAGTTTTCTTTTTCTTGAGTAGTTTTCTTTTTATAACTCTTTTAAGCCCTTTTGAATTGCTTGTAGCAAATTGTAATGATCCTTCAATGATTTATTGTTCTGGGCAACACAAGGAATACTAAACTGTTGTAAGATCATTTACACTGATAATTAGTTGTTGCATGTTCAAATTTATTAAAGCTTTGTTAATCTCTTCCTCCAGATCAATTGCTTGATGAGTTGCAGCTGAAATATTTAACGCTTCACACTTACACCATTGAAGATGGAGCCCAAAGCCAACAATCTCGTTTTCGGGTGTCAGCGAAGCTCAACATCTGACGATGACTCTGGCTGTGCCTTGGAAGAATATGCCTGGGTCCCCCCAGGCCTCAGACCAGAGCAGGTACCAACTGTGCTTCTGCATTTTTCAAATAAGCCTTGTAAGGACTGTCTAACGGAGTGATATGCTGCTTCTACAAGTCTAATTAAATTCTTATAATGTATAAAATTTAAATTCATCTAGAGCTCTTCACTTCCTGTTTTGTTTCCTATTCCAATGAGGCTGTGTTTAGGGAGCTAAAATCCTCAGCACCAGGGAGTCTTATGTTCCCAAAAAAAAATTCCCAGTCAAGATTTTTCAATTAATATGTGCCGCAGAGGTATGTATTGTCAAATCTAAAAGCAGTGTAGAAATTTGCTTTCTCTTTGAAATAAGTTATTAGGTTAAATAAAGGTCATGGCATTGTGCTACTTGGCCAGTACTTCACTGCACTTGTACAACTCTTTCAATACTTAGGCATTTGACATCTAGAACATGTATGTTACTACAGCACATATAAACAAAAGTGTTCTGTCACTGTGACAAGTAGTAATGTATTTTATGCTTGTTTAAAATGTTGTATGCCTGCCATTTGTTCATGCCAGGATTTCTCTTGTATGGTCCCTGGAGCTGACACTCGTGGGTTGGTTGGGCTGGTTCTTCCCCTCTCCCTTTTCTTTTTTATCTTTTATAACATCACCGTAATGGAAATAAAAGTGAAATTATTGATGAGCAAGTTGCTATGGGAGATCAAAATGGTATTCATTTACTTGATGATATTGCAGCTGTGCTGCAGCTGTGTTCTTGGTAATATCCAGAACTCAGACTTCAGTGTTAAAAGGACAGAGTGGCTTTATAGCATCTGCTAACGGAGGCAAAGCAACCCTCCTTCAGCTGGCAAACTAAGACAGTCCATAGTTATAAAAGTGCAGAAGATGTCTCGTTTTTGCTATGCAGAGATTTTCTTAATCATGAATAAAGTAAAAAGTCAGCAGGAATGGCAAGTAATAGGCTATTTTTAGGGAAACTCTTTTTATCACTTACTTAAGCATAAATAAGAATCCTGATGAATCAGACCTTAAGGCAAACAGCTAGCCAACGTTCTGCCGTAACAATTAAATGCCCTAAAATATCCTCATAATCCAGCTAGCTCAAACTGACTGAAGACTTTTTTTCCAAGAATGACGACTTATTTTGATAACAGTGCAATAAACTTGAGAAAACGGCGTGAAGTATCTTTAAAGCCTCACTTCTTACTGCATGTTGTTATCTTTTCATGCAGCTTCTTGAAGTACAGTCAGTACTAAGTGGGCTTGCAGTGGACTTCTGATGTTTAAATTTTGGTTAAATGAAGACCAAGTCATGTTTCATGCAACTTTTCTCATATAATTTTGATTACTTCCTGAGTCAAGTGACTGATTACTGCTTCTTTTTCATCTGTCTTACACAGTAATAAGCTGTTGACCTGAGCATTATTTAAATCTGGATGGCAAGTAATATTTTTGCCAATAGTCAGCTCTTATTTACAGCCCCAGGCCTCGTGACAAGCTGGAAACTGCATAGGAAAAACAATAAATCTGTAGCTGTTCCACAAAAATATTTTTTGCCATTGGGCTTTGTCATAGTGTTCATTACAGCTTTCCTGTCATAATTTTCTTCTGAAAAAAAAAAAAAGAGTGAAGATTGATAGGTGTGTACACCTAATATTGATTTCTTTATCAAAAACATGCAGCCTGTGAAAATTTCATCGCTAATTTGCATCTGATTGAAATGGGGCTGGATCCAGCCTTCTCCCAAGGGAAGGATGTTTCCACCTTCTTACCAAAGCCCACATGGAAGCAATGAAAGCTGATGCTTTGGGTGAACCTGATCAGCAGGAGACTACAAAACAGCTTTTGTCTCAACAATGTGTAAAATGCAGAGAGCAAATTAAATTTGTTTATATAGTGGCTGTTTTCTGGAAAGCTTCATGCCTTGTGTGGTGAATTGCAGAGGGAAACTTGGAATTTCCACGGGGTTGTTGACCAGCCCTGAAGGGGGTGGGAATAATGAGAACATTAAATGTGCATAATTTATGATACCCCCCTAATTGTCACTGCAAATTGCATTCCAGAAAAGCAATTCAGCAGCTGGGTGCTAGTTTTATCAGAGACAGTTCAGGTTTGCTGAGCTGGTTCATCTGGGTCTCGTATTTTCAGCACAAACCCTGTCACAGGTCTAATGTAGCGTAACCTTCTCCCTTCATAAATGAGACCTGAGATAAAACAGTAGCTGAAGGAGGATTGCAGTGCTTGCGTGATGTGTGTCCCTCGGTCTGAACTCTGTGCTCCTCCCGGTCAGGTCCAGCTGTATTTCGCCTGCCTGCCAGAGGAGAAGGTCCCTTACGTTAACAGCCCTGGAGAGAAACACCGAATTAAACAACTTCTCTATCAGCTGCCACCCCACGATAATGAGGTAAATACAGAATCTAGGATGCATTGTCAGGGCTTAGGTCTCCCCGGTGGCTTTTACGTGGAGAATTGCCTACCTGTGTATTTATGACAAGCCTAAACTGTGGCCTGCAGTGGCATCTGACCTGTAAAGCAGTGCGGTGTGTACACTGAGTCCATTGTTCGGCTGTCCGGTTGGCTTGCGTGCAGATAAGAGCTGTCTGGAAGGACACTGCCTTTGCTTGTTAGGGAGGCTGGTGTCACTGCAATAAACTTAACACAAGTTGGTTTTATAGTGTTTGCAGCCACCCACCAATTACCAGGAACCTACAAATTCCTGGAATTGCATTGTAGCACACAAAAAGGATGCTTTGTGATAGTAAAAGGTTTGCATCTCAGATATGCAGTGTAATTTGGAGTAGAAGTAGAAATAACAAACAAGCCCTTTGTAAGGAATGGGGGCGGGGGTGTCAATACTTAAGATCTTGTGTATACTGCAGTACTTAGTTGTGGCCACTTAACCATAAATCTACAGGACAATGTGTTATGGCTGATTTAGGTTCATTCCATTATTTAGGATAGCAGCAGGTTTTGTATTTTTTTAAATCTTATTTCTTGCCTAGACAACTTCTTGGTTTAGTATGGTGGTTTTTTTCCCTGTAATGGAAAATCTCTGTCGTACTACTTTTGTATTATGCCATATTAGCTAAATATTAAGATGGTAGAGGAGACAAGCTGGAAAAGGCTAACGATGATTGCCAGCATGCCTGATGAATTTCTTGCATATATGCACTTACTTACTAATCTGTTACTTTAAAAGCTCAGTATCTAAAATAAGTTCTCCTGTGTTTTCACTGGAAGGTGAGATATTGCCAGTCTTTGAGTGAAGAAGAAAAGAAGGAGCTGCAGATGTTCAGTTCTCAGCGCAAAAAGGAGGCACTCGGCCGAGGCACTATTAAACTACTCTCAAGAGCGGTGATGCATGCGGTTTGTGAACAGGTAATATTGCTTGTGCCACAAGCCAACTAGAGGGCTGAATAATGTAAAACTACAGTATCTCAATATTATCTCTATGTCTGAACACACACACACAAAAAGTATTTTTGAAACTGCATGTAAATAGAAGGTAGCGCTTGCTTAAGCAAAATACAGTCTTTGATGCTGGGAATGAACTGAATCTTTGATATATTTCCTACTAAAAAAAAATGTTGCTGACTCATTCTAAAGTAATGACAAATGAAAAACAGGCATATGCTTAAAAATGTTATTATGTATAAAATAAACTTCTCTTCGCAAAAGGTTTGTTGATGCACAAAGTTTGTCTAGACCAAAATTGAGAATATTTTTTCCCCTCTTACCAGAATTTTGGAATAAAACCTGCATATTGGGTTTCTTGTTTTAACTTAGCTTAAATGGCAGAAACTAGTAGTTTGGGATGGGAAGTGTGTTCACTTTCTGGTTTTGTTTCTAGTGTGGTACAAAAGTAAATGGCGGTGAAGTTGCAGTTTTTGCCTCAAGAGCTGGGCCTGGGGTGTGCTGGCATCCCTCATGTTTTGTGTGCTTCACATGTAACGAGCTGCTCGTTGACCTTATCTACTTCTACCAAGATGGAAAAATTCACTGTGGTAGACACCACGCTGAACTTCTCAAACCTCGATGTTCAGCCTGCGATGAGGTAAATAATTCACGTTTTACAGCCAATCTATAGTCCTGTTGTTCAGTTAACAAATTGGATGACTTGGGCAATTACTAACTTCAGGTGCAGTAGTTTAAGAAGTCAGGACTCTGCTGTATAGATGTGTTTGAAGGCTGAGAGGTGTTTCATTTCTTGTCAAATTGGCAATATTACAAGCAATATGATGGTATTTAGAAAGCACATGCCTGCGTGTATTTAGAATTGAATCTTACTTCAAAAATACCATCCTGATAGCAGTTTCTTTAATGGTTGAGTTCTTATGTTCTCATTCTTTTTTTTGCTTTAAGTAGTACAGGTTTTCTTTTTTCTTTTTTTTTTTTTTAATACAAAAGGTCAGAATGCCACAGTTGCTATGGGACATTGTTGTTTCTATCTTTGTATTCAAAAGGCAGCTAAATAAAAATATATGTAGTGTGTGAACTGCACAGTTAGGATATTTTGCATGTTCTAACTCCCAAGGTGAGGTTTTGGCCACTTAACTAAAAGTTTATTTTTTATCTTGGAAAAGATCATTTTTGCCGATGAGTGTACAGAAGCTGAGGGTCGCCACTGGCACATGAAGCACTTTTGTTGCCTTGAGTGTGAAACAATCCTGGGTGGACAGAGGTACATCATGAAGGATGGGCGACCATTCTGCTGTAACTGTTTTGAATCTCTCTATGCAGAATACTGTGAGACCTGTGGGGAACACATTGGTAAGTAGGTCCTTTTTAAGCATTAAACTTACAAATTAAGGGAAAGCCAATTTATGAAATTATTCCACATTCCAGAAGTGTGGATTCTGCAAGTAATTTTTTTAGAGAAACCCAAAGCATTGCATTTTCTCCCCTTCCAGGTGTTGACCATGCTCAGATGACCTATGATGGACAGCACTGGCATGCCACAGAGACTTGCTTTTCTTGTGCTCAGTGCAAGACCTCTTTGCTTGGCTGCCCTTTCCTTCCAAAGCAAGGGCAGATTTACTGTTCAAAAACCTGCAGCTTGGGAGAGGACGTTCATGCCTCCGACTCTTCTGATTCTGCATTTCAGTCTGCTCGATCCAGAGATTCCAGGAGGAGCGTCCGCATGGGAAAAAGCAGCCGCTCAGCTGACCAGTGCCGCCAGTCTCTCCTCCTGTCCCCAGCCCTCAATTACAAATTTCCTGGCCTTTCGGGCAATGCCGATGATACTCTTTCCCGTAAGCTGGATGATTTAAGCCTTTCGAGAGAAGAGGCAAGCTTTGTTAATGAAGACTTCTGGAAGGGAAGAGTAGAGCAAGAAATGCCTGAAGACCCTGAAGAATGGGCTGAACATGAAGACTACATGACTCAACTTCTTCTTAAGTTTGGTGATAAAAGCCTTTTCCAGCAGCCCGCTGAAGTAGACATTAGATCAAGCGAACACTGGATTTCTGATAGCATGGTCAAGAGCAAGTTGGACTTGAAAAAAAATAATCCAAGCCTAGCAAGTAAGAAGTATCAGTCAGACATGTACTGGGCCCAGTCGCAAGATGGCTTGGGTGACTCTGCCTATGGCAGCCACCCGGGCCCTGCCAGCAGCAGGAAAATCCAGGAGCTAGACATGGAACACGGGGCATCAGGGTACAAACATGACCAAACACCATGGTATGGAGGTTCACTTGAATGTTTGTCTGACCTGAAACAGCAAGAACAGAGTGTTCGAGACTCAATGGATTCTTTGGCTTTGTCTAACATAACAGGTAATGGGGGAAAAAATGACTGGTTTTGATGGAGAGGTCAACCAAAGCATGCATGTTGGGAGTATTTTGAACTTTTCATATCTGTGATTTCTAAAAAGCTTTAGAAGCAAGAGATGTATGGAAGTAGGAAATAGTTTTTATCAAGCACATATTCTTTCACAAGATACATTTCTGCTACTTAAATTCTATTTAAATTCTTCTACTTTCCTTTTGAATTCTCTTTCCTTTGCTCATAACAAAAAAATCCATAATGTTAAACAGCATAAGAATGGTATTGAAGTACGGGTTTGTTATATACAAACCACTGCTTTAAGCAAATGAAGATTTTTTTATTTTTTTTTTCCATACCTTAAGTACAAGAAGTTGCATTATATACTAGGATAATATTAAAGATAATCTGCAAAACACTGTAGGTAATTTCCTGATTTGCTTGTAAAAATATGTAGAAAACCTGAAAGGATGGTAACCTTCGTAGTCTTAGGAAATGAGGTTTATGAGATTATCTTTTTCCATTGACTAAAGAGAAACTGATAATCCACGTTTGTGAACCTCCTTGTCAAATGTGATTGCAATTAGCCAAAGGGATAAAAGTTGGGGGGTGTGTGTGTGTGTGTGTGGTGACCTTCCTTTCCTCTTTCCCTACAAAAAACCCAAACCTGAGACTTAGGTATATGACAGACCCATTTTAAATGTCCTATCCTCTTCTCCCTCCCTTTCCTTCTGTAACCTGAATTGTTGTAGCTACTCGTGTAGCTCTGGCCCAACCACATGCTGCACTGCCCAAGCGGTAACGAAGGAACTGATATGGGGAACTTGGTTCAGGGGAGCAAGGGAGGAGGAGAAACCAGAGGTGTTGCACCTGGGAAGGTCACAGGGCAGATGACGCTGCTGTTGTGGGAATGAAGGATTATTGGACAC
This sequence comes from Burhinus oedicnemus, assembly GCA_008921705.1. Lineage (NCBI taxonomy): Eukaryota > Metazoa > Chordata > Aves > Charadriiformes > Burhinidae > Burhinus > Burhinus oedicnemus. The sequence continues at coordinate 983,851 of VFFE01007123.1, read as the reverse complement.
AAACCTGGAGTAAACCAGGCCAGCTTACTGCTGATGATTTTTGGAGGATAAGGATCCTTCTTTGCAAGGCAGTAAGACTGGCTTTCCTGTAGCAGCAGCTGGAATATTGAATTTAGCAATACCAGAAACATGAAATATTTTAGCTTTAAAAATGGCAAGCATGGACTGTAGAATAATTTTAAGTAATTCTTTTTTCTTAGAGGCTTAGCTGTATGCGTGTTAGAGCTATTTAAAAATTTTAAACTCGCTGAACTTCTTCCACTCTTGATGTCCAGGTGTTAGCTAATGCATTGGCAGAGCTAACACTTAAATATTTTAAGTCAAAACAAAAATTATTCCTCTATGAAGCTACTCCTTTTGGAAATAGTTCAAAAAAACACTAATAAGGTCTGCTTTACTGGAAAGAAATGTTTAATATTTTGTTACAATACTTACCTCTTTGATAGCCCTCTCATTTTCTTTTCCTCCTTTCTCTGTTCCCACCACAGGGGCTTCAATGGATGGAGAAGGCAAGCCACGGCCATCTCTCTACTCTTTGCAAACTTTTCAAGAACTGGAGGTAGAGGACTGTGAGAAAATGAGCAACATGGGAACTCTGAATTCTTCAATGCTCCACCGGAGCACAGAGTCCTTGAAGAGTCTGAGCTCAGAGTTGTGTCAGGAAAAGGTCTTGCCAGAGGAAAAGCCAGTGCATATGCCTGTACTGAGAAGATCTAAATCCCAGTCTAGACCACAGCAAGTGAAGTTTTCAGATGATGTTATTGATAATGGAAGTTATGAGAATGTTGAAATACGTCAGCCTCCAATGAGTGAAAGGACTCGTAGGCGTGTTTACCATTTTGAAGAGCGTGGAAATCGGCCTTCTCATCATCGTAGAAGAAGTAGGAAGTCTCGTTCAGATAATGCACTTAACTTGGCCACAGAAAGAAGATGCTCTCCAAGAGAGAGATTTCGTTATTACTCCCCTCAGGATCATGAAAAATTTATTCAAAATAGAAGCTCACGTGAGATTCGGGCATACATTCAAAATGCGGATCTGTATGGACAATATGCCCATACTAGGTCTGATTATGCACTGCGGAATCAGGTGGTTGATAAATTTTTTGGATTGTATGGCGAGGAAGATGACTCCTGGTGTTCAACTTCATCCTCATCGTCCGATTCTGAAGAGGAAGGGTATTTTCTAGGACAGCCAATTCCACAGCCACGATCACTGAGATATCCTTACTATACAGATGACCTTTCCGGTCCAACTACTGCGTTATCTAGTTCTCAGTTTGGACAAAGGACAACCAAATCAAAGAAGAAGAGGGGACACAAAGGAAAAAATTGCATCATTTCTTAATTTGTTTTAACAGTTGGGAAGACCAGTCAACTCTGTAGCTACAGTTTGAACCACATCTTTTTATATTAATAATTGTACTTAGGCAAGATGCTAAGGTTCTTAATGCTTTGCCAGTGTAAATGATAACCCTGCCACAGTTTACATTGTACAAGTAACATTCAGAAACGTCACCATGCCAAATGATGACCTGCTCAGATATTGCTAGGTTTACATACTGTGTTTCAGCTGTCAAAATACTGTTACTGCAGTTCCTGATACAGACTTTTTGTAGACATTCTATTTTATGCTCGCTATTCACCTATGTTGAATTCTCCGAGAGAAGGGATTCAACAAAGATCAATAAATAAAATTGAATCCTGTGCTGTAGCTATACCCACACAGGGTAATCTTTGACTTTTTCCTCTTACTGCCAAAAAAAGAAGGCTCTGTACTGTGCCCTTTCTTCATTGGTAAAGCTCACCCTTCCTCCTTCAACTTTCCTTACAAAAACTGGATTTTTTTTTTTAATTTGGGAAAAATGCTCCTTTTCCAAAGAGTCCACTATTAAGGAGGCAAAAACCAGAATGCGGGAGCTGAAATGCTTGAGGCCTTGAGGTATCCTAAAGCAACAGTAAATGGTTTATAGGGTTAACTTTCATGTTTTTCCCTCCACAATTTTTTAAGAAATCCATCCCTCTGTAAGGGTTTGGTTTGGGGTGGGGTTTTTTTTTTTTTTGGTGCCTGTTTCAAGGAAGATACTCGTTCAGCTGCTGGAACTGGACTTAGCTGCCAATGAATGGTGATGCTTTTTATGCCGTGCCCCCCCACCCCGCAGCAGCGAGAGAGAGGTACAACTGCTGAGTCCTTTGCTCGGGCACGTAACCCCGTTTAAGTCCATGAATCTACTTACGTAACAAATACTTTCATAAGGGCTTAAAGGATTAGGCTCCAGAATTGTGTCTTTTCAAATGCATTATCCAGGTTTTAAAATGTATTAGCTGCAATTCTAAATCAAAAAACATTGATATTTATAATGTAGTATTTCATAGGCTTAAATGTATTCATAATTTAACAGTGCAAATACTAATGTACATATTGTACAGTTAAAATTTTAAAAGCTGAATATTTTTATATCCCTGAATTTGAAGAAGTTTGTTACAATATCAAACTAGATTTGTTAGGGGTTTAACGGCAGCATTATGGATGAAATATTGCTTGTATTTTAGTCAGGGGTTTTAAGTTGAAAAATATTGAAAAATGTTTAGTGCAAAACAGCTTAATTTTGTCTACTAGGTATTAAAAGCTCTGTATGCATGGTGGGGCTATGTAAATACTCTCTAAACTATGGCCCTCTTAATCTTGCAAGTGTTATTTATGGGTCAAGCAAAATGTAAACTATATAAATGTAAAAACCACACAAGCCTGGAATATATCAGTACAACAAATACGCAACTCCTGTGGATGTGGATTTTTATTTTTTATTGTTCCCTGCCTTTCCCAAAAATAGTTTCTGATGTTCACCTGCCTAAAGGAAGAGAGATGGTGGGCGGCTCTAGAAGGCAAGCTGGCAAAAAACTATAAAGCAGTAGGTAATCTCAAAGGGTGCCTTGAACTCATATCTGGAGCAGGAGCTATTTGAAGTTATAATAAACTTCTTGCACTGTTTTAAATAACAGGCAGAAATTTGTTGGTTGAATTAACAGTGACATCCACCAATTAAGATAGTAAATGCCAAAGCCACTGGCTTTCTGACCACCTGAAGAAAGGTAATTAACGAAATAACAGATGCTTCTTACCAAAAAATCCTGGCAAATTGAACTAAGCTTGCCCTTGAGGATATAGAAGTTTGGAAATAAAAGCAGCTAGAAGTAAGGAAGGGAACGGACACATGAGTATTGGCTTACACCAAAGAAAATAAAGCTATTGCTAAGGCTAAATCAAACTAGCAGTTACTTGCTTGTATTTTTCAGGGTAAAATAAGCAAAAGATCTTTTACTCCCAGAGGTGATATTCACCATATAAGTCACTTTTCTAGTACAAACAAGTCTTGTGTACCTGAAAGCTGATCAAAGTAGTATCGTGCTACATCGCACGGGCCAATGGGCGGCTCGTGGGATGCTTCCAGCTGGCGGGCTGCCGTGGTGGCTTAGGCAGCATTCGCTTTCCTAGCAGCCAAATGCCTGTTGTGCTTAAGTATAGTACAAAAACCAGACTGCCAGGACTTACAGGACTTGAGGAAAGATGCTGACTCGTTAATGCGTTCCCCAGGCTGCTCAAACAATGATTGGAACCTTCCATTCTTACCTGCATTTCCACGTATGGGGAACCGGGATCCCCAGAAACAAAATGTTATGCTGCTACTGCTGTGTCCTTTCTGGAGCAAGTAACTGTCTTGTGGAGAAATGTCTCCACTAGTACTTCTGATCTTACACCATTTCCTGAGATACAGCATATGTACTCTCCCAAAGTGCAATGTCCTTATGGAGTATTAGAGGATGAAAGTTCTCCATAGATTGTTAGTTGCTTCTTAATACTTCCTTCCTCAAAAAAACCCCACCCCAACTATTCAGCACAGATCTCTAAAGTATGTCGTTTACAAACTATCTTCAGAGCTAACTTTCACATTACCCTTTAAACCTCAAAAAAAAAGAGCTGAAAGCTGTATCTCTTCCCCCTGCCCTTATACAAAACCCAAGGATAACTTCAGGCTAAAGGTGCCATTGCAGGGGCCCTGTGAACTCTCTGCTCCTGCAAGGGCTCTGGGTACTTCAAAATGAGTGATGTACATGATGACACTTCCCCCCTCCCACCACCACTGTTTATTTTGCTATTTTTCAGCTGGAAGCTTTGGCAGTGGAGAGAGGCCTTTCCTTGTCCTCTGGTTCACTCAGAAAAAAATTGAGAGGCACGTTTGTCTGTGCAAGGGGGTAATAAACCTCCCGTACGCAGTCCTGCTCTCCCGCTGAACAGCAGCAAGTCTTCCAGCCCCGGGCAGGAGCTCTGACCTGTTTTCCCTCAAGACCAGACTCGGCCAAGGAAGGTGTGATGCCTAGGGGAGCAGTGGGAGCAGTGCCCCGGTGTCGTTGCCTTCGGGTGGTTAAGCAGCTTGTTCAGAGCTAGTTCAGATACCTCTGCTCCGAGGCACGTACATCTCCCTTACCTGCGCTGGGCTGCAGGACCACAAGTAATTAAGAGCATTAGAAAACATTTAGGAAGCTTTGTTTTGCTGAGGAACGGACTGCTAAGAGATGTTCATGTCAGGGGAAGAACAACAGGTACTTGTAACCACACTTAATAAAAGAGGAGCTAACTTCTATTTTTATCCACTTTAAAAATTACACACTAAGTTTAAGGATGGCTATATGACTTTGTTGAGTTTTTCCAGCTTGACATAAATGATTTCTACTTCATTATTTTTGACCACTTATTATAAGAAATGTTTCTAATTGATTCTTCCACCTTAAATATAAAGAGAATGGTATGGGATATAGAGTCTGCTACCAGCACAAGACTCGGGTCCAGCCACCAAAGCTGTCAATTCCATTTTGTGTTATTAGAAGAGAAGTAGTACCTGTATTCCAAGTGGAGCTTATACCCTGGTAGGCACCTAAGCATCACACAGCTGCTCACTCACTACCCCCCAGCGGGATGGGGGAGAGAATCAGAAGGGTAAAAGAAAACCCACGGGTTGAGATAAAGACAGTTTAATAAGTTAAAAAAAAAAAAGGGGGGGGGAGAAAAAAAAACCACCACAAAA
>VFFE01007123.1:946979-978750 GCA_008921705.1 Burhinus oedicnemus | reverse complement strand
CTGAACAACAGCAGCCCCAGCCAACTCCCCCCGCCAAGTTTTATTGCTGAGCATGACATGATATGGTCTGGGATATCCCTTTGGTCAGCTGGCATCAGCTGTCCTGGCTGTGTCCCCTCCAAACCTCCTGCCTGCTTGCTGGTGGGGTGGTGTGAGAGGCACAGCTCAGCGGTAACTAAAACATCCCTGTGTTACCATCACACATCCAAAGCACAGCACCACCGTACTAGATACTATGAAGAAAATTAACGCTATTCCAGCCAAACCCAGGACAACCTTCACGATAATGAGAAATACTAGGGCTACACATCAGCCTTATCCTCATCAAAAGATAAAACCTTGCACAGACAACAGGGTCACAAGGAACCGGTCCTTCTCCGATACATGGCATTAACTCCTTTCATATCCATAAGGGTTTTATTGCTGATTTTCACCCTAACTGCTTGCGTTGTCACTCAAAGCTGCCAACTCACCCAGTGAGGTTACAGATCCGTTCAGATCCACTCCAGCCTTGGCAGATAACGCTGAATCTCCGCGCTCCTTTCCTTCCTTTTCCTCTTCCCTTTCTATTCTTTTAAGGGTATCTGCACATTAATGAGCGCTAGGAGTAAGTTTTGTTTTCAGGAGCTCTTAAGGTGACAAAGAAAATTCTTCCAGCACAGCACCTAGTTCCTTCCACCAATGCTCTTCCTACCCCTTTCCAGGAGCCCCATTGAGGCTGTCCACGAGACCAAGAACAACTTTTTACACTGACGTGAAATAAATCCAAAGTATATGTCTGTTTCTACAGGAAACAAGACTAAAAGCCGTGCTTCTTCCTGAAGTTAAGGGATTGGCATAATATTTTACTTACATCAACAGAAAGCGTGCATCACAAAAGGTTAAATGTGAACATTCAACATAATGACAAGTATTAAATGGAAAACCAGTTACCTGTGAATGTTACCAGTTACATGAATGTGAATGAAACCTTTCACAGAAATAGCACTTACAAAAAAATTCAAAAGGCTTCCTAGTTCATGACTAAAATTTAATCCATATAAAAGAAAAGTTAGATTAAGCTAAGGACAACCTAACAAGCTTTTGAAAGATCTTTTCAAAGATCTATTATCTAATCTAAAAACCCCAAGAATATTGGCTGACAAGTCAGGCTCAAAGAGTTATAGTAAATGGGGTTACATCAGGCTGGCGGCCACTCACCAGTGGGGTTCCCCAGGGCTCAATTTTAGGGCCAGTGCTCTTTAGTGTTTTCATAAATTATATAGACATGGGATTTGAATGTACATTAAGTAAATTTGCCGATGATACTAAACTAGGAGGAGCTGCGGACTTTCTCGAGGTTAGAGAGGCCTTACAGAGAAATCTGGAAAGACTGGAGAGCTGGGCAATCACCAAACGTATGAAATTTAACAAAAGCAAGTGCCAGATTCTCCACCTGGGATGGGGTAGTCCTGCTTATTCCTACAAATTGGGGGACGAGAGGCTGGAGAGCAGTCCCACAGAAAGAGATCTGGGGGTTTGGGTTGATGGCAAGTTGAACATGAGTCAACAGTGTGCCCTGGAAGCCAAAAGGGCCAACCGTGTCCTGGAGTGCATCAAGCACAGCATAGCTAGCTGGTCGAGGGAGGTGGTTGTCCCACCCAGCACTGCACTGGTGTGGCCCCATCTTGACTACTGTGTGCAGTTTTGGGTGCCTCAATACAAAGACATCAAACTACTAGAGTGTGTCCAGAGGACAACCAAAATGGTGAAAGGTCTTGAGGGCAAGGCTTATGAGGAGCGGCTGAGGTCACTTGGCTTGTTCAGCCTGGAGAAGAGAAGGCTGAGGGGTGACCTCATTACAGTCTACAACATCCTCAAGGGGAGCAGCAGAGGGGGAGGCGCTGGTCTCCTCTCTCTGGTGACCAGCGATAGGACACAAGGAAATGGAACGAAGCTGTGCCAGGGTAAGCTCAGACTGGATAAGGTTCTTCACTGAGAGGGTGGTCAGTCACCGGAACAGGCTCCCCAGGGAAGTGGCCACAGCACCAAGCCTGGCAGAGTTCAAGGGGCCTCTGAACGATGCTCTTAGTCATGTGCTTTAGTTTTAGGTAGTCCTGTGAGGAGCAGGGAGTTGGACTCGATGATCCTTATGGGTCCCTTCCAACTCGAGATATTCTATGATTCTATGATTGTAAGCTTAGGTCTTACTTTACAGAAAAACACTTGAAAAATCAGATACTTTTATCATAGTAAATTTAATCAGACTTCTAACAAAGGAGACTCCTAACAAACTGTACAGTAATAATGGACATTTTAATAAAAAATATATTAAACATGATTTCAGTATTATTTTCATTAGCATTTCTAACCCAAAGCAGAAACTCTGATGTAATACCCTGAAGGCTCTCAGTTCTGTAGGCAAGTAGTGAAGCGCTGTAGCTACGCTTCTGCCTCAGGGAAGACTTTGCCTGTGGTTTCATGACTGATCTCCGTAAACCAGGTTGTTGCCAGAAGAGGCAGGTCAGGCCTAGCTATTGTGCCACAACAGGTTGCGTCTCTTCCCCTCTCTCCTCCCCCAAATTAGTATCCTGTAGGATCCGTGAGCTGATTCCCACTCACTGTGCAGCCCACACAATTCCAGGTGCCAACAAGGTAAATGGCAGGTCATCTCCTTTGAGTAATGTGAACTCTTAGAAACCAACAAAAGCCAACTGCAAAACCACACCCTACTGACATTAAAACTAATCAGGCATCTCAGGAATCTGATGTAATACATATTTAATATACCATATCAAGATTTGCATGTGTAAGATGCTGTGATACATACAGTGCCTTGTACATGCAAAATCATTGCTATTTCATTTACTTTTCTGCAAACCATTCTGATGAAATCTGGGAAGCTATCTTGGTAAGGGGGCTGAATTCACTGACTTTTTTATTTAAAAATACCGTGGACTTTGGAAACGGTGAGCTTTAGTCATTAGTCCTTTTACAGTTTCATGTGTTTCTAAATGCAAGTGTATAGAAAACAATCATGCCTATACTTACCTCTTTGTGATTATGACTCAAATCACCCCTTCCCTAAAACATTCATAAAAACCAGTACCTTATTAAGTGTAAAGCTGTACGCAATCCAATAGTCAGGATCCCACCAATGAGTCCTAAATATTTTCCAACTCTGAAAAGTAATCATAGAGCACTGGCAGCTTCTTGACTCTCCTCAACTATGAGTTCCCCAACTACGAGTTGCTCTATCAGGTCAAAAGTGGCGTTACACAGAATCACCGAGGTTTGAAACGATGATGAATTTGGGGCCTTCGGGTTCAACAAAAAATTGAATTAATCCTACATAATACTGCTTACTAGTAATGACTTATGATATGGAAAACACCAAAATTTAAAAGGCATTTGTAGAACCTGCAATTAGAGCAAAAATATAGCACTTCTTATATCAAGTAGTTAGGGTTGCTCTGGCAGTCAGAGATAACCCCCTAGCGTAATTTTACAGAATGAACCTGAAGTTTAAAATTAAATAATTTAAATCATAGTTGCAAAAAATTTTGCAAGTCTACTCTTCCTATAGTATATATGAAAACAAGACATATTTCTCATAAGTTGAGGAATGAAGAGCTGCTTCTTGTTATTTTAATAAAAAATACAGTGTTTGAAGTTACACTTATAAACATCAAAACATAAGTGTACATACATCAGACTGAACATTTTTCCCAGGTAACTGTGTAAAGGTTTTAAAAATAGTTTGTCACTTTACAGCATTTTTGAAAAGAAACGTCCTTTCAAAGGAATATATGTCAACAAGTACAGGTAGGAAGAATGCAATTGTGGAGACCGCCGTGAACAAGATATAACGACCTGAGATACTACGAAAGAGCCCAGGTCTTGGGTTCAAATCTCCAACAGGATCTCCTCTTTCCCCGCAAAAAAGCAGATTTATGTATTATGGCATACACAATGCAGAGGATCTGAAAGCATATTTTTGTCCTTAGTATGAGCCCTCTTTGAAGGATTCTGATAGATCTTGATTGGCAGCATCATACTGAGCAATGAAATGTTTGAGTTCTTCAATGCATCGCTCACCTATTTCATGCAAATTCTGCCTCAGGGCAAACTGAATGGACTTCTCTAACGATGGATCTTTATCAATTAGCATCTTCACTACCATGCCAAAGGTTTCACAGTCTTGTCTGTAGACCTAGAAACAACACATTTCAGAAAACGATTAAATGCACAACTCTTTACATTAGCACACCAACAGCCCTCATTGAGTTAGGTGCTACTGCAGATCCAAACAAAGAATATTGCGTTTAATGTGAATTTCAACTGTAAGAGGTTATTTGCCTCTTCCTCTTTTCTGACCTGTGCTAATACAAAGGTAACTAGTTCCAAACTATCTGGACACAAGAAATAATTCTTATTGGAAGAAATGCCTTAGAAAGAGTTCGTAAGTTCCTCTTGCAGCAATATTTAATAAATAATGGCAGAGTAAAGTGCAAACACTAAACCAGATTCTCACTGCAACTATATGTAAAATTAATTTAACTGTGGCACATCTAGCAATCTCAATCTTTATACAAAGCAACAGTAACTTAGTTTGTAATCTTTCCTAATACTTTAGATACAAGTTGTATTTAAAGAATTTCAGCAAATTATGTTTGTTTGTCGGATAGCTTTTCCTCATAGAAGTTCTTGACAAATATGACTTTAATTAGTTTGACTGCATCGATGATTCAGCCGCTAAGGATAAGAGAAATCCCGGCAGCAGTTTACATGAACCTGTCTGATCTTGTACTGCAGGGAATGAAGAGTTTGCAAGTCAGTTATGTATCACAGTTGAGGAGAAATTACTTCTCGTTATCACTGCAACTGTTTTTCAAACAAACATCTGAGTACGCTCTTAGGTGGTTTTCAAAGTGAGTCAGTGGCCTTTCAATATTTTTTTTTAATTTTTTTTTCAGATTCCAGCTAAGTTTATTAACCTAAACACCCACCATAAAAGGAACTTATCAAAGTCTTCCAACTGCCAGATGCAGTTCATTTTCACACCTCTTTGGCCAATTTCCATTTAGAAAATCCACCGGCTTTTTGAATGAAAATAAGTAAGTTTTATAGCTCCCTACATTTTTTAGGAGAAAAAAAAGAAGCTAAAATACTGATATTCCTCAAAGTATGATTATCTTTTAGTATTGTGCGCTTGTGTTAGAACTTTTTTTTTTACAGAGATATGTGACCCCTTCCTCCCACATTTATCTTGTGGACACAAGTGATACAACTGTACGTAAGCAATTCCCCATTAGTAAAAAAAGAAAGAAAAAAACCAAACCAAAAAACCCCAAACACCACTACCACTGAGGGCAGCTCAAGCATATTCATGTCAGAGAAGCAGGAAAAAAAAACCCCAAAACATTCTGCACACAAATTAAACTATTCTCTGAAACACAATCATTTAACACAATACCTTTAATAACGATAGTTCTCAAATATTTGATAGTATATTCTTATAATAGCAGTTTAAAATGAGACCTGCTTTTCAAACACTGGTTAGCAAATGAAAGAAAACCATTTGGAAGAAACTCATTTTCTATAGAGATTAAGAAGTCAAAAAGAAGAGTGCAGCCCAAAACAAACTGAAGCAAAACATCGGAAGTGTGGAAACGGTGTGCACATGGCGTTTTTTGTGAGAGGGGGTTTGCTTCCTGCTTTGTATGTTTAGGTCTCTGGTAGTAAAATATCAGCATGAAACCCAGACTCTCAGAGTTCACGTTCCACAGCAAGTGAAACACCGTACTTGCTAAGAGGACTTCAAACAGAGCAAATTTGGGTCTTTTTTTTTTTCTAACTCTTTCCAAGGAAAAAGCTCAGGAAGAATTGCTGTCTCTGATTAGCCATGTGACAGGCAGATGGTATTTCACTTTGGGTAACTTGTGGCTTTCAAGTACTTGCAGCATGCTTGCTAGCACCTTCAGAGAATGATTTCTGAAAGGTTTTTTCTCCCCAGAGCCATTATGTTTGGGGGGAAATAGTTCAAAACTACTTTTTTTTTTTTTCTTCCCTTATTGCATGTCTATTTGTCCTATTTTATCACCTTTGAAGTGGTCAGACCAAGGATGTGTGAATGATCTTCCACAGGTAAACGAACCTGGGAACTGTCAGTTTGCAGAGGACGCTGTGCAACACCGGCACGAGTGAAACCTTGACACTAATAGAGAACACAGACACATCACCCCGTCTTCGGCACGGGAAGGTACCCAAAGCTACAACTGAAGGAAATGCTCTACTTTTAATTGGTCTTCAAATTAATGGCAAATAGTGCAATCTGCTATTTCTCTCTCACACTACAAAGAACTAACCCAGATGAAGTTCTCTGACACTTAGCATATAAATATTGGCTCAATCTAAGCACATTTTTCTTAAAAACTTTCACAAAAGACAACTTGGAGGAGAATCAAGAGAGCCATCGTCGCTGCGTCTGGGGTCAGAAGTCACCTTGCTGTCACAACAATCTGGAAACTAAACGCTTTCATACACGAGATGAACATTTTCAGTACTTTGTGACAAAAGGCTTAAAAAAAAAATTTTAATTGACCTAAAATAGGGGAAGAGGGCGAAGGTGGAGCAGGAAGGCAGTTCTAACAACAGAAAACAAAGGAAACAGCTCAGCTCCTCTAACAACAATTGAGCAATTTTCCCTCCACAAGCTTTCTACCCCAGCTGCTAATTCTGATCCTTCTGGTGCAACCCGCCTCCTTTTCAATTGTGCTGATAAACCTATTTGTATAGCTGCGACATAAATTGCATCACTGAGATGATCCCTTTTAAAATTACTTCCCCCCAATTAATGTGATTCAGTCATTCAATTATAAAACCAGATGCATCAGCACAACTGAAAAAACTGTGAGCCACAGTCATGAAGTGGAAATAACTTCATAAACCAGTTTATATCTGAAGCCAGTGCACGACTACCAATCCTCAAAGAGAAGTTACTATGCTTTGCTGAAGGCAGTAGTGACTATCAATTGCAAGAATACCAATTACAGAAGAATATTAATTACAGCTTAATCAACTATTTGAAAAAATACAATAATCTATTTGAAAAAATTGTGAAAGCACTCAAAGCTCTTGAAAAAAAGGATGGTGGCGTGGTGTGTTAAAATCCATCTTCTCCACAGAAGAGGAGGTGGCTATTTCTACAAAACAAGCAGAGAACGTGATGCTTAAGGAAGAAAGAAAACTGCAGAAAAGACTCCAAACAAGTAAAAAAGCTCTCTGTTGGAGAAGAATACTGGAAGAACTTGTGACCTAACAAGGTTTGAAAACATCCCCAGCTTTAAAATTCCAGCTGATATTGATTTTGAGCTCAGACCATGGAAACCTCATCTGAATACATCTGGAACTAAAAACTGAAAATGATTCCATGTGTGGGGAAAGAAGAAATAATGCTTTTATACTGAAAAACAAGAAAGGGAATGATACCAACGACATGATTATTCTGTGATATATACGTCAGGTAATCCTGCAAACAGCTAAAGCCATAGGGTGATCATTTACCGAGGCCACAGCATACTTTTATTCTCTGACCTAAGCTACAGCACCAGCATAATGGAAAGAACGTGTAACACTTTAGTAAGCAGATGAAGGAGAAACAGAAACAGCTGTTCTATTCCCAAATATATAAATATATTTAGATTTAGTTTATATACACACACTATATATAGTCTTGATTTTCCTACAAATGAGAAGTATATAAGCTGAATTCAGGTTCTCTTTCAAGAGTTTTCCAAAATCAGCACATCTGGCATCAGTGAGGTCAGAGTATCACAAATATGCCTACTTTTATATTATTCTCACAGCATTTTAGCTCTTTTTATTCTTACATTATAACAGCACAGAAGTTCTAGCTGAGATGAACTCTTCACCGTGCTAGTCTCTGCACAGGTGCTTAGGCTTCGTCTAGACGCAAATCTAAAGGTGTGATGCACCTGCAATATGTTAGTGAACACCCATATCAGAGAAAACTAAACCAAAATTTGCACTTAGAACTGTTTAAATAGCTAATAGACATTTACTTCCAGATGTAGCTAGAGTAGTAGAGATGTTAGTCCCTCGGGTTGGAGGTGATCAAGCCCTAGAACTCACCAGGTAGAACAAAACTTTTGAGAACTCCCTAAGCTGTGTCTGTGCCAAGTTTTCACAGTTAACCTCACAGCGCCATCAACAGTGACTCAGATTACAAAGTATGACACTGACATGGAAGAGATGAAGGATGCCACACATTCTCTTCTCCCAGCGCAGCTTTGGGACAGTAACCTCTGATGGGGCAGAAGCAAGCATGTGGGGACAGCTCATTTCTTAGACTGCTATATTGCTCCTGCAACGACAATCTAAAAATGGTCTTGGCTTAAACCAAAGAAAACATGGAATGCCTCAGCTGATGGGTGGAAAACATCATCACCAAAACTTTGTTATACATCTGAACTCTGGGCGTGGATGAAATTACACCTAACTAGGGAATACCTTCATGACATGTCTACTACTCACTGACAAAGTCCACTTCATTTTCTTTCTCTGCCTAGCACAGCCCCATGTTCTCCTCCAAAACTGTTCCGGAGCTGCCCATGTATTTTGTGCCATAAATAGTAACAAGAACAAAACTAACTTAAGAAACTAACTTAAGATGTCCTCCCCTGCAAGTGACTACAGTCTGCAGAAGAGTCAGAAACTTTACTGTCTTGGTCTCAAAGTCTTGTATACCTGGCCAGCTTCAACAGCAAGAGTAGACACAATATTCAAAGGGGATGAGGCCAGGAAAAACAGAGTAGTTAAAACGGAGATATTCGCAATTCTTATTTCAAACCATAGTGGTTTCCCCAGCTTAGCCCTACAGTCTGTGCAGAGAAAGCCTTTTTAAGTTCTCAAGGTGATTCGGAACAGCTAAAACCATGGCTTCTGCTCTTAAACAGCATTTGAAGAAGAGAGAAACAAGACAGAAGTCCCCTGATAGACTCTCAGGAAGGCTGGTCCCACCAGGCTACAAGTTAGCCTCTGTATCTTCCATGTCTACAGCTGGTAGAAAGTACAACTGAGTAGAAAATGGGAGACGCAAATTTATCCCCTCCATCTCAGAAAGGACTCAGCTGAATCTTCACTTCTCATTTCTGGGAAAATTGTTCTATTGAACATGCTTTATTTTATATAAAGGTAGACAAAATTAACTATCTTCTCCAACTATGGTTTTGATCGAATATGACTGTGGTACTTTTTTTGAATGCTCTTGGCTTTATGCACATGTAAAAGCCTCTTGAATAGGAATCAAAAGACTTGGGCATGCAAGGCTCGAGCAGCTTTATGCAAGAGATGGGCAAATTCATTTCAATACAAAAGGTGGTACTTCTGCTCACAAACACAAGCAGGACCACCAGGCATGAGGAGAACCACATCCTTAAGTGGATGCTATGATTTAGCAAGTGAAATTGATACCCGTGATTTAATCTGTAATTTCCAATCCCTTGCTCTTTTTCATCACAATCTTTCCTGCATTTTCGAGTATTCTTATTATTCCATACTTTTACAGATTCATCTAACACTCTCTCACCTCTACCAGCATTCTTTCTTCAGAGCAACACGACACAACTCTAGGCTCCCTGAGCAGCTCTGCACCATATCATATGTATATGGTCCACTATCACTGCTTGTGAGTCAGTGCTCATCTTCAGAGATGCCTGTTCTCAGCTCCTCATCCAGAAGGCCAAAGACCCTCAAGGCTCAGTTCACACAGGGGAAGGAGTTAGGGTTGTGGCTCAGAAACCATGTTAAACAGCCTGCAACCCTGAGATACTAACTCACTCTTGAGAAGATCCAACATGCCCAGCAATCACAATCTTGTATCTGTGATTCATGCAAGTATTCATTTAATGTATAATCTTTCAGAAGACAGCAACTTTTCAGTTACTAAGGGCATGTTTCCCACAAGAATCAAATCCCCCATGCAAGGAGGAAAGAAGCAACATGCTCACTGGTAGCTGCTTGATTTCTGACAAAGGCAGAGCTTGAACTTGCGGAGCACAAGTATAGCACAAGTTTGAAAGCCATACCATATCCCCTCCAGACACCCCATTAATGAAAGAGCAAAGTGCCTGAAAATCTCTCTTGCTTCAATGAAGCCCCAGGGCTCCTCTGCACCAGACAAAGGTAACAGCTTTTGTTCCCCCAGCTAAACCACTACAGCCAGGTTGGTATAGCCCTCTGGTGGTATAAGCCAGCTTCTTATTTCCCCTCCTCAGCAGACCTGAAGTCTGACAAAGCAGTCTTCTGTTAACACAGCCACATCTATGCCAGGTTTTCTGGCATGGGTAGACAGACTGAAGTGTAATTTTTCTTGTACTACTAACTGAGAGCTACGCTAAAAGATTTTGCAATGTAGACCTAGCTCTAAGCTGACTGCATATGCAGTAAGATTTTGCATTATAACTGTGCATGTAAACTCTAGCAATTTGGGAAACTACTATAAATTGAATGACTTCAGTATTGCTGGTATCAAAGTATTTTTGTTGCCAAAGACGTCTTTTAAAAGCAATTATTACCTCTCCCCAAATCACTACGTTTTAATTCATTTACATGCTATCTTGGATTTTTCTCAACCATGCGATTAGACTTTATTAACTTACCCGAAACTTAACTCTCCTCAAATACAATAAGCTAATCCTCTACTGAAAGAGTACGGACAAATTTTCATTACTGCAGCAGCAATGTAATTGTACTGTTATGTTTATGAGTACAATATATAAATTTATAGCTCCACAGTGCAAAGAATGCTCAAAACTGTCATTAAACCACTTGCAGACAATTCCCATGATCAAGACATTTAAAACCGGTTTTCAATCAAGATGAACTCTTTTTCATGGTTACAAAAAGCTGAATTAACGTACCACAAATTTAATACTTGGTTATAACAGTGGTATACAATTTTTAATTATAAAATATCAGTAAGTCTACTCTATTCCTTTCTTAAAAATGCACTAATGATTTTGCCTTGAATCTATGTAATAATTTCTGCACCCATTAATCAATGTGTTTATAGACCAATTAGATATTCATTGAAATGCAAATTGGGGGAAACAAGTTATTTAATCTACTATGTAATAATGAACAATTTCATGTTAATTTGCTGCTTACTGAAGACATGCAAAATATTAAAGTTATTTGCACTTAAATGCAATTCTGCCTCCCTTTCCATTGAAAGTTTCAAGTGCCTGGTTTAATAGACTTAATCAGCTTTCAGAATGTAAGCCCACCATTTTCGGCATCTAAATACCTGACCGAAAGGTCTGCTGGAAGTCCCTCATGTGGAATAGATGCTGATACAGGCATCGTTTTAAAAGAAGCGTGAATTCCGATTTGAACTCTGCTTTCCCCTCAAGGGCCGGGACCGGCAACGTGGGGGGCGGCGAGCGAGCGCAGAGCAGCAGGGACGGGCGCTGGGAGCTGCGGCGCCTCGGAGGGGGCCCCTGGGAGAAGCAGCTGAGGCCACCCAGCTCTGAACTCCCCACGAGCTGGTCGCTGCTCCCCGCACAGAGCCACGGTGCTTCTGTTCAGCTGGACTACAGCATCTTGCTTCTACGACGCAGCATCTCCCGCCTGCGTCTAATTTGAAAGAGGAAGATGCAGTCTAAAACAACGGCACTGCAAGGCTTCCCGCTTCATTTTAAAGTAGAATTCTAGCATGAAAAGAGATGAAAAGGGCTCTGTAAAACTGTGGGGGTGGGTGTCTATGTCTACAGTAAACGAGTTTACAGTCTGCTGAGTTTACACGTACATTTTGAGGCTGAAAACCTTGAAGAGTTGGCTTGGGTCCTGAGACACAACTCTGGTCTTTCCCGTGCTGTGTAATACACCGGGAAGAAAACATGCAGGCCAAATTATTTACTTGCATGAAATCATTACCTCCAGTTTAAGCTCAAGACATCACCTGGATACTCCCCTGGTGGAACCTCTGCAACGGCAGTGAAGTCATGAGGTCTGCAGAGCGTGGAGTCCCTTGCAGCTCAGTGGCAGCCGCTGGCTGGCTCAGGTGTGCCAGGACTGCAGGGGCGCCCCAGCAAAGCCACGCTGCCCCCTCTTCTGCACGGCAGCCTCACCTTCCCGTGACTTCTCCTGTGCAGGGCTCTGCCCTTCAGCATTAATACCTCTAGTCATCACCTCTGTGGAGAAGCGCCATCCCTCCTCAACTCCTTTCTTCTTCCCTTCACCATCCAAACAAAAATGTACACCTTTTTGTGCATTTACTCAATGCTTCTAAGGCAATCTGAAGATGGAACATACAGCTTTTGTATTTGTCGTCCTTTAACCCAAATCCAAAGCACAGCCTCACACTAGCTACTATGAAGAAAATTAACCCTATTCCAGCTAGAACTAGCACAGTGTGACAGTTGAGCACAGCCAAAAATAATAAAAATAAAAAGTAATTAAAAAGACAAGTCCTCAACAATGGTAGTAAGTGTTTACAGCTCCAGTTACACAACAAAGACCAATCTGTAGAGCAAGGCTATATAGCTCTGAACAATCACAGCAAAAGCCAACCAAGGCGGTGCCATTTAGAAATCTGTTCATATGGACTAGTGAACTCCCTCAGCTCTCTTCTAAGTCAAAATGAATGGCATCACATACAAAGTATTCAGCACAATGCAAGATAAACCTTAAACTGCTATGACTTGTACGGCTTGGCAATTAAATTAATATCTGGAAGGTTTCATTTATGAAAACTTACATTTTCCAAATAGTTCCCCATTGCTTTAAAATTACTACAAACAAGTTTTCAAAAAGAAGCAAGAACTTTACTTTAAATATATTGCTAGGAAATCCATATATTTACTTTAATAATTTTTAATACTACAGTGGTGGACTTCAAGCAAATGTTTAAATGAACAAGAACTGATACACAACAAAAATGTACATGATGATACACTTCATTTAATGTTATATTTTGGCAAGAGCAACTGCATTATTACTTCTTCAAGAAACGTCTTGCTCAGTCAAGCCAAAGCAGTTCCCATGTGGGAGAGCCAGGACTATTATGTTACATGGTTTTACTGGAGATAATTCTTTACTAAACCAATCAGACCACATAATAACAGCATTCTAACACCAACTACAGGCCCTTGGAGACCAGCTTGTGTGTGGCCTAGATTTCATAGGCTTCTTTACAACAGATGTGTTGGATGAGGGTAGTGTTACTTCATATATTAACCTGTGTGTTCCTTAGGTAAAACAGCAGTATTAGTTTAAGTTCTACCTCTTACATATTCTTATTGAAAAAGTGTGCCTTCTGCAAGCACATGATAAATCTGAATTAAAATAAACCATAGCAATGACAATTCATCGGTTTCTAAACCCCACTAGAAGTACTGATAATCTCTTAAAGATGTATCAATGACACCTTTTCAGCTCATGTGTAAGAATATCCAGCTATATGTTTAGGAATGTCCAGCTACAAACAACTGTGCAGCTAAGTCCAAAAATTGTCTGAAAGAGCAACAATTTATATATCTATTAATTTCCCTTTGTTCTATAATGACCTTCAAGTCTAGAAACTACATTTTCATAGGACCATAAATGAAAGCAAAATCCTAAAAGCTCTCCTCCCTGATGGATGCTAAAAAAAATCCCATTACTTGAAATGCACCAGTTCAGGATTAAACAGGAAATAATCAGCTTTATGCCAAAGGAAGGACCTCGCCCTGCAACTTTTTATTTATAAAATACTGAATTGATGGAAAGCTATTTCCTAAATCTGCTCCATGGTAAACTTATTGCTCCATCCAAAACAGGAAGGGTGAAGTTTATCTACAAAAGACTCTGTCTATGTTAATTCTCGTGTTAAAAATGCTTTAATAGCTTTCAGTTATGCCCACTGACCATAAAGGAAAGCGATATTCATTTAAGCTTCATCGGAATGGGCTGTATAGTAACGGCAACAATTACATGACAAACCAATCTTCCTTGTCATAAAAACATTTTTGTACGGAAAGTACAGTAGCTTAAAATTCACATGTATGGACTGTGCTGCAGTCAAGATCAGCAATGATGCATGAGCTTTTACCAGGAAGTGACTTGTAGTGATTTAGTTTTCTCTCAACATAAGCCTTCACTCTTTCAATTTCAACAAATATCCTCAGCTACAAATATCTCAGATTGAACATTCGGCATTAAGAGGGCTCATTTTTGTTAATGGGCAAGACAGAATTTTATCCTGAGGTGTAGATCACCTATATTTTCTTCAATGGCACAACATAAACAAGCAGCAAGAGAAGAAAACAAAAAAAATATGTATCTTCCTTTTCCAATTAAAAGCAACTCCCAGCAGATCTGTTGCACAATTAACCAGCAGGAGCATTGTTATCATAAACTCAAAGCTAGTGGACTGATGAGTTTAAGAACCAGCCCTTAAATGAGACGGCTTTCTCACCATCACTGCCTAAAGAGCACCTTCTTTTTTTTTTTCTTCTTTAACGGTTAAAAAAATATGCTAAAGCAGGTTTGGATATGCATGCCAAGGCTAGTCTTTTTTAATCGTATGTGCAGCATAAAGAAAATACTACACAAAATAAGTCAAGTACTGTATGTAATGGACAACTTCTCAGAAAGGAAAAGCAACAGCTGCAAGAAGAAAAACAATTACTTAGATTACCAACATTTTATTACTTAGTTTATGTTAAACCTTACGGTTTCTGAAAGTTTAGAATTACTTCACACATTATATTGGCCTCACAAATCAGTTTTATTAGTGCCTCAATAACGGATCACATTTTTTTCACGTCCAAGTCATGGTGCTATCTCTATCCTCTAAATAGTCACTCTCATCATTTACTTTAAGTACTCATTTCAAATATACAAATCAAATAAAGGGAAAATAAATTAAGGTCATGTTTTTGAAGACTTCTGTAAGCTTTCCCTAGCTTGTGGATGGATATCTTTTTCCATACGCAGCTGTGACGGCTGAAAAGACTATTCCCCCTTCCCAGCTGTCACCATCCCCATGCCAGAAACCATCACCCCACTTGTTTGTGTGAGTCAGTAATATACAGGATTACTCTTAAAATTCATTTTTAGGCAAAACCAGCCTGATGAGGTCACATGCTAGCCCATCAGTTGGGCTGTGGGGAGGAATCGCCTATTCCGGGTGAGAAGGCGACAAGCAGCTGTGGATGACATCTAAAGAGGACATTTATCTACAGCCTTACTAGTGTGTCCAGTCTCTGTGAGCTCATCTGGGACCACACATATAACTGCTACCTAACCCAGACAAAGCACACAGGATTTCTGTGTAAAGGTTTGCGTATCTTAGCAGGTATCTTCGGTCAAATACAAAATACATAAAGAAACAGAACATAAAGCTAGCACAATGGCTGGGGGTGGAACAGGTCAGAAAAGATGTATGATGAAGCCTCATTTCTTATTGAAAATATATTCATTCCTTCTGTATTTTTAGCATTCAACACTCAAACTATCTCTCTAGAATTTGTTCCCACAATTCTAGCTATTTCCACTTCAATTTAGAAGCAGAAACCTGATCAAAAAAATTAGTAAAAATAGAAAGCATGTCTCTCCCCAAAGAGAAAGCCACAAGGAGTAGAGATTATCTTTTATGGTTAGTAAATCGTATGTCTTGGGGCACTGATTACCAATTGTGGTTCCAACGGAACGTAGTAGGAGTTCTGTATTTACTCAGTAATACACCGCTGACTATATCCCACTGTACTTGGAATTAGTTATTTGGTAAATTTGAGTTACAGCTCCTGAATAATATTGAAGAATCACAGCGATTAGCTTGTTCAAAAAAGCTTGGGAATCACTGTTTTTTTCATTGTGAGCTATTTTTCCATGTGAAAACCAAAACTATTTTGTATTTAAAAAGATCTTCTGAGACTAAGAACATTGGCTTTCTATTTCCTCGTTACAAGCCTTTATTAATGAAAGAGTTAAACAATGCTGCAGCATTTCAGCACAAGAACTGTTACCTATCAAACTCATTAAAGGAATGTCTGCCTTGTTCAACCCAGTGTCACTGAACATTTTCCAGAAGTTGTCTGATGGGGTGAACTGACAGAGGACAGATTTGGAACAAACTTGGCAAGATAGGTGAACACACTCGTGACTTTTTGAAGTGCTTGCCTGTCTTCAGATTCTGGCATCCACTGAAAAGCTTTGATTCTTTTTCAGTCTGGCTTCAGTCAGTCCTTATAAAAAGTATTACGAGCAATTGAAGACAACCGGCACCATCAAATACTGTTTTGTGTTGGGTTTTGGGGGTTTTTTTTGAGGCAGATTTTCAGAGCTTTAGCTCTGTATTGTTCACATAGCTTAGAGCAGCCTTCTGTGATCCCTGTCAACTATAAATTTTGAAAATGGCACAATGCAACAAACTCACTAAGTCAAAAAATTCCGGAGATATTTCTAGTACTCAAGAGACAAAACTTCCACAAGTGTACTGCAGCACTAGACTCAGTCCTCTTGGATTTACTTCCAAGAGGTAAAGCAATGGTAAAGCATCGTGTAGATTAACAAGTCAATAAAAAAAAATTAAAGCTAGAACAAATTATCAGCTGCCCAGCAACTCAGTCAGCTTCCTGCAGGCTAAAGATTTGTGGAGTATCACCAGCAGCATTATGAATTGTGGCCACTTCAGAGACACAGCAAGTTCTGCCTCTGGCCAACGCTGCAATGCGTAGAACTTCATTCCGGCAAACCACACAGACAACTGAAGGTACGGGGGAGGGAGGGTTGACCCTTCAACTAAACACTTCATAAAATTTCAAATTACCACCAACACCATGACAATTGGAAGATATCCTCAAATAATTAGGAAATCTGTTAATATCTGCAAATATACTTACTTTGCCTTATTAATCTCACCTTTAGAGATACATAGGCTATTGTTTCAATAGTCAAAAATAATTCACTTTAGGGCAGATACCAAAACAAGTAATTTCAAGTCAAACAGCTAAAATCTGGGGAAAGAGTGAGCTAAAAAGGAGGTAATACAAAAGACGATCTAAACTAGATAATGAAACTGGAAGCCACAGAACTATATAGGAAAGTATTCGTTGAATAAAACGTACTGTTACAATATAAATGAACTTTTTTATGCTGTATCTCTAAGCAGAATAATAGCTGTTGCTGATAAAGTCTACTGATGCTGGATTGATACAGTGTGTTTTGGATAAGAACAGCATGGAAAGAGAGCAGTGAAGTCTCTTTTGATAAGCAGAACTAAACAGTTTACTGCCTAAGATAAAAATAGGTTGCTAAAGGTCAAACACTTTAACGCAATAGCCAAAAGAAACAGTACCATGCCATTTACCTTTTAACCTTACTTCATACAAGATTACCATGTGCTCTCAAAGATACAGAATAGACAGGGGTTATTCGTACAAACATATCCTGAAAAATAAGGCATTCCTCCCTTCATGTAGCCTTCCAGAACTTTTTTTTTTTTTTTTTTAAACAAAACAGTTCATGCTAATAAAGATCTGGCTGAACTACACTGTCTGGAAACAATTAAATGAGGAAAAAATTTAATTATTTAGAATAGAGCAAGCCAAATTAAATAAAAAAACCACAGTGAAAATGAATGACATTTTCTCATATGATTTACAAATTCCAACGGGCTTTTTGTTTTTTAAAATCACATAAGGGTATAAACATTGCAAACTTTCTATTTTCAAATCAGCAGGCAAGATAAGTTGTTATTTCAAGGATTAGTAGCCACAAAGAATTGATTTACATACTAAATAAAGGATTATTTCATTTACTTATTTAAGAGTACCATGGACCACATAGAATGATAACAGTAACTGATTCATTAAAAAAGAAAAAGGAAAAAGAAAAAGTTGCCTTCTGCTGGGTAAGTCAGCAGCTTACACTCTTACTGAAGAAAATACGACTAACACTTTCCATTTGTTGGCTGCAATGCACTGAAACCAGATCTTAGGACTACAGAACTACTGCTTAGTTTTAATATGATCCATTGACTCACTTCATCTTACCTCAACTTAGTATCAACCTCTCTTTCACTTGTCCACTTCTTCTCTTTTGTCCTGCTTAGTTCTCCATTGCTCGGCAAACTACACTGTGGACAAAGCCAAATCATTCTTCCCGTTCCAAGGACCCTGCAGTTGGCCAATACGTGTATAATAAAGGAACCACTACCTCTGACTACCTTCACTTGTGCCCCCACAATTTTATCTGAGTCTCCCCTGTTCCCTTGGCAAGTCTTCACGCAAGCTCCCATATACCCTAGCTCTCTGAAAAGTCAGAAATTCATTGAAAAAATATTTCACATCAGTTGAATTATCTAAGCATCTTTGTGTATTACCTTGTGGCATAAATGTACTTACATTTCATGCATTTCTGTCAAAAACAAAAAAACATAAACAAAAGGTATGTTGCGTAATTAAATGGAAACATTACTTAAAGAACAGAAACAAACACTGCCTACTGTTACATTACAGACATATGCACACATGTTCTTTCAGAGCTTTTAGATATATAATACAGTACCTTTATGGAATACAGTAAAAAGCTACCTGCTTACGTGTTACAGAGCAATTCACATTGAAATGAACTGCAGTCATACCAAGGAAAGCTAGTACCCTTATATGCATAAAACCTTACCTGACATGAGACACTGAGTATTCAGACTCAGTTACAACATTAAATGACCTTGTCTCTTTTAAAATCTTAGTTGATTCACAATGGACAAAAACAAGCTCAGCACTTTACCCCTAACACACCTCTGCATATCTTAATATAATTCTTCAGCAACATGCACATATATTTTTCAAGAATACTTAGTCTTACTGTACAGAAACACTGAGTCAAACAGCAACAGACTGAAAAGAAACCAGAGCCCTCAGATGAAGAAATATGATGCGAACCACGTTACTATAAAGTAACTTAGTAACTATAAAGTAACTAGACTTTCAAAAAATACCCACTATCATTTTAACAAAAGGGTTCTAAGTGATTGAATCCTGCTTTTCCTAAGGTAGAAAGGATCATTTTGACATCATAAATGTCAAGATTCAAAAAAGTGAACAATCTGATCCATACACAGCGTGAAGAAAGAAGATTGTGCTGCAAACCAGAGGTTACATTCTTGGAAGTCCCCAATGTACAGCACAGGTCTAGGACAAGCAAGGAGTTACCTTACGTCTTCACTGCACTGTCAGAAATACATACATGCAAAAAATTTGTTTCTCCCATCAATAAAATAATGTATTTGGATCAATATAAATGAACAAGGAGGGAGTAATCTTTACAGTAGATGAGATACTTCTATTTGGAATCACTGCTCTGGCTGCTTACCATGACACAAGTAAAACACAGATTAAAAGGCTCCAGAGCCAACTCATTATAACAATACACGCTTTTCTTGGTAGCAAAAAGCCCACCCTGCTTAAAATAGAAAGGAACACTCCAAAACCAGAGTTACTTTGCTAACTTATCTGGGTCATAAGAAACCATATAATTACTTTAAACTCAAGATTTTTTTGACCAACTCCCATTCCCCAAATACCGGCTGAGAAATGATGTAGAAAATTCATGCACCAAGAATGCATACAGTATTTAACTAATTTTTTTAGTCTGTCTTATCAAATCACATATAAATTTGCAACCTTAGATGAATCATATCTGGATTCGGTATGTTAATGACTCAATACTACAACCACTTTACCGTGTATTTACTAGTGTACAGATAATAATTGTCCCGTTTGGAATGCAGATGTAATTCCCGATCCAAAAGGAGATTGTAAGAATAACAAGACCAATAATTTTGTTGTACGTATTATGAAACATCTCACTGTGTTATTAAAAGCACCTATCACTGATATGTGGGCTCAAGAAACCAATAGCCTAAATCAAATCAAGGGTGAGTCAGAGAGCCAGAGAGCCTTCCAGAGCTCAGAGTTAAACATTTGGGTATCCTGTTACTAGAAAAATCAAAGGAAAAAAAAAGCTGACCTCAGTGACACAGGAAACAGAATCTTAGAGCTTATCTTTGCTTCTGATTTTAGCAAACACATAGTTGCAAGAAAACATCCTTCAATAGCAACGTAAGAAAAAGGAAAATTGTACAGTGAGCTGTAGTTTTATGCCTAATAGTACATTTGAGAAAAACTAAGAAAAGTATTTAAAAATTAATCAGAGCATTTCTAAGTTATGGCTAGACCTACACTTGGGTAAGTGGATTAACAGTTTCATTAAAAACTCATTTTTACATTAAGAAATTATTCATATTGTTTTCATTTTTAGCTGATGAGAAATATAGTAAAGTGAACCAAACAGACAACAGAGTGATCAGCAGTGACTGACATTCTATCAAATTCTTCAGTAAGCAATTTCAGATACTTGATGCAGGAACGCTGCGTTTCCTGCCTTACCATTGTAGCTTCCTGCAGACGCCTCGAGGGCATCCAGAGGGGAAGACACCAAGCTGGAAGCACCTGACTGCTCCCCACTTGTTTCTGGCACCAGAAATAGCAATGAGTTTTCTTGCATGATGTAGCGTCTCCACCCTCCAGCCAGGGAGAAACTCCACTGCATTTGCCCATGGGCTTCAGAGCTTCTGTGGAATTAATTCCCATCTCCACCCATTTTCCTCTTGTTCCCCATCTCATTCTTCTCCCCACCCTCTTGGCTGCAGTTCCTGATCTTGGCACAAATGTTTTTCTTTTTTTTCAACTGCAAGTCCAGTCCCACCCTCATTCATTGCTTCCCACACTCCCAATTCCCAACCCTACCTCTCTCTCCTGTCACCACAAATCCTTTCATCTCTTCCAGATTTCCTCCACCCTCCAATTCAGAGGTCACCTCATTCCTGAGCTAGACATAGTTCCACTCTGCCTCTTCCTCAGATACTCTTGCATCCTTTTGCCCCTGCTTTCTGGATGTTCTTCTGCATCCAGTCCTCCTCTTATCTTCTCTTTGACATGGTCCACGTCTCTCCATAGAGAAGGAACTTTGACAGGAAGATTCCTAACTTGAGATTCACGTGCCTTCCTACACTGGTTTCTCTCCTTTCAACTGTGTGAAAAAACCTGAACTTTTGTTGGGGATGGAGGGGTGCACCGGTCATTGCCACGAGCTGGTGAAGGTAACAGTCTCTATCCACTTGCTGGGAGAGCTATGGGCAAGACTGCCCCACCAGTAGAAGTCATCTAATTACAGGTTTCAAGGAGGCTGCATCCAGCTCACAGCTCTCCCCCAAATGAAAAAAGAGACATCTTTATCTTAAACTGTAATGCAGTCTCTGTTGCAACCTTCCTGTTCAGTGGCAGGTAGCAGATGCATTCGAAAGGGCATTCAGCTTTACTTCACAGCGAGTTGTGCCTTGGTGTGGGAACACTTCTCTGTAATTGCACACTTCCAGTTCTTCATCACATTAGCTGACAGGCAATAAATACATAAACCATTCAGAAATCTTTTGATCGTCATTTTCCTAAAAGTGTGAATACTTTAATAAACTGTAAGAAGCTAGAGTTTTAATTAACGGGGACCATTTAGTTCACAAAACTGAGCTATCTTACTACCAGAAGTACTGGTTATTGTGACTGCTCTTTCCTCCCAAGATCTACTCATGAACTTTAGGGGCTGCAGCAGCTGGGTACCAGCTTGGTTCACAACCAGATCAAAGTTCAGCTCCAAGAAGCCAGCTGGAAGAGGCTGTTGTGAGAGTGTCCACTGATGCAGTAGTGCTCCCAAATGAGTAAATTCTCCAAAACATGTAGAACCAAGGCTACTGAATTTAGAAGATGTTGAGGTGTACTAAAGGAAGAAGAGAGTTCCGGTCATGGCAGCTTTAGCTATAAATGAAATATTTTTGAAAGTTTTATCTTCCCTATGACAAGAAAAGAAACAGTTACTATGCAAATGCCAAAACTACCAAAGACTATCGTTTTCTATAGATTTCTGCCTCATGATTAAATAACTTTGAGTGTCTCAGGCAGTGCTTTCAAGGTACAAAATATTCAGAGATGGTAGTAGCTCAACACACAACACAGTGTGGGGACTCACTTGTGGCAGCAGGCACATTTAAGGAACCATGATGTGAATAAGAGAACCGGTTAAAGACATATCTGCAAATTTTGCATTCTTTTTCCTGATCTGATGCATAGCAAGGCCCCACAAAGACTACTGTACCAGCACACGGGACAGTACAGCACAGGGACCTAATTTCTTAAACTATGGTTGCTATCGAACTCTTTGTAATGTGCAGCTGAGGTACAAGTTATTTTTTGGTTGTTTTTTGGGGTTTTTTTTGAAAACAACTGCAGCACTTGCCTAAGCAGACTTTCTAATGTCTAATGATGCAATAGTATTACGGACTTTCTCCACCAAACTCATAGTTGCTGCTACTGCCTATTTTCATAAAGCTTGTAACAACTAATCATCTTGGTTTATGCCTAAATTGAATTTAGTTGAAAGCTGACAACAGAGTCAAGAGATACACAGCACAGATACTCTGCAATTGCATAAGCTAGTTTCTCCAGGAAGCCAAGTTAAAAAAAAAAAAAAAAAAGTACTACAATGGGCAAATTTCCAGTGGAAGATGATCACCAAAAAGCATGTGTCAGCATACTCTAATCTATTCTGATTTTGCGTTTAAAAATGCTTATGTGGAGATTTTTTTTATTTCGGTAGCACATGACCAAAAAAGTTTATATATAAATTACCTACTATACTAAGGTGGTGAACTGCTTGTGGGGAGTAATTATGGTCAAGTAAGTACACACAGTACCCACATAAGTACATTTCATGTTGTAATGAAACCAAGTATTTAAGCTATCTGGGGGGCAGGAGAGGGGGACAGATTGCTAGCAAGCCAATTAAACCATGGAGAAATACTACCAAACCTATCTACTGAAGGTTATTAGGGTCATTCACAGCAATATTGGAAGTTCAATAGTTCAGAAAATTAATGTATAAACAGTCCTTCTCAAGAAGCACGATAAGCTAAAGAACCATGAGCAACAAGACTCACTTGATTTTTTCAGTATTCAACTTCTGTGCTTTTATAAGTCAGGCTCAGTCTATTAGCCTTTCAAAGTCAAAGTACGAAGGTAAAAAAGGCACACTATAACCTTTGTCCTGTGGGGAATCTTGGCCCTTGTTTTTCTGCCATATTTTGTGAAGTGTGCCATTGTGATACCCATACTAGAGTATGTCCAGACAATCACTGAGGACTGTAAGTCACAACATCAGTTCAAATAAGTGTCACACAAAACAGGAAACTGATCCTTGTGGGTCAGTGATAAATGATGATGTGCATTAGTCATTTACACCCCAAGATAAAAATCTAATGTTTTTATAATCTTAAATTGCAGAAGAAGCACATGCATAAGCAACTTATGCAACAGAAGATTTTTTCTGATATCATTTAGGAAAGTAAGTTCCCAATTCTGATGCCTTATGGAATTATCTCTCTAAAAATAATAAAAAAAAACCCTATGAAAAAGAGCTATAAAGTTATCTTATATTTTAAAGGTCAGAGCAAATGAATACTTTCTATGCCAAGCTTGTAAGATACAAACCTATATAAATACTATATGCACTCAAAATAATTTGAACAAAAGCCATACAACAGTCCTCTGTAAACTGTAGCTTTTCCATTTTAAATAATTTGCTTGCTTTTCTAAATGCCACCCAATTAATGCTGTCAAATCACTAATGTTCACAGAAAAGAACAAGCTATTAAAAAAAGTGTAGCTTACCCATCTTTAAAACATATTGAGTTTAACCTGCTCAGTGAAACAACTGCCAGAAGAAAGAAAACATCAGGCTAGGCACTGAGATACACAATATAAAAAGAAATAGAAACTTATGAACCAGGTGACAAACACAACCTGTCACTGAAGTGTTTTTGGTCACAGATGATCCTGTATTTATACACAAGTCAGTGTTGTATACAAATCAGATTACAAATGGATTAGAGGATTAAACTACATGCACCAGCAAAACTGTTATCTACAAAACAAGTTTCTGTTATATTAAGAACAGTCCTACAATCTGGAATAAGACACATGAAAAAACATAAAACGAGTTTCACACTGCTTCAGCAGATTCTCCCTACCTACAGGTTGTCTGTGTGATCCTCTTCTGTCGCTGTCTACTCCAGCCTCCTGAGGCCTGAAAGCTCTTGTCAGTGCAGGAGAAATGGAAACCATGCCAAACATCAAGTCTCTTCTGTCACCTACATTCCTGCCACTATATTTCATTTGCCACTTACCAAGGGTTTTTGCATGTACACTCAGTTAGCACCTTCCCATCATCACGTATGGTTTTATGAAACTTTTCTTTTATGACGCTGTTCTCCGTTAGCCCTACATACATCCTATTCTAAGCACCATTTGGATTCATGTTTCATCTCTAAGTCTGTCAGAAGATTAACGCTCAGACTGTATCAGAAAAACTGACAGAGCTGATGTGAAACCAGTGGTTGGGGGGGCGGGGAGGAGGGGGAAGTATAGATGCTAGACAGTAGTTTTTGAGCTAGGGCTATTCTGAGGCAATTTAAATTTCTGGATGTAATTATTAGGTATATGGGACTGATCCTATTCTCATTCTGTTTCAGTCCAGGAAGCAGCAGGTTTCTGCAGCAGTAATGCTGAAATATTCCTCCAAAATTCAAAAGATGCAGTGTTCAAGAGACACCTAGGCTATTAGAAAGAAAAATACTAAAAAGTTGAAACTTTAAGCCTCAGTGCACTGAGCCAACTCAGAGAGAATTTTATCTTCCACCCTTAAAACAGTTCACAAATAAGATCAAACAACACTGCTAAAGCTACCTCAAGTCTACCAGTGCCCTTCTGGTAAAGCAAGAATAAGCCGGAGACAGAGTTGGAGAGCAAGCTCTCTCTGTCCTCTAAATTAAATTCAAGTTATTAAAACCAACAACAACAAAACCCCACCACCAACAAAAAAACCACACACACACAAAAAAAACCCCCAATAACGCTCACTCCCAGAGAAACTACTGCCTTTATCAAGGCTCAGACTATTCATCATTTCTGGTCCTTCAGCTTTCTCAGGAGGTTCGCCAGTGTCAGTTCTGCTTATCCTTCCAAGCATCTTAGATTCTGACAGCTTTTTCAGTAGGCAATTTCTCATAATTAGTTCCTAATTATACATCAAGGCCCACATATTTTTAGAGAGTTTCTTCTCTTCCTAATGCCTTTTCCAATCCTGTTCACACTCATCACCTCTTGAAACTAATCTTTCTTCTTCCTAGTCTACTCAGTATTATAGTTTCCAAGTCTTCTTTCATCCTGTTGTTAAGTTCTTCTGGTTTCTTCCAATAAAACAAGAAATTTTTAAATCTAACAATCACTGCTAGCTGTTGACTGTAAAAAAGCTATTTGATGGACAACATAAGAAGGACATGGACCCATTGGAGCAAGTCCAGAGGGAGGCCATGAAGATGATCAGAGGGCTGGAGCTCCTTTCCTATGAAGACAGGCTGAGAGAGTTGGGGTTGTTCAGCCTGGAGAAGGCTCTGGGGAGACCTTATAGTGGCCTTCCAGTACTTAAAGGCCTACAGGAGAGATGAGGAGGGACTCTTTATCAGGGAGTGTAGTGATAGGACAAGGGGTAATGGTTTTAAACTGAAAAAGGGTAGATTTAGATTAGATATCAGGAAGAAATTCTTTACTTTGAGGGTGGTGAGACACCTGAACAGGCTGCCCAGGGAAGCTGTGGATGCCCCATCCCTGGAAGTGTTCAAGGCCAGGCTGGATGGGGCTTTGAGTAAACTGGTCTGGTGGAAGGTGTCCCTGGCCATGGTAGGGGGGTTGGACCTAGATGATCTTTAAGGTCCCTTCCAACCCAAACCGTTCTATGATCCTATGACAACTCCTTAGATTTTCTACTTTATCTAACCACAAAGTGGATCTTGTATTTCAGATTTGAACAGCTGGGCACTGAGTGAAACAAGTACAACCGTCTTTCACATTTTCTTTGGTTTTAACCAAGTCTAGAAATTTTATCAAGTACCTAACTACTAACACTCTCTCATTTAAATCTTCCAGAGATCTGCCATGAAATTATAACACATGTAAACAATGCCCTTTAAGACTATATGTAAGCAAACAGTCCTCTTTGAGAATTTGCAATCTGCAGTACTGCTTGATCACATAAATGAAGTGCCACTATAGCAAAGAATTGTATTGATGACTAGATTTGTCAATGGGTTGAGTCCCCAGCACTCACCAATTTCAAAATAATGTGCTCAGCACATGCCAAAAACTTTTTACTTTAAAAAACATAAGGCAAAATAAACTGTCAAACACAAAATCTTCCATAGATAGATAACGATAGAAAGCTAAAGGTGAATTCTGTCTAACGTATTTGAGTCTCTCTAAGAACGAAAATATCCTATACTGTTACTGTATGGTACATTTATGGTGTTAAATTCTCTTAAAAGTATCCCTCTATGAGTGTTGCATATTAAATAACACCCAATTTTTATCAGCTTTCCAATGAAAAAAGCTGCTGGCAAAAAGCTGAAATGTGGTAATACATTTTCTTATTAAATTATACCTTCAGGTGCTGAAGTAAAATGAGTGAGTTGCACTGATTTTGCATATTCAGCAGTTTGTAATTATGAACACTGCAGTGCACACCAAATAACCCATTAATGTCCACGGAAAGGGAGTAGAGCACAGCTAAAAAAATGGAAAGTGAAGAATTGCAACTTGTAAAGCATGGTGACCCAAACACAAGAAAAGGAAAGTAGTTAAAAAGTTTTTGCATCCTTTTAAAAGTATCATGCTTTAAATCAATGTATTTGTAATGAGAATCAATAATACTATGAGAATACTGACCAAAAGCTTTTATGTTGTCCACCTTGCAATCCCAATAAACACATGCAGTCCCAAGAAACGTGAAAACGCAGATTTCTAGCAAACAGCTCAGATTTAGAAAAATGAAACATCACAGCACAAAAAAGACTTAAGGCAAGTGTGAACTATAAAGATGCAAATAAGCATAACAACTTAATTGATTTGATTTTCAATGGTAAAAAACTAAGGAGTTCAATAAATATTAAAAGATAGTAGAAAAATTAGCAAGTCAGAATTAATATGGAAGAAAAAGTGCCTAAGAATGTGTAAAATGTAATAAATTACCTGCCTTGTATATAAGGAGAGGCGTACTGATACAAGGAAACTAATAAAACGCAAAAGGATAAAACAAGATCATAGGCAGATGGTATCATTAAGTAAAGGAATCATCAATTTTTCTGAGAAGCCGAAGGCAAAATACCAAAACCTGAGACAAATGTCTTCTTGATTAGGAAAAAAGACATTAACACACTTATTTACATCTTACATTTAAATAAAATAAACATAAGCTCAGAGGAGGCATGATACATACTATGCTACCAACCAAATTAGACTGATGATGGCGAGTCCATCATTAAGGCCTTGCTAGTGTGTATTAGGTACACAAGGTTTGAAGGACAACAGGATAGCTAGAAGGGAACCAAAATCTACAGCTTCCCCATCTTTTACTCTCATTTGGCCTGTTACTTTTGTCTGGTCTACTCCTGTCAGAAACAAAGTATGTCTGATCTCATCCATAATCAGAAATAATCCTTTAATGTGTTCTCTAGCTACTGTTCCAGTTTCCTCAGCTTCACTTAACTTACCTACCTCTTAACTCATATTTTAATTAGGGGATTTTTTCTAACCTAGATCATTTTGCCTGAACTGAGCCACAGCAGAAGCAGACCAACAAGCTCACCTAAGGAAATGGTAACCTATTTCCCTGGCTCAGCTGAAATCAAAAGAAAACGTATATCGAAGGCCAGCTTTGCCAGCTTCCTTCATTCCTTCCTGGATTCCCATTAGTCCAATTTATTACTTTATTTATTTTACTACAACTGCTAAAACTTAAATGTTTAATCCAACATATCGAGAACTTATAGAACTTTTCTGATATACTTGCCATGGTTTCTCATTAGTTTATTCCTAGCCAAGATGTGGAAGTTACCTCATATTTTCATTCTCTTTCACCTTTACACTGTTGAAGCACTGTAAACCAGTTTTGTTTGAAGCAAAACAAAACTAGCAATGGGCACAGGACGGGGTGGGGAGGAAGGCATGCAGTATATTTCCATACATTACAGAAACTGTAACTATTTTATTGTGACAGAAATGCCTATATATTTTCTTTATGGTATGATATTAAAACCAAAACTTTCTTAACTTGGTCCTCGCAATGTAAAGTTCACTTTGTGTGTTGTCAGGCTTCCCTCAGAGCAGCACCTCCAGAGAACAGAGTGCCATTAAAAAGTGTTAAATACACACAAAGACAATTCAGTTACTGCTGTACAGAAACTTAGCAGAACAAGAGATCTGACAAAGCAGGAGAACAGGAAACAGTTCTTCTGAAACTACACACACAACTGCTAAAACCTAACCATTTTTCTTACTTAACTACAACTTCTCAGCCAGAGATTTAAGCAATTTACCTAAAAATGAAAAGCAGTTAGACAGCAGATCTGGAAACAGAATCTAGACAGGCTGTTGATCCAGCCGCACACCCATTTTTCCCTTCTTTCTATGCACCATATCTATGAAGTTTCAAATGCAAGCTTTAGAAAAATCTTTGATTTTCAGCATCTTCCAGAAAGAAGGCTGTCGAATTAGGGTAACAGCTCATTAATACTACTGAGGGCTGTTAAGTAATATTAATTTAGAAAAATCAAGTGAACAAGCAATTAATCCAAACGTTTGAACATTTAAAAATATTATTCCGCTGAACATTTAAAAATATTGTTGAACTGAAAGCATCCAGTCAGCCAGTAATTCCATTCAGAAAAAAAGCATTCATGAATGTATTAAGTCCTGTGCTTGCTTCTTAGATGCCAGAGCTCTGTGGTAATAGACAAACTGAGGTCTGAGTGTCAAATCTCATTCAGAAATTTAGAGGTTTGATATTTTGCCAAAAATCAAGGAAGGCACTTGGCTCATTTGGTAAAATTTGTCTTCAGAAAATAATAGATTTTCAGAAGTAACCCATGTCACTTCAACTTGCATATGCAACATTTAAGAAACCGGACACATAATAATGGATTAATTAACACAGTGTTGCAGACTTGATGTCTAGACAAGATAAGACATTTCAAGAATCCCTGCTGCTCATGCTCATAAAGGAACAACAAAGAGATAGCCTTTTGTGTAACACCAACGCTGAATCGCTCCAATTGTGAATTTAACACCAGGGACATATTTGTCATCACTTCCGAAAAAAACCCACACTTCAGCATATTATGTGCTAAAAGCATAAGCTGATCTTTAACTATATAAAAACAGAAACTAAATAACTCCAAAACAATGCTTTAATGTATATTGCATGTTATTAAATGCAAAAATATAAAAAAGTGCATGAAATTGTTACATCAGCAACCTATGGACCTTCATTGACCTTGACATACCAATGCAAAATGCTCTGCTACACTGTTTTCAAGTACCCAGACCAATCTTGTGGCCCTCCTCTGGACCCACTCCAACAGGTCCGTGTCCTTCTTATGTTGGGGGCTCCAGAGCTGGACACGGTACTCCAGGTGGGGTCTCACGAGAGCAGAGTAGAAGAGCAGAATCACCTCCCTCGACCTGCTGGCCATGCTTCTTTTCATGCAGCCCAGGATGCGGTTGGCCTTCTAGGCTGCGAGCGCACATTGCTGGCTTATGTTGAGCTTCTCATCCACCAACACCCCCAAGTCCCTCTCCTCAGGGCTGCTCTCCATCCATTCTCCGCCCAGCCTGTATTTGTGCTTGGGATTGCCCCGACCCACGTGCAGGACCTTGCACTTGGCCTGGTTGAGCTTCATGAGGTTGGCACGGGCCCACCTCTCAAGCCTGTCAGTGTCCCTCTGGATGGCATCCCTTCCCTCCAGTGTGTCAACCACTCGACACAGCTTGGTGTCATTGGCAAACTTGCTGAGGGTGCACTCAGTCCCCAATATCCATGTCACCAACAAAGATATTAAATAACACCGGTCCCAGTACTGACCCCTGAGGAATGCCACTCATCACTGCAATATGCACAAGATGCACCAGGATGGAAGGGATCAGTTTTCCCAGTACCTGCCACAGGAAAGCTCCTGATCTAGCAACCACAAAATGGCAGAGCCAGAGGGTCTCGGGAACTCAACCCTTCCCTGAGCCCGCTCCAGGCGGAGCAGGTCCCGATATGCAGATGAAGCCAGCCAAAAGCAGGGGATCACAGCAATGAGCTGGGACTCTGCAGTTCAAGAACAGGGATGGGAAACTGCCAAGTGGAGCAGGAAGCAGAAGCCGTGTCCTTGGAAAAAGGAAGAGAACAGCATGGAGAACAGCTGGAGAACAGCATGCAGGACTGTGACGGCAACTGAGCTCAAAGAGAGCGCAGTGAAACACCAAAATAGGCTGTCCAGAGAAACTGTGGAGTCTCCCTCACTGGAAATATTCAGGACTCAATTTGACAGAGCCCTGAATGACCTGATCTAAGGCCCTGTTTCAAAAGAAGATTGGCCCAGGTGAGGTCCCATCCAACCTGGATGTTTCTACGATACTGTCACTATGCCTGTCATCTCAAAGATGAGACTAGAGACTTCCAGGATCTGCGGTCCCAGTTCATCAGTGTTCTCAAGTGCCTGTGCATCTTCAACCATGTTCTTCCTTCCCAAGTAATACTGGCAGACTTCAAATTAAACATGTGCTTTGGAGTTTTTCTAATTTGGGAGTCAAACAGATAATTCTTGGCTCTGTTCAAACAGTGTCCAGATTCTTCCGAGACATTATCCATGAGCACAACTTCTATTCTTTTCTCTATGTCAGCTTCAGTTAATACTTGCAAAGCAACTGCAGACTCTTAAAAGATAGTCACTAAATAGCAAACAGTAACCAGCACTTCCTTGACAATTTTTGTCCTGTCATAGTCAGCACACAAAGAATTTCATTGTTCTTTAAATTACATGATTTTACATGAATCCTTGCAGTAAATCCCCCATCAAACAAATAATGTACAAATATTTTGTTGATGAGCCAGAGCGACCATTTAAAACCACATTCCATCTAAAATTCTGAATTTGGCAATTGTGTTATTGTAACTTAGAGGAAAGGCAGAGAGACCTTTACAGGAGAGTGATATGAGTGATATGTAAGATACAGAGATGGACTTATTTAAACAGTACACCTGTATGAATATTTCATTCAATTGCTTAAGGGATTTTTTTGTTGCTGTTTTTTTAACAGCTACCTAAAAGGTCAGGCAGAAGTATATTGCATTTCTAGATCATTATCCAATGTAGAAGTTGCCTCATTTTTTTCTGCTTACTTAAATACATAATTCAAATATTATGCATGGGAAAAAAAAAAAAAAAAACAAAAAAAAAAAACCCCACCACAAAAAAAAAATCAACACCCAACCAAAAAAAACCCCAAACAAAAAACTCCAAAGTGATACCAAAAATCCCAGTTGCTCAGCACCAGCACACCAATAACCAGCCAGCCCCTGAACAACAGCAGCCCCAGCCAACTCCCCCCGCCAAGTTTTATTGCTGAGCATGACATGATATGGTCTGGGATATCCCTTTGGTCAGCTGGCATCAGCTGTCCTGGCTGTGTCCCCTCCAAACCTCCTGCCTGCTTGCTGGTGGGGTGGTGTGAGAGGCACAGCTCAGCGGTAACTAAAACATCCCTGTGTTACCATCACACATCCAAAGCACAGCACCACC
>VFFE01007123.1:924918-946929 GCA_008921705.1 Burhinus oedicnemus | reverse complement strand
CCCCCCCCGCCTTCCTGCCCAGGGCATCAGGCTGCCTGTTTCTCTGATGTGCAGCAACGAATTCACTCATTGCGACACTGTACGTGTTCTGTCAGCACAGTTTTTTGCCTCTGGGTTTACGTGAAATAGTACCATACTATGAAGTAAAAGTACAAATTTGGAAAATTTTACTCTTCTTCCCGGTTGGAGCTTTGGAGACAGATGGATACGGAGAGGACAAAGCAAAGAGGGCTTTATCAGGAGTCTGGAACAGCAAGAATACCTGGGAATCAGGATGAGAATAAATATGAACTGAAAAGCAAACATCACTAGAGCAGGTGCTCCAAGAGAAAGCAGAAAAACTTGGGAGACAGAAGCAGAAGAGGCCTGATGGGTCAAGCCTTCTAAACAAGTCTCACTTTCTCAAACACTTGCTGGACCCTCACCAATTCTTAGACATATACCCCATGGCACAACAAGTTATTTCTACCCTGTCTGATTTATTTCAAATACTTTAATAACTGTCCAGTGAAGACTGAAACCCAATCTTTCGGGAATCTTGCTTTGCAGAAGGATTACAGCTTCACCATTTTTGCAGCATAACTCTTTGCAATAAGTATTTTATTTTAGTAACCCTTCCACAAAATTACATTCCAGAATTAATACATTAAACCCAGCTATTCAGAAGCTATTTTAAATACCTGAATGAAATTCAACTGGAAAAAATTCCAAAGAACAAAAATTTTTTGTGCTGTTATTTGAGTCTTCAAGACAAATAATCAGAAACAAATTACATAAAAGCTTTCTTATAAATGTATTCTATATTTCACTATCAAGTCAGTCTTCCTATTTCTAAAGTGTATTACAGCCTATAGTTTATTTTTAAGATTTAAACATTACATCTATATAAACAATACAGCATAACTAGCAATAGTATTAAATTTGCATGTTAAAGACTAATTTTACTGTGCAAAAACCAGAAACGCACTTTCAATTAAACAGTAGTAAAACCAGTATAAATTATATTGAGAAGTTAATCCAAAAGAACTTTCAGTAAGCAGCTCACCACAGGACTGTAAATTTAGTTTCCATTCCCACTCTTTGCTCCCTCTCTCATTCCTTGTCACAGGCAGAGAACTCAAGACACACAGAATTAAAATAAATTTATTTTTAGATGCTGACAGCCCTAAGTCAATGGAACAGCGTACAATTTCTACAGAGAGACTGCTTCCATATACAGTAGGAAGATTTACAGTATTTCACGATTATGAAAAGCATCAGGATTATCATAATAATAAATTTTCTGGATTTTTTTTTTAAATTGCTGAAGCAGAAGTTACTTTTAAACATTTATCCGAAAAAAACACAGGTCATTTTACAGTCTTATGTTTAAATGATTAAATATATATCTTGTCTAGCTCTCAGCAAATTCACAGTACCTGATTTTATATAAAAAATAAGAATCTTGTTCAGTTCAATAAAATGTATTGAAAATGCTTCCAGTATTACTCTAAAATCTTATTTCAATTCTGCAGAAGCTGACAGCTTCAATATTCAAATCAGCAACAGGAGAAACTGGTTCTATGAAATCCAAATCTTTTTAAGTTATTCCTCAGGCTTTTCTGATTTAAGTTCCTAAAAGTATTCTGTTTTACAAGAACATAATCTAGATTTCATTAGAGGTAAGTGCAAACTCTATCAAACATAATAACACTAGATCATACTGAAAACAACTTCTAGTTTTTATGCCCAAATTTTCATCTGTCTTCACTATAAGCCTGTCCTTAGCACCTAAGAGCAGATCTTCATGGGAAATAAGCCAATCACAGATTCACCAGCATCAGGCTAAATAATCACAATTGCTGTTTTTTAAAAATCTGCTCCTAGTCTTTTCAGTTTGTCATTTTTAAATAGTCCTAAGTTTATGCATTTGGCAGTAGCCGATTTAGGCCATGTACAACTTAGTGATCAGACATACAGGTATAAACAAACTGCATTGCAACCCTCATAGTTAGAGCATGCTGTGGTTAACTCCATCCTAGCCAGACCCAGCACACATGCAAAGTCATGCTCACCAGGAACGTGATTACGCAAAGTGAACTTTTAAAAAAACCAACCAACCAACCAACCAAAACAACAAAAAAAACCCCAACTCATTGAGTAGAAATCTGTTTTTCAAGTGTCAAGAAAAAAGGAACGACAGTTTTAACACAGGAAATGAGCTCACAGGCAACAGAACAAAGGCCACTAGAATTAAGATGGAAAACGAAGACCTAGAATAAGCTTATCTTGAACTAGACCAGAGACCTACTTTCTTGAAGATGTTATGAGGTAATCGTGAGGGGGAAAAGTGATCTATATTTCCCTTCCACCCATCCCAGCCACACACTGAAAACACTGTAAATCAGAGCAAGTTTGAAGAAAGTAATCTCTTTCTCCTACCCAAATAATAAACTTAAAATTCAATTTCCAGAGTTGTGCAGAGTTGCATTTACACCAGAAAGATCAAGTCAGAAAAATCTCCAAACTCTCCATTTAAAGTAACAAAACTGTGGAAACAACCACTTTGATTGTTTATGACAAATAAAAGGAAGAGGTTATTTTGGATAATTTCCTTACTGTGAAGTGATGTGATATTAAAGATTAACACATTAATAAACTTCCATTGAACCTCCTCAAAAATTCAGTGTTACAAGAAGAGTAACAGAAATCTTGGTTTGTATTAAATCAATCCCCAAGTACACAACACAAAAGAGAAAAGAATACAAATTTTGAACACAATACCCCTCCGTCATCCAGATATAAAACACTGTAGTCAAAACAAAACTTAAAGGTGCTTAATCTTCAGAGAATGACAAAGGCACTGAGACTGAAACTTGATTTAAAAAAATCCAAACACAAAAATCCAACAAAACAAAATCCCCCCCCAAAAACCCACAACAAAAAAACCAACCTAACAGGTAGCTTCTAGTGTTCAATTCCAAACTGTATATATTTAAGTTAAGGAAATTACAGTGTAAATGTAATTCTTGATAATTTGATCTCATGTAAAACTTTACTTTTTAATTATATTTGAAATAATCTGTATTATATTTGACTTGGCTTGCAAAATAGCAGGTGTTGCATGTAAGTTATGGAAAACTACCACTAATTCCCATGTGCAGATAAATGCCATGCTTCTTCAGTAACGTACAGAATTAAATAGCTGGAGATTTTATCATCACATCATCTCAAGAAATCAGATTACATTCATATTACACTCCAAGAAGGAAAAAAAAAATAAATCAACATATTTCTAGCAGATCATACCATTACACAGGCACTGTATCAGTGACAAAATGCCAAGAGGACTCACCTGTTCAATTTCCTTTGTCTTAGTTGCAATTGCTTTTGAGCGGCCAACAAGCTGACCATCCTCATATAATTCTGTACTATCCGTTATATTTGTTTCTGTTTCCTCTGTTTGTTCAATGTATAATGGAGCTGAAGATCCAGCCTAAAAAAAAAAAATTAAAAAAAAATTCAGTTTTAAGAGCAAAATAAAAAATGCAAAGTGTGAGAGCAAAAATAAAAACCCAAATACAGTCATTCAATTAGATATGACTTTGCTCATCAAGACTATTAGTGTAGTATTATTGCTACAATCTAACTGATACAGAAACATGGATTTTAAACATGTAGAAAACATGACATCGTAAAAAAACCTATGACTTGGTCTTAACTGTGTAAAGACAACGACGTCAGATAACCTTTACCTGCCCTTCTGCTAAGAAGGAACGTGTATATGTGATATTTATAACACCAGGTAGCAAGAAATCCACAATGAAAGTGGGATTAGCTTTCTGGGGAAGGATAAAAGTAACAAAATCAAAGGTAAATAGGCAACGACAAAAATCAAAATGCTGTCAGAAAGAACTCTTGCAGCATTCAGAGCCACAGGTTAAATATTAAAGGAACAGAGGTATGTATTGTGTAGAAAAAGCAAACATATGCTTAGATGATTCCTGATAATATGAAAAATCTTACTGAAGTACCAGAATTTTATAAACTTCTCTCTGAAACAGAGATTAAGACAGTATCCCTAACCCAAAGAAAACAGACTCCCACTCCAAGGAGTCTATATAAGTGATGCAAAAAGAGAAGAAATTACTACAGTATATTTACATGCAATATTATGAAATAGATTTGTGGAATGGTTAATTTATATTTTTTTTAGTAAGATTTGAGAATTGAAGAAGATGCATAAAAGTGTTTTCTACTATTCAAAAATAAAAAGGTGGAGAACCTCAAGACTTCACTAATGTGAAAGAAAAAAGCACTGGACAAAAAAAAGAAAGCTTAAATGGTCCTATGAGCACTAGAGCAATATAAACCATTAAGACTGCATCCCAAATTTGCAGTAAATCATGAAATGCCAAATATGGAGTAAAGGCTGCTGAAAAGTTCAGTGCAACACAAATTTCAACTATTAGGCACTACATAAGATAAACTGGAAACAGTTAAAACCTGTTGCAATTCATACATGCCAGACTACTAATCAGGGTGAGAAGTATCCTTTCTTCCAGGACTTGGAATAAGATGCCTCACCTCCTTCATTAGCATTCCTGTAGCACACTTTCTTAGTCAATAAATCACCTCAGACTCTGCCATAATCAACTGCAATTGTTACATTTTGAATCTTTCTTTATTTTGAATCATTTCGCCACTGCAATTTTCTCTGAGGTAGAGAGGAAGCTTTAAACAACTCTTCTCTATATGGCCAAGTCTGTTCTTTCCTCCCCTGCATTACCTTCCCCTCATCAAGAACAGGAGTCACATTTCTCTTCACTGTAACTCTCCTGAACCTCTCAGAAATGTCCATGCCTATGTTCTCCTCTGTATGGCATTCATGCTTGGATCAGTTTGCTGCTTCTTGTTCCTAACTCCAACCTCTTCCTTCTCCCTTTTTTTTTTTTTTTAATTTCTTTTTCCTGGAGCAAAAAGAACAGTTTATTTATCCAACTGGATCCTCCTGTCCAGTATCAAGAAACTACTGATGCACTCAGCCATTACATCAATGGACAGGACTTAAAAGTTCAGATAAATATGGATCCAGGGAGTTTATTACTCTAATCTAGCCCTTAGGTTCCACAAGTGTCAAATACAAAGAGGAAATCTGATGCTTCCCAAGATGCTTTTATTTTCCCTCAAATGATTTACAAATATAAAATACAAACTCATTAATTATAAAGTTTAAGACACACGACTTTGTAAAGTAGGTTCTATTTTGTTTTGGTAAGAGTGCCTCAAGTTGAACAAAGTGAAAGTTGAAGATGAAATGATCACAGAATTAAACCAAATTATTTTATAAAAAGATATTACAGGACATTTGGATTGTTTTAAATGACAAATACGTCTTCCACTAACACAGCAGAATCCAAAAAAGACATCCTATCCAAAAGCAGCATAACAAAACAAAGACTGAAAAGGGCTATATTCATACTTCAGTATAGCAAGGGGTAGAAGACAAGGAGGGGCAAGAACAGAGGGGTATAAACTGGCAATTAATTAATGATGATTATTAATGAAATAAAGGTTCTGGGGAAAAAAAAAGTATCTACCTACTGCAGTACCAAGGCAAAAGCTTAATTATTAATATAGAGCAGGACTGCTTTCTGAAAAGGAATACATGACATGGCAGGCTGCCATGGCATGGAACTGCACTCAATAAATCAGTTTCTTTTCTAGTCTTATGTTTTACATGTACACTTGTATTTTGACTCAGAAGTCCCTTGCTAATTTTAAGGAGTTGAGTAGGCATACAGACTTACATGAGTGCAAGAGTTCCTTGGAGAATCCCTGGGAGAGCTGGAGCGTTAATTTGCCATTTGTAGCTCAACAAAAATTCAAATTCTACTAACACAAACTACTATGTTTTTGTGTATTTTTGTAAATAAATAAATAAATAAATAAATCACAAGGTTTTAGACTCCCTCTTACTCCCTTTCAACAAACATTTAATAGCACAGGCAGACAAATTCAGGGGTAAATTATAAAATGTGCCTTTCAGGAGACTACAGAAAAACAAGTCGATTGTTGTAACGCTTTAAAATAAACCGATTAATACTGCTGTCTTACATCATACTCTGTTATTTCAGGTAAATTGCTTTCATCAGCTTTCTCTGACTTTTCAGCTGCCCACTTGCTTGCAGCTTCTGCAAGTTCCTTTTCCGATAGTCTGTTGCTCTTATCCAAGGCCTGTACAAAAACATCACAGTCAAAGTTTAACATGAAATATATTTCCACTCAGCAAAATATCTTTGAAAGTAAAATAAACAGTTATTCAGATTCCTGAAACATCTTAAAATAGGGAACAAGGAAGCTGAAGCTATTTCATTTGCTGACTGATTTCTTTGAAAAGAGAAGTGGGTGGGAAGAGAGCAGAGAAAAAAGAAAAAAAGAGAGAAGAAAAAAAGATAAATCAATGAAGTTCAGTAAAATGTTAACAAACGCGCTAGACTTTCAGAATCAGCTTTATTAAATTCACAGAACAGACATAACAGAAAAATTATTCGAGACCATTTGAGTTTAAAGAGACTTGTATCAAATGGGCACAAAGAAGTCAGATACAAGCGTGGAGTGATCCAATAATTCAATGTGATTTTCAGGCATAAAAGGTTGTAACAAGTTTAAACTAAACTATTAAATACTGTGAAGGTATGAAACCTCAGCTAATTAGGGACAAAAAGATTTTATACATACTTTAAATGATCAGAGCTGCTTCCATAAAAATTCATTATTTTTTATTTGGGGCAAACGTTGACCATTTATAATCGAGTCAGTCATGGCTTTATGGGCTTTTAATCTAGCTTTTCAGATAGAAATACTCATATAAATAATATTTAAAAATTGATTTCTCTCTAAGAATACAATTTGGCTTTTACTAACAGAGCAACAAACAGACA
Source organism: Burhinus oedicnemus (assembly GCA_008921705.1). Lineage (NCBI taxonomy): Eukaryota > Metazoa > Chordata > Aves > Charadriiformes > Burhinidae > Burhinus > Burhinus oedicnemus. Next base: position 940,006 of record VFFE01007123.1, on the reverse strand, counting down.
ATGACAAACACCCATGTACCAAAAACAGTTTAGGAATAGCTAGCTTTATAAATCCTGTTACCACTATGTGGGTATTTCATTTGAATCATTTGTATGTATAGAAGCATCCATCCAGGAATCTATACAAGTCCAGTATTAAAAACTGCAACACTAAGATGGATAGCTAAAAAAAGATACAAAAATCCTACTGCCTGAAAAAGGTTGTCACAATTTCTACCCAATGCTTGTTCCATCTTTGCATATAGATGGACAAAAAAAAAAAAAAACCAATAAAAAACCAAATGAAAAATACCAACACTCCCCCCCTTATTATTGGTTCACTCCGAATTACATAAATGGCCAAAGGAATCAAATACTGTGACCTGTAGTAAAACTGCTTTATCTTCAGACCTTTTGTGCTTACGTCAAGTGAAATATTATCCAAAGATCTCTTTGTGCTGCAGTACAGCATAAGTATACAGCTCACAGAACCCTTCCAGGATTCTGCGTCATAAAGACACCACCTTGATCTCAATCCAGAAGTGCAACACAATGTTCAAATAGGAATTCCTCTTTTCTATAATTGCAAATTACAGAATTATAATCAGCGAAGTCAGGAGGTGACAAAGTTTGATACGCAGGGGTATGAAGAGGATTCTTAAAAGAAAGGGCTAATATAATTCATAGAATAATTAGCCCAGCTCACCTTTCCAAACTACACGATTATTCTTACACTAGTCTCACTACAAACTATTGCCTGCCAAGTTTTTTTTCCCCATGTGCTTATTCCCCATAGTATGCCTGACTTTCACCTAGCTGCCAAAAAATCTTCTCTTGTGGTTCTATTATGAATCTCTCCCTTTCCTCAAATGTAGCTCTGGCTAATACTAGCAAAAAGAAAATACCAGTCTATTTGTCACCAACAGTTGACTTTGCATGAAATGAAGATAAATAAAACGTCAAATGACTTACAATATTTTTCAGAAGCCATGAACAGAAACTAACCACTCTAGTATCTACTGGAATACAGCAAAAAGAATCTGTTTAATTTAATCTTACTAAATTTAATTCTATAGGCAGCATGTCAATAAATATGTATTGAAAAATCCTGAGTGCATTTTATGTAATAAAGTAATGGTATTTCCACAGGTACACTACAACTGAAGAGAAACAAAAGGAACACCTTTCTCAGAGGAAAATGGTTGCAAACTTGCAAGAAATGAACAACCTAGTTTATCTCATGAAAAACAACCAAACTTTCCTCCCTGCCTCAAAACAGAGGTGTCTTTTTTTTCTTTTTTTTAACCTTATGCGTAACATAAGAACAGCAAAAATCTGTTAGGTTTCTGCTTCCTTTGCTGGGAAGCTTTCCCTGTCTCACACATCTGCCTTTTGCTCTAATTATGTTGGATATAGCCTCCGAGGCTTGCAGTCCAGACATCTATTAAAGAAAAACACAAAAGACTTCATGCCATAGTCAATTAAACAGGTGGTTAAGATCAGATAACACCAACGTGTATTAATTCACATGCATGAATATGTAAAAAAATAATTATAAGACAGATAAGAATACCTTTCCAGATTTGCATACAGTTACTACAGTGAAAAGAGATATTGCTGCAGAAGCATACACCTTTGTAAGTATTTCAAAGCTAAATTATAAATTAGAGGATCAAAAATTATCTCTTCTAATCTATCAAATAAAGTATATAACTCATTTATCCAGTCTAAGTAGACTGTAAGACCCTGGCCCTAGAGATGTTCCTCATATTTTGCCAAGACTTTTTCTGTCGATATTTCTATGTCAGTGAAGCACTTACATAACTTAACTGGTCAGTGTAATCCAGCCATCACCCCAAGAGGCTCCACTGACACAAGACAGTACATTACAAGTGTGGGACTTCAAGGGAAAAGCAATAAAAGGTCACTGAAGTATTTCCATTTCTGCAGCTGATGCAGACCCAATAAATATATGTATTGTTTGGGGAAATGATTTCCATCAAACAGAAAGTTTCATTTTGTGTAGTTTACACCAAGTGGATGTCCACTGCCAGTAGATATATGCAAACTGCTGGCAAAAAAACCAATACAGCATAAATCAAACCTGTCTGAAGAAGAAAGCAAAACATTTAAAGAATACTTTCTAGTTCAAGCTCACACTGTATATTAATACGAGAGCAAGACGTTTTGCAACGGCTCCTTGTTCTCAAAGGGTTGTATTACACAAGGATTTGGTATTAAGCTGTAGTATGCTGAGTCTGTAAGCAAAATAGGTGAACTAACTATAAAGTTTATTTTATAATCCAAATCAGTGTAACTTGTGCATAACAGCTTTTATCTTACTTTCCTTATTTACATGTCTGAAAACATATCGCTTGTCTCCCCCCTTAAGGACATTGGCAATTAGCTAATGCCTAGCACAGCAGTTCTAAAAGAGCTGCATAAGGGATAAATACTTAGAATGACATAGCATAACCAAAGCCTGATTTTTTTCCCCACCTAATTATTTCCTTCAGTCTCACCTTTTCACAACAAAAAGTACCTTTCTTTCTTCCGTATTTTTTTTTTTGGTTTTGTTTAAGCATTCCACTGCTCTTATTAAAAAGACCTCAAGAACCAGGCTAGTACACCATGCTACTTAGAGCAAATGCTACTTTTTAATAGGACCTTATTCACTTAGAACAATATAATGTACTGTTTCTTTATTTCTCATTAAAGTATTTCTCAACAATTTAGAGAAAATACTCCTGTGGAAGTGTTCATTTTAATCTCAAATATAATTCACAGGCAAGCAGTCTGTGATGTGAAAATGTTTTGCTGCCACAGGACAGACAGAACAATATTGAATGCAGATTGTTCATTAAGTGTTTATTAGCCTGCCCGTTTAACTACTTAGCAAGATTATGTAGTTGGTGCTCAGCCCACAAGATTTTTTTGACGGGAAATTAAACAGCATCATTTAGAACATAAAACAGCATTTACCAAACAATCTTGCAATGTGGCTCCCTCCCCAAGTAAACGCTATCACTCTTGCTACACCCTCGAGCAGCCCTGCTTCCAAGTCAACTCTGCTATTCACATTATCTTCCCAGTCAGTCAGACACTTCACCACACTGTTTCCAAATCCAGTCTCAGCTTAGGAATCACTAAACGATGGAGTTCAGTGCAAGTACAGGCTTGTTCGATTGATCTGTTGCTTCTAAAAACTGCTTTCCCATTTTTCTCCTTGCCATTGCTTTTCTAGCACACTCCATACTTTGGAAAATAACAATTTCAAATACATATGAAACTGCCTTTCTTCTAAAATGAGACAGTGAATACAGAATAAAAAGGTTTGTCGGTGTCATCATTAGATACACAGCATTATCAGCACCTTCCTGCCAGATAAGGGAAACCTATCCTCTGCTGGACTGCAGAGCAATTCAAGATGTTCCTTTCCTTAACAGCTGCATACAGCATCTCCTTCCAACTGCAGAAAAAATCCAACAACGACGAGAAATCTGAAACCATGGTGAAAAGTAGTCAAAAATTCACCTTTGATAAGGGTACTGTTGTGGAGCCTGAAGGTGATGCATCTCTTGATGTTTTCAGTGACTGAACTGACGTCCTCTCTTTACCTACAATTAAGAAAAAAAATTACTGTAAAATTATATTGAAGATATATGTTGCAAATATACTTACTGGCTTAGAAAAATTGCAGTGAAATTCACTCAAGTCAGACATGAAATCTATACGCTCCACCATCTGATAAATATTGAAAACACTTTCTTCTCTTTACAAAGAGAGAAGAGATAGCCATATTATTTCACATATTTAGGAAAACCCATTGTCCTTTTTTCAACATTACCTGAAAGGGCGTATCAATATGATTTGGCAAGATGATGTGGTTTTACTTTTTAATATTCATGTAATAATATAAACAGGTGAAATACTAGACACCAGTCAATCACTCCAGGAAACCAGGCAGTGAAGGAACTGGTTTAGCAGGCCACAGTATGTCGAAAAGCCCTGCCATGGGAAACAGTTCTGTATTGTATCAACCGCAGGACAGATGCTCTTTGTATTATCAGTGTTTTTCTTGTAAGAGCTAAAAAAAAATCAGCAAAATGAAAATTCAAATTCACTGTGCTAATCACAGTCTGTGCATGGCCTTGCTACAGATTGGTTACAGGCAGCCCGTAGCAACAAAACTGGTTGCAGTCTAAACTACTAGTTTTCAACCTGTGGTCCATGAATTACATCTCCAAAAGCTAAATACAAAAAGTAAATGTGTTGTCATTAGGTCTAAATTAACTAGACTATTCCCACTCACTGGGAAACGGTTGACTGTTCACAAATGGAAAACAGTATAGACTTACCTTGGTTTCCATTAAATTTGTACCAATACAACTAAGAAATGGATGAATTAAAAAGTCTATCAAATACTTATGAAAATTGGGATACGAATTATTTTAGTAGAACCATAAACAAATATGGCCTTAATTTAATGAGTTGAAGCAATAAAGAGCAAACATGGCATCTCACTCCTAATAGCTGAGCCATCTTCTTTTTTCACACAGTGCCATAAAATAAGACTGCATTGTGTTGTGTATTTTAAAATACCACTACCTACATGAAAAATGTAAGGAAAAGTCTATGCAAAATGCATACTTTTAACAATAGGAAATGTTTAAGAGGTATTTGAAAAGCTGGTCTTCTACTCTCTCCCCACATTTTCATACCATGCGTATAGTGTAGACTTAATACAAAGCAAAGATCAAACACCGGCTCATCTCTGCACATTGTTAGAGGCAAGCGAGTTACTGCTAATCCATGCAAAAGTCTTCACAGCTACTGATGGGTGTTTCGAAAATGCTACTGAAAATAGTTGGGGAAGTTACTCTGGCAAAAGCAAACATTCCAAATTGCACTTTAACTCTTGATTTGGAGATGATGCTGAATGGAGAGGATACTTAAATAAGGCTGCTTGCTATGTTTCTAAGAATTTCCAGTAGCTGTAAAACAAAAGATGAATTATAAATTACCTTTAACTAAAAAAAGGCTCTTTAACAATGAAAAGAAATAGCAAAAAGGAAAACCTGTGAAAAATTTAAAGTTCCTATAAATACAAAGTATATGACAAAATCAAAAACATGAAGATAGAAATAATCATGTCTTTAATCTGTCACACTCCCCAAAGCACAGAATCTCTCCCTTGACACCACCAAGTAACACAGACATTTTGCTCCTGTGATACCTGCTTTTCAGCCCCATGGATGATCTACCTTCTTTAAAATTTACAGACTACTCTAACTATGCCTCCTACATGCCTCCTTCATCACACTGTATTCTTTTAAGATTATCTCAGTTGAGTGGGTTATATGTATCCGCTTGAATACATTAAATAAGCTGATACAAGTGGCAGTAAATTATTCAAAGTTAAGCAGAGAGAGAGAAACCACCATTTAATCGGGAGACATTAGGAGGGCATTTTTTCTGAATGTGCGTGGCTATTTTGAACCCCCAAGCCCTACCCACACAATTGAACATGACGCTTTCCAAACACCACTACTTACTTTCTTGCATCTCCTCAGCATACCACTCTACAGACCCCTTACTGACTGGCCCGGTGAAGGAATACCACCTTGCTTCTCTCCATGCCCTCTCACCATGGCTGAATGCCCGTCCCTCCCCATGAGCCCCTTCCCTCCCTTTACCAAGCTTCTTTATGGCCCCCCAGTTTTCTTTGTTCAAATCCTGTATTTATCCTAATTTATTAAGGGCTGGAGCGCATGGGATATTCCTCCTTCAGTGGAAGTCATCAGGCCAAACTGATTCAGATGGCATGATTTTAAACAGTATTATGATATTCACAAAGACACCATAAGTTCCGCATGAAATAGTATATACTTCTCACGTTGTAAAACCATTTAAGTACAGATTAAAATGTACTGCTGACATATGAGATATGTCTCACTTTATGTTCCTTTTAAATATGTAATACATGAGCTTAGCTAAGACAAACCATATTCAAACATGATTCTAAAAGTATTATTTAAGCTTTTTATACCTTGTGAATAGGTCATTTTAATTCAGTCATCTAGAGGAACAGTTTAGCAGTACTATATTCCAGGGAACAGGCAGTTACAAAGAAATAGTGCAGCGTACAAGCCATCTGGTATCTTAAATTTGATTTAAAGAGGACGGGGAGAAGTGTTTAATCATGCAATTGGAAAAAAATCACCAAAGCCACAGACCTAAACGTAACCTCCTCTCTTGACCAGCATCTTTTCTGGTTTGCGAAGATACCTGCTTCTACTTCACCACCTCCACTGCTGTTTGAGCAATTCTACCAATATATTACAAATGTGACAGAAGTCAGCTCAAAATTTAAGGAAAACCCTGAAACATTCCAAAATTTTATATGGTTTCTCACAACAATTTTTTCCTGTTCCTGGTAATTATGATCTGCACATCTACAATGTTTCTACAAATTTAGTTGACTATCTGTTTTTCTCCTCCTCTCCTACACTTACAGGAATTCACAGTCACAAAGTATTGCTACAAAATGTGGAAAGAATTGCGATGATGAGCTAGAAAGATAATTTGTATTCTACAAGGAGTGAAATGATTCCTCATTATTTAATCTATGTTAAATACACTCCACAAGACCTTTTTTGGCAAGAAGTGCTACCTAATGGTCCAGCATGCCACTCTGGAAACACACAATATGCCTATCAGCGAATAAAAAAAAAAATCCAATTACTTTTTTTAAAAGCTGCCAAAATGAACAGTAGTTTGTATAGTTCACAAGAAAGCATTTGCAGAATGGGAAAGCAAATTGGATTAATTTACATAAGCTGTACAAACAGCAGTGGCTAAAATCGTAGTATACTAAAAAAAGCAATTTTGCCTTTTTCCCCCCCCCCCCCAAGTTATTTAAATAGGAAACCCTTAAATATTTTCCAAACAGATGATTCACTAGATTTCTGGGAAAGAGTAACAGCCAAGCTTTTAAAAGGCAAGTATATACACAGTATAGACTTAGATATGTTTCACATTTCCTTGAGGAAAACAAGATTTGAGAGAATCTGATCATGAGAGGAAATTGCTAAATACAACCAGCTTCAAAACCCTAATAACACTGTTGTAAGAACATTTTCAGAAAATGTAAAAAGTAGCAGTATGCACTTTAATTTCTTCATTTTTTTTTAATCACTCTTTTCCCCTGGTTGCAGGAAGAAAGTCTTCATCTGCTACAGATGACAGCGAAGTTTCTTGTAAGGGAATCCAATGAAGCACATAAAGAAGTAATAGAAGCAGTTGATTCTAAAAGGAAAATAACATGATACTAGAAAAAGCTGCACAGCTGAAACTCCTACAGTCAGTCTAGAGCTGCTACTAAAATAACACCTACAATCTCCCACATGAAATACATAAGGGAACAGAGAGTACAATGAAACAACCGAAGAGCAGACAACATATAGTTGGCACAAAATGTCTAGTTTTCTCCTTGTAAAATACAGCATGTAAAGAAAAAGGACTTATACAGTGAGTTGTAATTTCACCTCACTAACCAGTTCTCATCATTAATCCAGCATTACCTTGCTGAGTAGAAATATTTCTTTTATGTAAAGATGACATACTTCTGCTATGCTGGGACTGGTGGAAAGGATAGGCTTTGCTTCTTTCAGGAGAGTAGCTCCTGCTGCTGACACTAGAGCCAGATCTGCTGTGCGGAGAATCCCTTCGGCTCCCTGGTGATTCCCTGAAGAAAGGAGAGTCCCTCTTATGAGGGGATCGCTCTCTCATATAATGAGAAGGATAGAAGCTTTTTCTTCTGAAGCCATCTCTGACGTCCCTTTAAAGACAACAGAAGGATACAACTTACTTGGTTATCCTTCCAATGTTTGTGGAAAAGGACTACATAATACAATGGCAATATTTTATGTCTGGTAAATACAAATAGGTTAGCTGTCACCTGCAGAACACATCTGAAATCTTCAGCATTGTTAGAGCACTAAGCAATGACTGAAAAACAAGTAGGAAAGTAGAAAAAAAATGTATATGTACAGGTTGGGTTTTTTTTCAGATTTCATTCAGCTAGAAGCTAATTCCTGTTTACTTCTCAATAATCCAGCTAAAATATGAGGCATTCAAGAAACTGGGACTCTCACATTTAATTTCTTCAGATTCACTCCACTTCACCTGGCAATTAAGCCTTAATTTACTATAGCTAAAAATGCATATACAAATATTGCTCACACTATTTGGCTGTTTTTCAACTCTGTTTTTCTCTCACCCTTAGTTTCAGGGGACTATGTCCCTCATTTGTTTTCACACTCATTGCTATGGGAAATACCACTGAGGGATTCCAGTTTATACCCAGCAAAGAAAAAAAGAAAACTGCAGAATATTTATCCTCGTGCCTATGTATCTACCCAAGGTCAAACACTGAATGAAAATATGAAGATTTATACCTATAAAGTCTATGTCTTTCACAATACACAATATTCATTTTGAACTTTACTGTAAAATGTCACAGACACACTCAGTATTACATGAAACCCAACTCATTTGAAACCATAATCTAGTAAACACCAGAACTTTCTACTAAATTTATATATTGTTACTCCACACCATACCCCATGTGTCCCGGTTACCTGCAAATCATATTAATATACATATATATGTAAAGGTCGTAAAACCAGTATCAAATTGAACTTTTCCTAAAGAATCTCAACGCTAACAAACACATAAGTGAACACCTACTGAATCTAGACTTGTGACATTTGTCTTGGTCAGAAGACAAACTGCTAAGAGAAACAAGTACTCAGCTCCTCCCCAGCACTGCTAAGTAAAAATAAAGACTTCATAGCATTTATAGTAAGCCAGAATGTACCTTATTTCACTGTTTTTCTCTCCTATTTCTCATCATAGTCCAATATTTTAAATAAGGGAATGTCTCGCAAAGACAAGCAGAGAGCTGGTGGTCTCATTTAGCACAATGTAGCTATAGCTAATTTTATGTTGGTAGATAAAGGAAAAAAGCCCTCTAGTGTACAATTCCTATAGCATGTTACAGGCCCACATTTGTGATGAGTAACAAAGGACTTCAGTATGCAAAAGGTGTTTTGGGCTACTGAAACAACACAGGTAGCACCACAGTAATACAAACCCTATTACAGCAATGTGTTTTATACAGTGCTAATTTACTTTTTGCATGGAAAGCATATCTGCATGACTGGTTCTGCGCAAGCATCCCACAAGCAACACTGAGGTTATTCTGCAACAGAAAAATCATCAGGGCAGGGGCATAGCCAGTAAAAATACACACAACCCTTCAGCTCATTTCTCCAGTTCCAGATGGAATAAAGTATCAGGAAAATAAAACAAATATTTATTTTGAAAATTTTCATATGAAACTAAAGTATGAATCAATAGCTCTCAGCCACCCTGGTTTTCAGTAAAACGCCAGTGAAGCAAAGCCAGGTTTCACAATTAAATAATCATTTCACTGTTAACAGATCCCAGGCCTTTTATAGGTATCTTACCTTACAGAAAAGCATATTTTACACACCTGCATACCAAAACTGATACAAAACAATGTTACACGGATTTATATCTAACAGGTGCACTAAAAATCAATGTTCATTTCTTTTCTAAACACCTTTTCTTCTTCTGTTTATTGAGACACTTTCGTCTGCCCAAGCAAGCCAGCAGAAGAAACAATTAAGGAGTTGTTAAATAGTACTTTATTTAATAGCCTCTATACAGTAGCCATTGTATAGATACTTACATCAAAGAATGAATCAGCCCAGAATACACAGAAGGATAATCCTCCTGCTTTCTTCAAAGGCCTAAGAGCAATATGCCCACACTACCCTTTAGGAAATGTGTAGATTAACAGGAGACTTTCCAGAAGGAGACAACTGAAATTATCAGAGACTGAGAAAACATGCTTAATGAAGAAACACTCAAACCCCTTTGTCCACTTAAATTTAGCAAAAAGAAATCTAAAGAAGCCTGGCGCGTTCTCAAACCGAGATGTAGCTGAAAATACGGAACTAACGCTTTATCTACATTACATGTATGAACTTTTCATGTAGCAATAGACTTAAAGTGAAAGTTCAGGCTTTAAGAATACTAGAAAGATTAGCTCTACACTGAGCTAGTTTGTCTAGTTAAGTGGGGGGGGGTTAATTTATTAAAGAACATATTGATCAAATATTTATCAGGAATGAGTTAGGTACAGCACACTTTTTCTTCAGTTTCCTTCTAATCTCTCTCTTTAAATAATCTTATTTATCTTTAAAGCGCAAGCTTTCTGGCAGACCAGTACACCACTTGTATGCCCAAAGCACGTTTTTATGAGCAAGTTATTAAACCCTAGTATACAGAGAAGTTTATTATGGAAATGTTTACAGAGCCCCAGCTACTGCACACGTATAATAAATGCTCTAATAACCACAGAAGAATTTACAAAATATCACTGAAACACACTTTTAAACAGGAAAACATTTAAAAGCCTCACTCTACAATAATACTATGCACAAAAAAGTAGAATCTCACTTTCATTTTTTAAATTTTCATTTCATCACTCCATGTTAATTCTTAACTGGACCCTATCTCATACCGAACACACAACCCATTAACTATATTAAATCTGTTTCAGACAGCACAGCAACAGCACGGCATTTCTGACATTTTCCATCAGTGTAACAAACTACACTGAACAGAACAAAATAAGCATTGTTTTACTTTCCCCCCCCCCTTAAATACTTAAGCTAACATACACCTGCAATTTGGTAATGAAGGCCCCAATTCAGCAAAGCAGTTAAGCACGTGCTTCAGATTCCAACACATACTCAAAAGGTTTATTGAGCAGGGACAATATTTAATAGAGATGCAAAATTTTGTGCTTAGCTGTAACTTTAAAATAGAACTACTGCCCTTAATAACAAATACAGGATTAAGCCTTTTTATATAGGATCCCTCTTATCTTCATACTTTGTAGTCACATCTCACGCTTAGTCCTGAAAGCACAACTTAGTTCTCTCAACAGGATTGCAACAGGAAGTATTTGCATTTCTAACCTCCACGAAACTTAACCATTAAATTCTCACTAAAGCTGATAATCTTGGGTGAGCTCCTGAAAGTAAACAGCCATATCCTGATATACCATCCACCAAGGGCGGCTGAGGGAAGAGCACAAGCGTGAGAGTTATTTCAGTTAACCATCAGTTCCAGTTTCCTGAAGGAAAAAACACAAATACTGCATAGGCAAAGGCTTTCTGCATAGCAGGAGACCAAGGGAATACAACACGGGAGATTTTCTGTTGCCAAAGGATCAGAGACACCACCTTTCCTAAGCTACCACTACCACACTGAGTACTTCTGGTCTCATCCCTCCCTGCCATTTTAAGCTCAGCAAACCACGCAGCTGCAATGCTGTGGGAAACTGAGGGCTACAGGAAGCCTTCTAGTTTACCAAAGGGAGTGGTACTGCTTAAGCAATATGAAACAAAGACTAACACAAACTGGTGTGTCAGTTTTATAATTTAAGAGTACATAAAGGCAAAATTCAAACACTACCTAGATGTGAAATGCCTGGAATGTAGGTGTACTTGGGTACGTGAAAGCACATCACATGCAACACGGGAAAAAGTTTTGTTTGTAAGAAGAATCTTAGTTCGCCCTCATTGAATGCATGCTACTGGGCAACTGTGCACAATACTTCATGCTTACTATTCTCTTCTACATCCAAATACAGACAATCCGTCTTTTCAATTAAAACATTAATCTACAATGTGGTCCAGCTACAAAGGACACATCTCACATTTCTGACACCGCACTGAAGAGACTGGCAACTCAACAGCATATCACTGTGGAGCAGAAGCTGTAGGTTCTTTCAGGAACTCACAGGTGAGTACAGTCTACCACCTAGATAAAAAGTCAATAGAGAAGTTTATGTGACCCTTTCTATCTGAGAAAGATTATTGTTATTGTCAGAAGGGTTAGATACTCCATTTATAGGCTTGGACTTGACTACTAACCTTGCCTAAAAGTAACTGACATGATTCTAAAAATAAATGGAGGAAGTTATACAAATCTCCTAAGACAACAGACTTCAGTGTAAAACGATAAAACAGACAAGATTTGAACCCTGCTTTTTAACTCAATACACTTTTTGTGTCTCATAATACACAGACAAGGGGCAGTGGGAGGAAGAGTGAAACAAAAATTAAAAAAACCCTCTTGCCTTCCTTGTCAGGACACTGCAGGGGCTAGGAGAGCTACCAATGTGATTCAGATGATGTGGAAACATTTAATAAAATGTACTACACCCCTGACCTCTAAGTTTCTCAGATTTGCTGTGTTAAACATCCAAAAAACAAACAGGAAGAGTCAAGAACACCTCTACTTTTAACATCTTCAAAGTAAATGTAGGTGGTAGAAGATTCCAGCCACCATCCTCTGTCCCATAACTCATTCCCTTTCTTTCCAAAGTACACAGTATGTTTGTGCAACAAACCAACAATTTACTTTAGTTCTGCTTTAGAGACTATAATCTCTTCTAATTGTCCAAAGATCTTTATGCTGATTTATCATAAGCTAAAACAATACACTGAATTACACTATTGTAGATATAAGTAATTGCACCTGGTTCCATTGGCTTTCATTTGAACATCTGAAATTATGACAGGTTTCTTATGACAACTGGTTTTCAATGTTTTATGACTAAGCAAGTAACTGCAGTACTTGTACGTGATATTTGCATTTGCTTTAAATGAAATGAACATAATTAGGTCTAGTCAATGTAATCTTATTAACAGCTTTTTGCATGTAGGCAAAAGGAAACAGGCATTGTGAACCAGTGGTAAATCTCATGCAGAGGAGGCTAACTAGACATATCAAATGTACAATAAAAAATTAAAAATATATAAAAGCTTTACAGTTTTTATGTTGCATGTGGTACTAATGAAGTCATCATATGCAAACACCAGAAGTCCACACTGATGCCACTTGTCCAACCTCATTCAATAAGAAAGCTACTGAACTCATCTCCCCCTCACCTCCAGATGTGATGACAGATCAGGAAACGAAAACTAAGACAACTTGAATATTATAGCAACTTAGAGAGAAATGTCCCTATGTCCTTTAATTGAATAGTAAAGCTATGCTCTTCAACTGAAACTGGAAATCAGACTACACTCATTTTATCCTTAGTAAAGAGTACCATCTTTTCTACTGTCATTGATAATGTACTTTATTAAACTTGCTGGAAGATAAGCCCGCACTATAAACGTATATTTAAACTCAAACTCTCTTTCTATTATCTGACAGAGAGAAACTATGCTCAAGCATACAGATAAGGCCAGAGAAACAAGAAATAAATAAAGAGTTGGAGTCCAGAAAAACACAGATTTAAGTTCCAAAGAATTAAGACCAAACAGCTTTATACAACTGTATGCAGAATAAAGACAAAATATGTTAATTAGACAAATCAAGAGCAAATTAGACAGAATAATTGCATTCAAATGCATGTGATCTTGGCTTCTCTTCTTTTCAAAAATGAGGGCTTAATAAGGCCCTGCAATTTCTCTACAATAGAAAATAAATCATAGGTCTAAAGTTCCAGAAAGCATATTTGCTTAAAGTGATAGACCAAGTTACAATTTCTATTAACAGCTACAACAATTCAACAGCACAAAATTTCACTGACAAAAATATTTACTGACAGACACTAACATTGGGCCAGATTTCACACTCTCGACTTCCCGAGCAGTGTATCATCCCAGAACAGTCAAGCAGTTCAGATAACCAGCTCGAGGAATAAACTTCTCAATAGGAATTGATTCATTTGCTACTATAAAAAGATTTAATTCAAAATGGAAACCATTCAAATCTTGTATCTCAATGTACAAACTTAAAATTGGAAGGAAGGCAGGAAGCAAGATACGGTATTTTCACGTACTCTTTTCTTTTTTTTTTTTTTCTTGACCAGAGGAACTGGTTCTCATTATTGCTTCTAGAGAAAGTTCTAACAGGACAGACCTTCCTATGTAGGTACTTGCACATTTACTGTCATCCTGCTGCAGGCACCAAGACCAGCACATGGGAAGGAACCTTAAAAAGTTTCCCTGCGGTGCCAAAGAGCGTGGGGTTGATAGGGTGGGAGATGAAAAAATTGCCAAGTACTACCCAAAGCAAGCATAAAGGTTTTGAGAACAAGCATTTGTGGGCAGTAATATATTATGAAACAAAAGTAAACAGTTCTAAGACAATTTTTAAATAATTTTTTTTTTTTTAAGATCATCTAAATCAGTGTGGAAAATGACACAAGACTGCAGAGAAAAATATGTGCAGAAGAACCTGGAAACCATGAAATATCTGCTAAAGGAGCTCTTAAGGCTTTTCATCAGTACGCCACAGAATGCCATTAGTTCACTGATATTTAACAGAAAGCAACAAATAGTGTACTGTAGTAGTATATACTGATTTGATCAACTCCTGTGGTTGACTTTCTAACACTATCAATAAAAAGCTGCAAAAGGAAAGAGCAAGTTGTGGAACAGGTTCGTAAGCAGTAATACCTTATGTCAGTAATACTGACACACAATACCCTTATTATATTTAGTTTTCTTCTCTTTCCAAATTCCTTAATGAGATCTATAAATCAGAAAAACACTCAATTTTTCTCTATATCAGAAAAGCGCTCCACAAATTGCTATGTTTTTATTCTTAAATTACAAATAGGTTTCATTTGTTTATGCCCCGAAGTTTTGTAATAGTGGTATGGACTTCTGCATAGCAAATTTAAATAAAAGTTAGCAAACTACCTCTGCTTTTGGATTTGTCAAGATAAAAGACATTATATGTATATGAAGAAAAAAAAATTATTGTATATAAAGGTGGTTTTTTTTCTTCATTTGATCTTATTCCTTCCTGTCAAGTATGTAGTTTGTTCAAAATCAGAAAGCCCTGAGTTGACAGACATTTCCTCTTAGCAATTATTCAGCCATGTAGCTTTATCTTTTTTTTTTTCTCCAGTTTGCTTCTTCCTTTCACTTGGATTACAGTTTACAATCACTACAATATACATTACTATCTCTTGTCTTTTTTTTTT
>VFFE01007123.1:871647-924898 GCA_008921705.1 Burhinus oedicnemus | reverse complement strand
TGTATCTCTTCTTTTTTTTTTTTTTTTTCAGGCCATTGCCTATATATTACAACTAGCACTTACTTGAACATATTTAACACAGAGACAGGCCATGCTACTTGCATAAATTCCTTATTAAAAATCCTTTTGCAACTACTGTATGCCTTCAGTTATTTTGGTAATTTATTAAGAGTTAACTTCAGAGCGTAGTTCTACGACAAGTCATACTGATTCATACTGGTGTTGCTACAATTCTAATCTTCTCAACCTTCCTTGAATCCATATTCCCACTCGATGCCTAACCTGTCATTGGTATTTTCTCTCAGGCAACCAAACTGGTAGGTAATTACTTAATTGATTGTGGTGGGTTAGCATGCAGGACCAGCTCAGTGAAGGGTACAAACACTTGAAGCAGTACCAGGGAGAGGTAAGGACTGGAACGGCACCAGCTTAGATAGGGTTAAACCGCTGTGGAAATAGATTTTTACTGTAGAAAGATCAGTCTCCTAACTGCATTTATGACTTTTATTTATTTATAATAAATAAAAGAGGTCCCTTGGCAGAATTTTAGAGCAGTTAAAGTTAGCATCAGTAAGACCTAAAGAAGTAATGCATTTTTTTTTCCCTAAAAATAATAGGCATAAATATCTAAGCAACACTGAAAACACAACATTCTGACTGTGAGTAATAAATATAGATTCAAAGACAAATTTTTAAACAGAATACTGGTTAACAGAGACAAGTTTTAGTAATGATAAAATTAACTAGCTGAAGAGTTTGTGAAGAAGATAATTCATTGCTTGTCACTTCAATCTCATCTGTTAACAAAATCCTTTGCCTTACTTAGATAATCCTTGTACAAAATTCTTCTAAGAAAATGCATCAAGTAAGGTAAGAATTGTAGAACACATACTGAGTTTACTACCTCATCAAACCTGAACTGGTTTGTCTCTCTAATCTGCTCTGGTGAGACCCAACCTGGAGTACTGCGTCCAGCTCTGGAGCCCTCAGCACAGGAAAGACATGGATCAGGTCGGTCCAGAGGAGGGCCACAAAAACAATCAGAGGGCTGGAGCTCCTCTCCTATGAAGACAGGCTGAGAGAGCTGGGGGTGTTCAGCCTGGAGAAGAGAAGGCTCTATTAAGGCAGTAAGGGACCTTACTGCAGCCTTTCAATACTTAAAGGAGGTTTATAATCCTAGAATGCTTTAGGTTGGAAGAGACCTTAAAGATCATCTAGGTCCAATCCCTCTGCCATGGGCAAGGACACTTCCCACTAGACCACACTGTTCAAAGCTTCATCCAGCCTGGCCTTGAACACTTCCAGGGATGGGGCCTCCACAACTTCCCTGGGCAACATGTTCCAGTGCCTCAGCACCCTCAGAGTGAAAAATTTCTTCCTGAGATCTAACCTAAATCTCCCCTCCTCCAGTTTGAAGCATTACCCCTCATCCGACCACTACATGCCCTTGTAAAAAATAAAGATGGGGACAGACTTTTTAGCAGGGCCTGTTGTGATAGGACAAGCGGTAATGGCTTTAAACTAAAACAGGGAAGATTTAGACTAGATATAAGGAAGAAATTTTTTACACGGAGGGTGGTGAAACACTGGCACAGGTTGCCCAGAGAGGTGGTAGATGCCCTCATCCCTGGAAGCATTCAAGGTCTGGTTGGATGGGGCTCTGAGTGACCTGACCTAGTTGAAGATGTCCCTGCTCACTGCAGGGGGGTTAGACTAGATGACCTTTAAAGGTTCCTTCTAACCCAAACTACTCTATGATTCTATAAGTCAACAACACTAAAGTACCTTTTCCATTCTACTTCCAAATTGCATAATCATGCTCTCAAACATAATTTCCAAAAATAATTAGGCATACTAGACTAGGTAAGGTAGGACTTCATTTAGCACAATGCAACTGTTAGAAGTGAGATTTCCGAAGACAAAGACATTCCCACAGTTGGCTGTCACAACACTGTTGTTTGTCATGGCATCAATATTCAGTTCCACTTAAACAAAAACATTTGTTATCAACTCACAAACTACTACTACACAGCTTCATATACAAGGGAAAGAACCTTGTATGGTAATGCAAATTATATATAATAAATAAATATCAAGACTAACATTATGAACAATTTGTTAGCATGCAAAAACAGGATCACCTTTTAAAAATAATACTAACAGCATGAGATCATGGAATTGCTTTATTGATGAACTTTTCCTCAAATGTAGATCATAACACGCTTAAATGCAGCAATAAGTGGAAATGTCTCATGAAAAATCTTCTCTTCGCAGCAAAACGCTTAAGAAAAGGATGCCTATACTGTCAATAACACCAAACTTTTTCCTCTCCTTTACTGAAATCTTCACCACATTTTGTCAATTAAGGAGCAGGGGAAAAAGCAACTTTCATTCATGTAAAGAAACAACATCTAAGCAAAGTTGTTCATAGTATTCCCACCCTCTCTCAATGGGAATTAAATTCCCTGAAATGTTTAGTATATTCAAAACATAACAAACAAGTCCTTGGAACTTAACGGATGAAGCATTTATCTTCCTAAGGGAAATTATGTACAAGTCCTGTGTGACAATACGCCCCATCCTGAGAAAGCCATGACTACATTCATTAAGCAAATTCATTGGCTGGTCGTTGAGATGATTTAGTTAGATGCCATCTTAACAGTAGCTGTCTGGACTCGAAGGGAGACTCCCTTCTCTTTCCCTCCCCACTGTCTCTCAGTACCTAGCTGTTTTTCAACATATTTGTTAGGAAACCTTTCCAGAATAATCAAGTGTTATCCATGGGAGTTTGCCTCATTATTTCCCAATACAGCATTAACTTGCTAGTTTGATACCATCTATCACCTGATTATAATGCTAGCTATAAAGCTGGACCAGACAAGCTTGCTTTTTGAAGTCTTCTTTTAAGTGAGGTGTTAGTCAAGATCTTACAGCATACAGGTACATAATCTTATCTTTAGGTATACCTTGTAAACAGAGGATGTCCTTACAGTTTATTAGCATTATGTAAACATCATTGACAAAAAGAAAATAATAAATTTCCCAAAATGTGACTTAGTTTTAAGCAACAAATCAATGTCATTACAAAATTTAACCGAGTTTGCACACACTACTGAATTTTTCCTTACATGTATATCATAACATACTAATAGCTGTAGTAAACAGCTCTCATGCAACAACCACTGTTAAAAAACATAAGGATGACACCAATTTCATATGACAATTTACAACCTTACAACAACTGTTGGGGGAAACAGTTGTACACACAAAAAGCCATAGATCTTTAAAACATAACACAGCTTTGTATCAAAAGCAAGTTGAATAAACACAATAGCAGTTGAGGACTGCCATGATGAGGACTAGGATTTTTGCTACCAAATTTGGTGTGTTTACTGTAATTGTCAAATAAATACTTACAAGTCAATTTACTATCTAGCTGTTCTTCAGTCAACAATAATTCAGGCTGGGTTTTTACGAATATCAAAACGTTCTTTGAGAAGATTATAAGAACCTGCCTTTGGTCCAAAGAATACTTTGTCAATCCTTTAGAGTCACAACATAGAGACTATATTTAAAAGTAATTAAAACATTTCAAAGGACCAAAGGACAAGAAACACCATACACAGAGAATCGGACTGACATTACCTATTTGTAATTATGCTTTTCCAAAACAATCTTACCCAATTTTCTCTTATGGCTCTTCATAGGAATTAAAACAAAGATTTAGAACCCTTCTAAATTTCACAGAAAAAGTAAGCTCTATTGCACGAGGCTGTATATTTACAAGCTCAGCAGCGAAAAAAAAAAAAAGAAAAATCAGGTAGTGGGAATTCTGCTAATTTGACAATTCCCACATAGGAGAAACTTTGAAATGTTTTGATTAGAAAAACAAAGCTTCCATAACATTGTTCTGAATTGAAATAAGACACCTAGACCCCTCTATTACCAACAACAGTCAAAGGAGTCTCCCTATCAACTAGGAGGAAAAAAATTAAAATCATAGCTTAGATTCCTGTGGGAGCTCCCAGGGTCCTGGCTGAATGGTAAGAATACTGCAACTGACCTCAGAAGCTCATGAGGAGCAATGATTACAAGAAAAAGAAACCAAATGATCAATACAGCATATATTATGACTTTGAAGTTAAACTCCTTCCCCTCAACCTGAGACAGAAATTGCATAAGCAATTAAATCAGAGTTCTGCAATATCCCCTAAAAGGAACAAAATAATCAGTTAGCAATTTTTGAAAACAAACATGGTTTTTAGATTTGGAATGAAAAATTCTGCAAAGAAATAAAAAAAAAATAAATAAGGTCTTCAATAAAGATCATGGTCAACAGTTATGCAAATAAAAATATTTAAAAATTAAAAGCAATCACTCAAGAACTACAACTCGCTGCCAGCAAAAGCAATATTCACCTTACAGATTAACCCCACCATTAGCTGAAACATGCAAAAAAAAAATCCAGTTGAATTTAAGTGGAATCTTTACCTCCTCCTCATATTTTTACATTGTAAGGTGGGGGCAAAAACATTCTACAATTGAAACCCTGTCCACCAGTCTCTCCTGTCAGTGGAGTGACAGCAGGCTTACTTTGAATAAAGTTTCTAGTATAATTTTAGATATAAACAAAGCAGGTCCCACCAACATAAATAACAGCAGAAACTCAGTTTGACATAATATTTTTAGTAAGAAAGCAGCCAGTGTTCACATACGTAGTTTTAAGTCTCTGGGTTCTAAGTTAATTGGAGGAAAGAGGTTCATCACGGCAACAAAACCAGACTTGTGCGAATCGAAATTTTTTTACTTTCAATTGCATTGACTTGCAATAGGGGACAGCTCTGAACTGTACTTAATTATACAGAGCCTTCAGTACAGGGCAGTTTTAAAGCACTAAGTGATATCTGCATAAGAAGATTTGAGTTCTAAAATTCATTCAAAATACAAACCCATGGTCCAAAGGAACCCAAAGCATTAGTAACACAATGAGACATATATAGTTTTGGCCAAGTAAAAAAAAAACAAAACAAAACAAAAACCAAACTAAACCAAACTATAAAACGTAAATCTCAGTTCGCAAACAAACTGGTTGTCCCAAGCACAAAAGAGCTAAAGAGGCACTGGAGCAGAAAAGAGCCCTCAAAGAAAATGTAGCAACTACTGAATCAATAAGACTGCCGCATAAGACATAAAGTGTAATACAAAGTCATTAAATACTTAGTGCAAACGAAAATCTACTTTTAATTTACCTATTATCTATTACCTTGTTCCAAAGAGTTCTAACTACCCCCTCCACCCCCCAAAATATCATAAGCCAAGGTAAACTAATTTAGCTAGCAGCCTAATACAATGGGTCTTCTGAACTAAAGATTTCAACAGACAAGTCCTTGCCTGGAGTTGTAGACAGGTATAACGAATCTATCACAATGACCTATTATAAGGAAACTGTAGTTTCGTTTATGAATAAACAAGTTACTCTAGTAGCTGAATACCTGAGAGATTCAATGTTCTGGCAGAGATTTTATTTATTTATTTATTAAAAGAAAAAGGTATGTGTTAATGAATATGATCAGAACTCTGCTTATCAATCTCTGTCAAAAGCAAGACCATTTTCTTTGGGTGACTGCCATATTTATTTCCCTCCACACATTTTTTAATAAAGAATGAGGTTCTTGTATGGTGTCCCTTAAGACCTGTCAAATATTGCAACAGAACAGCAGACTTAATGTACATTTTTAGCACCATCTCATAAATCCCTTTGGCTAAGTTTCTCTTCTATAAGCAAGACAAAGATCAGTTTACATTACATTACAGTTTAAATCCAAAGCCTAAAGACCTCCCACAATATAATACACTGTTTTAAATGAGTATAAAATATTCAAGCAGGTTCACTGTTTCATTCACTAAAGAATACATCAGGGAGGTAAAAAACAAGCAACAAGCTACCCTCTGTAATTCCAAGGTGACTGCACAGTGCTAATGTAAAGATAACTGCCTTGGCCTATGACACATCTGAACCCTCAATATTAAATCCTGCTTTACTGAGAGAAGAGTCACTGACCCTTAACTTCTATCTGGAGACTCTCTCATGAATGGTTTTGGTTTAAAATAACCATTCTTGCCAAAGAACAATGTTGTTCTTAACGTACAATCTTCAGACCGCTCCTCTAGAATATCCTGTCATCACACACTGCACCTGCACGCCGTGAATCGCCAAACGGAAGGTGATCTCTTCAACCAGAGGTCAGAAAGCCACAGTTGCTGGGCTATCCCCCACTTCACCACCAATTTTCTCCACAGCCTTCAGTAAACACAATCTCACTTTGAAGGTTTATGAATCTACAAAAATTGGGGTATATTATGCTTTACTACCCTGAAGAGGTAGCTATAAGTTTAATGTTGAGAAAGCCATATAAAATTTTCAGTGGAAAGGCCATGTGCCATTGATTTAAAAGATTTCCAAACCAGAACTGACCGATGAATCTTAGTTGTTCATAGATCACCGACTGTTTAAAATTAAGTTGCAACATTTTGCCAGATAGTTCTCTTTTACTTCTAGCATCAAAATTACTTTATTATTTCTCTTTATTACAAAATATTTCCTGTGCACTCCACAGATAAGCAGATCTGGTTTATATACACAAATGCATCGGTATTAAAGACTGGAATAAAACTACTTCCTGATTTCACAGAGGACATGGAAAAAAAAAATCACAACAACCAATAAACAAAAGAATACACATAGTAGCAACAAGTTTCCCTCATTAACAAAGGAAAACTTATTCATATCAACAACTTGAGAGGAGATATTAAAAGTGTCCTATGTAAGCCACTTCTCAGGAGTCTGTATTATACGAACCAACATTATTACTGATGCAGAGTACTTTGTCTACAAATATGGCAATTCTTATTTTGCAAAAACATGGACCTCAGGTAATTTTAAGGATCAAATTTAATGCATGTATAGCCGGGATTTACAAGTGCGTCATTCTGTAATTTCTCTTTGAAGATGAGTCTTACCCATCTTAAGTTGCCAAGTTTCACATATTTCACATCTTATGAACCCAGTTTGGCTGAAAAAAAAAAGAATGAAGTAATGCTCTGTGCACTCAAAAGGATTAAAATTTGGCATGACTAAAGTGAACAGCAGCTAACAATCTTCTAAAGCATTTCACACTGAAAAGTTCATCTGACTTCATAAAAATGAACTTGTATGCAAAATCCATTGCTACGAGACCCATACAGAAGTACTGTAAAATTGGAATTCTTCAGCATGTAACAGCATAGTTTCCTGCAACTTTTCAAAAAATCTGACATGCATGAAACAATTTGAGTGCTTTGAATAAATGAGTTTGATATATCACTAAAGACAAGTAATAACACAGCCCCAGAAGTGATCAACATCAGTAAAAGATAAATGTACAAAGAAGTCATGTGTTATTTGATCTCCTCTCATAATTTCCAAGTTTCACAATTCTCACAGCATCAGCGACCAAGACATTAAAACTGTCATCATGTGTGCAGAAAATTCTCTGTTCTCCAAACTAAGAGATTCTGCTTTGATGTACAATTCTTTATATATGCCAACCAGGCTTGAACCAAGAGGCACTTCAAACCAAGCTACGACTGTAAGGTTACCCAATTCACATCAGTTCCTGGAGTTCAGAAATCCATCAAGAAACCCTTAGGCCAGAACAAGAGAAAAAGGGCTGGGAACTAATTTTGAAGTCTATGCCCAGCACATCCTCTGAATTACTTTATTTTTTACTATAAAAACTGATATTACCATAAAGAAGTCATGGTCAGGATGAGGGCTTTTCACTGAGCATAGTATAAAACAGGGCTAACAACTCTTAATTCTTGAGTGGTCCAGGAAAGAGCAGTAGGATCAGTAATGCTCTATTCAGTGGTAGACTATTGGCAAATGACAGCTGCTTGGAAACTGAAGCATAACTCCAAAAGAAGAAAGAAGGCAAGAAATAAGACAAGTAAGCCAAGTGGTAGAACCTCAACAATCCTCTTGTCACGCATGGAAAATTGCTGCTGGTCAACAAATACATCACAGCTCAAGCCACAGCTATGCAACTGCTAAGTAAGCATGAACTTCCTATTTTTAATGAAAAGGCAAGAAGCTTAAAAAAAAAAAAAATCCGCAAAAGAAACAACAACAGCAACAAAAAAAACCACCACTCCAAAAAAAACCTAACAGATGGTTTCTTCAACTTCGGAAACTTTCACCCCCCAAAATTCTGCATCATTTAAGGATTTTTGATATTCCAGATAAGCAGCTTCTTTTACTTCAGAAGAATCTCAAGTAATGTTTTTCAGCACTCCAAAGAAAGACAGGAGGAACAAAAACGGAAAGAGTAAGAGAGCAGAAACTACTTTTTGACAGTTAAGTTGCCGAAAATCAAAGCAGGAAAATGTGAATGATTAATGCTTAAGAGGAACTGTTAAATATAATATTGACAACAACTTCTTACAGCACTTTTTTAGCTGCTGAATGAGTTTTCAAAAATACTCAAGAAAACAGGTTATTTATGTCAATAAAAGAGCTATTCTTTTTAGAATTTGTAGTCACTATACTGACTACAAAAACCCACTAGCTTTACAAGTCTCCCGAGTGTCTTTAGCTTCACAAATCTAACTTTGTACTATGTTTTAGCCGTGTTCCATGCAATTTTTTAAAAAGTACTTCTGGTTAAAGTAATCTTAAATCTCCTTCTACTACCTTAAAGAAAAAAAAATAAAATATTTATACATACTCCAGAAGAACTTACCCAAAACAACTTTCACCATGTCAAAGAGAAGGCATTTTTGCATACAATAATCTTTTAATCTCATGTTTTTAGTGTAAATGTCTTTGAAATGGAAAGTAATTAGCATTTTCACCCCAGGAGACAACACATACCAAGTACTGTACTTTGATTTCCTCTGTTGAGATCCACTATGTAGCTCAATAGTGAGCAATATGCAAAAAGTAATTAAGTGTATTACCAAGCATGCAATGCTACAAGCATTTAGCAGTCTGATCACAGGATTTTACATTCACAGTTATTTACTATTCCTGTGCTCTTCTGTACAATCAGACTTCTGACATGCTAACACGTATTTATATAATAAATCAGTAGGGCTTCATTCAATCACAAATACATTCCCATACCCTCAACTGAACCAAGTAGCTTTATGAATTTTTTCTATAGTGTTATTGTAGTTGCATAACAGTAACATATTCTGAAATATATAATAAAGACTCAGATAGGACTATCACCTACCACGCAACGCATTTTTAAAGCCTTCAACAAAACAAGCTGACATTTTATCTTCAGTTTAAATGGAAGAAATCAGGATGCATTTAAGACAATCTTTTTGACCACTGGGTGCCACTCTTGTCCTGTGTAAAATAAACTGCCTGGCAGTAACTCAGTCTTCTCAGCCTTTTTTCTTTTTCAGCTTTAATCAACTCTGATTCTTCTACCGTAGGAGGAAAAGATGCAAGAATTTTTACATAAGTTTCTATAAAACACTTACTACTTTCCAAAAGCCGTTACTGTTGCTTTTAGCCCCAAGAATGCAATTCTGAGAGAGTCTAGCACACAGACCATTATAGTATATGAAGGATTTTTTTTTATGTTGCAGTATGTAATAACCTAGTTATGCTATGTCTAAATCATCACATTCAAATGTTTAATACTATTCCTTACATACCACAGATGGGAACTTGAGATACAGACTTAAGAAGTGCTCACAGAAATGAATATAATGTATGATGGAAATAACAATTCATCAGTCCAGCTGAGAAAACAGGGAGATCAGAACAAGGCTACAGTGAACTTCACAATCCCATTATCCACACCAGCAACCTTTAAAATGGCACAGGTATCTTTCCACTGTATTGTGGCCCCAAGGGTATTTGCTTCTGTGACTGCTGTATTAGACCAAAGAATTCTCTGAAGTCATGTAAGAAGTGTGACTGATCAGGGAGATGCACTAAATTATTTACAATCCCAGGCTAACATCCTAAAGATGCTATCATTATGCCTCCTATCCTTACTAAACAAATACTAAAATACAAATTAAATACATGGTACGACATGAAATTCTCTATTTCAAACAATAAACCAGAAACCACTTTTGCACTATCGTCTTTTACTTCAACAGATGTCCCTTCCCACATGCCTGCCATTTCACTGCTCTGCTCTACAAACTGTTTTGATAAGAAAGAAAAATGCCCTAGAGTCCTAGACTATGCATGGCACTACTGTAAATTCTTATAGAATACCTGTACTCAGGCTGACGACTTATAGAATGATCATCCCGTGGCCATCTGTATCCTGATTCATCCTGCAAAACACACATGCAAAACAATTGTGTGACGTGTATCTCAACATCAGATGTGATGTTCAGTTAGTTGCCAAATGGTACTTATTTATTGCAAAACCAAAGCATTTAATGAGCCAAAATAAACTATTAAACACTCACAGCAAAGTTCCTCTCAGTTTATTCACTCTACCCCATTCCTCTTACTTTCTTCCTCTATTAATACTAAAGAGAGCAACTTTGAAATGCTGTACAAAACACAAAAACTACAAAAATTTCCAAACTATATACATGGGCCCCTGACTTAAAAAAAAGAAAAATTTCCTCATTAAAATGTAAATTGTCATGACTAGCTTGAAATTACAGAATTTCAAACAGCTGGGTTGGAGGAGGCAGCAGTAATGACCTTTCAAGGGAGCATAAATTTTGTACTTAAGTGTAGCTACTGGGAGAAAAAAAAAAAGAAAAGAATTCAACATCATGACAGAATTTAAATAAGTGAACAACTGTGTGAATTAGAAGGATAGGTAGACATCATTCAATAAGTTGCGTGTGCAAGGACTTGTTAAATAGAAAGATTTTACAATCATTCTTCTATTCATACAGAGGAGTTCTGGCCACTTTTGTTTTCAGAGTTCAGATTCCGAGCTTTCCACAGAGCTGGACAAGGGCTCTTTTCTAAGTCAACAGCATAGCTAAGAATCATAAGAAGCAGCAAACAGGTATTACCATATAATAACAAGTCTCAGAAGCACAGTAACTGCAAAAAAGCAGCAAGTATGAAAACCTAGATGCTTTTTCTCTTCATTCTATTTCAGTTTATGAGAACAGCAGTAACAGCAATGTTCTGTCTGAAATGATACTTTAATTGTTCAGTATTCAAGCATTAATAAGAAGATAAACATCATAAAAATGTGAGAAGAATCACCTTACGTACACCTCGGTGTGGAGGACCACTTCTTCGTTCATGGGTAAAACTGCGACCCTCTTCATAGTCTCTGTACTCCGCGTGACTGTAATCATCATACCGACTGTAATTCCCATCCCCAGGTCGTTCAAGCAGTGGTGGTTTCTTGGGCACAATATTTACTACTCTATGGTAATCATCCTAAACCACAAAAAAACCCAAAATCACATTGCTTTTAACAGCTGAAAATCTGTAGTGAATACACAAAAGTAAAAAAAAACAAACAACCCAAGTTATTTCTAAATATGGGACTATAATAATCTTAAAGCTGAAATAGCACAGAGGTACAACAAGTTTTAAAAATCACGCTAGTCTGATGGTGGAATAACTTATTAAATCTAATTGGACGCCATTCAGATGCAACCCTTTGGCATTACAGGTTTTATTATTAGGGGAAAATTTTCAACAGGGTTTAAGTTTCTTTTGGAAGTTTAAAGCAGTAGCATTAGCTACTTTCTAAGCATCAGCTACTTTATTTTTTTTAAGCATTAGCTACATATATTTTTCAGAGACTTTTATATTAACTTAGGACTTCAATAAAGAAAGTTACATCTGTAAACCTGTAAAAAAAAGAGCCCATTAGAAAATACTAACAATTTTCTTAATGTCAATAACATTGTCCACACTATGGAGATTATAGTGAAGACAATTCTTGCTTCATAATCTGAACAGATAAACACCTTCTCAATACTACGCAGTAGATGATCTGAGGATTCAGGTGACAGAGACAGTTTTAACACTCTCTTTTTCTTTTTCTTTAATACAAGTTTCTGATAGCATTATGCTAGAATGCAAAATTAATTTATTGTATTTCCTTCAAATAAAATTTTATATGCCATTTACCAATTAAGCAAATCCTTTGGTTATTAAGCGCAAATTGCACAATTGCATTAAGATAAATTTTCAGTTTTCTAGAACCAGTATAAGCCAACTGAAAATAAAAAGCAAATGAAAACATGAATGCAAGATCTTGTATTTTCAGTCTTCTTCCTTTACAAAGATATTTTTTCTATAGGCCTTAAAAAACACAAGCTATAAATGAAGAGACTTGAGTCAGCATGTGCAATTTGGAAGCGGGAGGAAAGATACTCAAATTATTTTTTTTAATAGTAGTAGAAGTCACAATCTAATGCACCAATAGTTGTTGTAGAAAAATACATTACATTCACAAACTGTTAAATATTATCATGCAAAAAAAAAAGTTTGTTCTGCTTTCAGAGACCACCCAACAAATTTAATAGAGGGCAATCCAAAGCCAGCCTACAGCCATACTGATGCAAAGTAAAGACTACATACACAGCCACAATGCTTGATCTACCCTTACCTCACTGAGCATCCTTCACAAGTTTGGTTTTTCTTTTTCAGTTTGTTGTCTTACAAATAAGATGTTCTCTGAAGCTAAAATAAAACAGCTCTGTGCTTTAACCTCACCCAGAATTCCCCATCACATAACTATACTGACATACAGAAGGACAGTTACATGAAAGCTCAAGGTGTACCCACTTACAGTTTATCGTGCCAAGTGCTTGCAACTTTAGGTTGTTTACAATGATCTGAAAGCATGTGTTTCTACTACAATCTATACCTGATATATAATTAGTACTTGGTTTAGATTAGGACAAGTCTCCTTCTCTCTCAAACAAGAGATACTTCACTCGCTGTCATTGTCATGTATCAGTTTCAACACATTAACCTATCAGCAAACATAAAGCACATTCATAGACTGAATAAATTAGTTCCATTTTACTTGCCTAGTCGAAATTAAGTCAGACCTCTATAGGTAGACATGGATACAACGGCACAGTCTTACAGGGACAGAAACTGCCCGCTAACTGTCTTGAATCAACAGAGCTGTAGGAGAAGGAGCTTCATATCCATCTTTCTGTAAGGCACAGACACCCGATCCTGGCTTGCCCAACTACTAGGGCTGTTGTTTTGGTGCAGGTGAATCGTGATAAATGAGTGTATTCTGCTAGTCCCTTCATCCCCAGTTCCAAACACATGTAATATAAAGCTAGCATTGAACTATCTAGTTAATTTGTGCATCAAAAAGAGTGCATCACACCTTTTAAACTGTGAAGTAAATTTTCATAATGCATATGCCATGCATTGTTCCCTGGACAGCTTGAAAGACTAAAAGAATTTAGGAATGTCACTGTTGCAATGGTTAAATTAAATCAGCAATGTGTTAACCAAGTCAAACGTTCATTAAAAAAAATAAAAATCTGTGAAAATACATCTGCCTTTCCTTGTGTCCTATTGCTGATAAATATTTTGGAGAAGCAGCTGACTAAATACCCTGTGCAAACTTATCTGACTTCCAGTTTGCTGAAAATGCAGAAATTTTTTTGTTACCTGTAAAGAGAGTTAAAAATGTCACAGAGCAGCCAAACACTAATACCCTACTCAATAGAGAAGACTACGTAACTAGTTACCAAGATACCAACGCTGGTACTCTTCCAAAATGACAAGCTCAAAATATGGTAGAGGGAACCCAGAAAGTATGCTAAATCAGCTATGCTATTATTCAAACATTTAAAAGACTTAACAGAAAAGCCAGATGACAGGCACAGCTACATGAAATTTTATTTTGACAAATGTACATTATATGCACAGCATGTAGACAGAAATAACAAAAAGTATTCTTAATGTTCTATTTAAGGTATAATAGCTCAAAAGATAAAGCAACAACCTGTTTTCTTTCTTCTTTGGAGACTTCAGACAGAGGAGGAAGAAAAAAAAAAAAGAAATAATTTTACCCAACACTTTGGCACAGAGTTTTTCTAAAAGCATTCTAAAGTTGTTCTACAGCAGGGTAAGCATAGCTTCTGTGTTTGCTTTTGCAAGCATAACATACAATAGAAGTCTCCATGTTTACAAAGTAGATTTCAAGAAGAGTGTCGATGGAAGTCATTTCCCTTACAAGGCTCCAAAACACAGTTTCTTTAGCAAAGATGTATTTTCAACATTTGTTATAAACATTTCCTTCTATATTTTAAGCATCATAATAAACAACTGCATCAGTGACAAGGACAATACTGAAAGTAGTCATTTTACCACCTCAAGTCACTTCAGAAATGTATTAACATTAAAAACCAAAAACATCTGGGGAAAAATATAACACAGTATGGCCTTCGGTTCTCCAGAAGTTATTAAAAATCCTGTGTTTAATAACACAAAGAATTACACCAAAAAAAATCAATTTATCAAAATACAAATATTCTAAAACACTTTCAATAGATTTGAAAAAAACCCGCAAACAACGAAGACTTAATTTTGTAGGCATCCTATTATCTCTGTGTCGATGCATTTGCTAGATTGTTGGCTTAAATGAATGAGAAAAGAATGGAACTTGGGGTATACTAGGAACTTAAATATGTACATAAATCCAGCCTTTATGGTACAAGTCATGGTATACAGGTATAGTATAATGGTATAATGCTAAAGAAACATACTATACACTTACATCAGGATGAATCCTTGGAGGGAGACGTTCTCTTGGAACTCTTTCATAGTCATATCGCCCTTCAGACCACATTTCATCTCTTCGATATGCCACTAAAGACAATAAAAATCTAATTAGCCAAAACCAGACTCATTATGAATAGTTCCAAGGACAGTGCGCATAGAAAGAAAGGTTCCCGGACTTCTCCGAGTATAATGTATTATGCCCAAGTGCTATATATACACTTTTTTTTTTTTAAATTAGCCCTTAGTATGTCTATCTAGTTAAAGAAAGTAATTAATGAACTATAATTAAAAATAGCTCACAGTATGTGCAAGAACAACTGAACAAATGGAAATCTGTGCTGTATAATCAGTATAATTACAGGACTTGCAGATACTATAAACAGCTCCATTGAAATATACGCATATCACAAATACCAGCTGTAAGTATAAATTCAAACACACATACCTCAGCAGTTTTGACATTGCTCTGCAAAAAATAGGGAACCTTCTTTTTTAGAAAAAGTTCAACTCCTATTTATTAGATTGAAGAATTTCTATTTTTTTATATAATATAATAACTTCGATTGAATTATTTCATCATCTCAAACATCTAGAAAGAGGTTAAAACATAACACATCATTCTGTTAGTACAGAGCTCCGCGTTTTGAATACATGAATGAAATGAATTCTTCACATGCAGATTTTTCCTGTTTTAAATTGGGAGCCAGCAGAACACCAAAATTCCTCTTTCCAGAGAAAGGTGACTTTCAAAGTTAAAATTAGTAACTAAATACAGGTGGAAATAAACGATGACCATAAGAGATTCTAGTCATGTCATGTTAGACAAAACAAACTTGAGGAGCTGAAACCTTTCTGATTATTATAAAGGTGACAAATTATATCCTTGAAAATAGATAAGAAATTGCTAGAATTGTATTTTTCAAAGTTTCCCTGCACAATGGTAGTTCTAGCTCTCAAAAATAGTCAATAAGAAAAAGAAACAGCAGGACGTATTCAGAAGGAGAAATACATAACATTATCTACTTTCACGAAATAAAACCACTTCACTGGAAATAGACTTACGAGGCTACATAAAAATAATGATTATTACAGATGTTAAGAATCAACATGACAAAAGGGTTTATTCACTGTAAGCAGAGGTAGCACTAAGTCAGATATATATTTTTGTGAAAAATAAAGAATACTCGCATACTTACTTTTCTGTCAGTTTTACAGCTCTGCTTCTGAAGACCCATTCAATTACCTAGAAAAAAAAAAGAAACTGAAGTTAGCAAAAAATGCATATATATTCATAAGCACTTTTTTTTCTTTTAAGTAAACCAGACATGTAAAATCTAAATCTTTTGACTGCCCACCCCCCACAATCTGTCTGAATTAGTAGGGTAGCTCATTACACTCAATTAAGAAATAATATGAACGACTCAGCTGAATTCACAGTATCAAAAAACTTCCCGTGACAAATTATTAACACTTTCCTAATAAATTCCAGAGTTTTCTTTCCCTTTTATCATCTTTTACTCACTATCTCAAGTCTCAGTTTTTCTTCAATTTGTTAGCAAAAGCTTTTGGAAACTACTGTAACTGCTTTCTTAAAAACACTCAGAAAAATATTTAATATATTCACTTATATTTATTCAACTGTCTTTTAATATCATTAAGCAGAGAAAAATAAGACTCAGTTGTATGTGATGAGAGGTGGATGAAAAGTTGATTTAACAATACTTTTCCTTTGGTAATAGATAGTAAATCCTGATGAAGTAGCTCTTTCCTCAACTGTAATAAGCCTTTATGTTCAGAGATTTTGACCCTACCATTGGTACAAACAAACCAGAGTATCTTCTTAAAATTTTATTCCATTTTATAACAGACTTGACCTCAAGTATGTTCCATAATCAAGACACAGGACTACTCCGACGTAGCCACAGATTATAAATCAAAAACTGACTAATCCAACAGAGTTTGGCTGGTCCTGGTTTTGGTAAGGGTAAAAGCTAGAGGGTTTGCTGTCCCTGTGCTTGCCAGTGTGCTCCATGTAGCAGTTACTAATTCTGAAACTGCTGCTCATATTGCTGTATTTGGTGGTCAGGCGTATCCATCAGAAACACCTTCCTGGCACTTTCACAGTAACTGCCTCAACTTTTCTTCACTCTCTACTTCAGCAACTTTTGCTAGAGCCTTAAAAATTTATACCAGGGGCAGCATGTGCATTAACTCTTCTTAGGCTGACCCTGGGCTCTCCTTCCCACATCACCGGGAGGGTGGTCTATCTGCTTTTACACACTGTCCCCACAATCCTCTTTTCTTTGTATCTAGAACAGTACCTGAATACTCCTGTGTTTTACACGTACCGGGAGGGACATAATTAGCTGAGGCAAGACAAAATTATTACACTGGAACAGTGTCAGATGCTCTTTTTCAAAACACTTTGCCACTGGTCCCTCATGCCCAGCCCTTTCCGCAAGGTGGACCATTCCTTCTGTCCATACCAGCTCACAGCTGGCGAGTGCATGAGCCTCCTGCGGTGCCTGCTCCCACCCCTGCTCGTCCACAGCCCACCCACCACTCACATGAACATAGACTTTGGTACCCAAAAGCAAGCCTCATTCAGCTTTTAGACCAAAAGCAAGTATCAGAAGCTGGACTCAGATAAGGTTTTCAAGTGGGGGTTTTTTTGGCTTTTTGACAAATACAAGAGTGTCCATGCCCTGCTGCCTGCAGCAGTTACTGAAATTGTTAACTGAACACAATATTAAAAAGCAACACATTTCAGATAAGTGCCACTGAAGCTAGGTGCAAGCTTTCACATCATGCTGCTCTGTCAGTCAAGTCACCTCCAACGTCCCAACACACATCGCTGGCACCAGGCACCGACATTCACGTACACGCCTTGTTATATTATCAGGCAGCAAGACCAATAAAAACACTCCCATTTTTATCACTGTTGATGGACCTCACTGAAACTAGCAAGAATTATCACCAGTATTTTTACAAAACAAAAACACAAGCTGGAAAAAAAGGCAGAGATATACTATCACAAAAGCCAACAGACTGAAGGAAAAAAAAAAACACACAGTTACATCAGACAAGAAGTAAGCATGAAGGTGGAAGAAAAATCTCAGAAGTAAGAATATTAAGAATATTTTTTATTTAGAGAAACAAAATAAAGAAAATTAATCAGCTAGAATCAATCATCCATACATTCCTCAAAATGCTGGTAAGGAAAACAAGTAGGAGGAGACCAATTTTATACAGAAGACTAAACAGACAAATTTTAGCTGGGACCAATGAAATAAAGTAAGGATGTATTTGAAAATACCAGAAGAAAAAAAAAATGTTTAAAGGGAGAAAAATGCATTTCCCAGCATCTTGAGTACATTTCTTAAATGATGTAACCTAACACATCTTCAATAACAATGAAGACACTAAACTCTTAGAATCAATATGGGAAAATTCTGTTAACAAGGATTCAAGAGATCAAACCTCAAGTTTACTACGCTGTATTCAGATTCATCAGTTCTCTCAGTACAAAGTTGCTCTAAAACAAAGATTGAAAAAAAAAAATCTATTTATGTTTCACACCTAACACCATTGTCACTCACACTATTTTCTATTAGCATATACAGCAAAAGTAGTTGTTGATATTTCTTTAATATCATGATATATGATCACTTGCTATATTAATTTAAACAACCTTTTCCTATTTTTGATCAGAGGTGACTGTTTTCCCTAAAGCAAGGTCTTTATCTTCTCAAATAAAGACACTCTAGCATACACAGACGCCATTCTATTAACACAGCGCTAGCTGCTCCACTGTGGCCAGGTGCCAAGAATGGCTTTGCTCAGATTATCACAGCACTATGTCTTGCTCTATGCTAGTATAACTGATGTAATATAAAAAGAGTTTCTTCATCAACCAGATTACATGGGTCACTTAAACTTTAGGGTTTTTTGTACAACTGGGTTTTCTTTATCAATCATTAACTTTTTATTCTTGTTTGCCTTCTATGTAATATATGCTAAAAATAAAACCTGCCACATTTGCAAAAGCACTCCCATATTCTGCAATATTTTGTACACAATTCTTGTCTGTTTACACTTATCTGCGACATCAATTTTCATCACGGCTAGAAATATCTACTTCTCCAGGATCCATAATTTTGCAGTGTTCGCTACCAACCTTCTGCAGAATCTACTTTTTTCTTTCAAAAACATACAGCTTTCTAATCCAGATGGCTACATCTCGTCATTTGTGAACAAAGCATAAAACTAATGCTGTGCTGCAAATGCAGAGGCAGGCAGCTGCAGTATCTCTGACGCTACTGGGATATATCTGGTTTTATACTGTTACTTTGACAAGCAGCAGAGATTGACAAATGTAGGCCAGTTTTGCCTCTCCTCTGTTTTGGAAAGCTCTCAAAAAAAACTTAGACATTTTCCTATGAGTAAGACCTAGAGAACTGTAACTTATTAGAAATATCATGGCCAATTTTGCAACAGTTGCTGCTTTGAGGACATAAAGAAAGACAGAAAACACCGCTTTTGCTTCCAACAATTAGAAACTGTATTTGATAGCGCTTCAAAGATATTCCAGTATCTCCTACCTAGACAGGAGGCAAGACAGATAAAACTGAGTTTGGGGAAAAAAAATAACTTTCTACTCCTCTCCCCATACTTGGGACAGGCAGAAAACACCGAATAGACATAGTCCTCTGTTGTTACGATGAAAAAGCAGAAGTGCAAGAGCAGAGGGAAAAATCTATGACAAATGTATATAAAATACTGTGAGGGAGGCATTGAGAAAAAACAGGGATACAAAGAGAATCTAGCTTTTCCTTATTACAAATATTAGGCTATAAGATCTTCAAAAGCAATTAGAAGCATGACTGCAACAAGTCTAGACATATTCAACCTAGATACCAAATAACCTGAAGGAAAAGGCTTTCTTCCAATCTGTCCTGATCTGTTCACAATAATTTTGAATTAAAAGAAGAAAAAAAGAAAAAAGGAAAAAAAGGGAAAAAAATTATTTAAGAGAGCACTGACCACAAAAGTCAAATTAACTCCCACCGTAAAAAGGAAAAAAGCCAGAAATGCCTAAGCTGAATAAAATTATTAACAGCAGCGGCATTCTAATGAAGATTTACAATCCCACTGGTTCAGTTTTCTTACCACATCATTCTAAGGTATCACTGGGAGCAAGAGAAATGGAAATGGAGGCAATGTGTTGGGAGTTATATTAATACAGTGACTGATGTATTAGTGCTTATCTTTGCCTGCACACCTGC
The DNA here is from genome assembly GCA_008921705.1 of Burhinus oedicnemus. Classification (NCBI taxonomy): domain Eukaryota; kingdom Metazoa; phylum Chordata; class Aves; order Charadriiformes; family Burhinidae; genus Burhinus; species Burhinus oedicnemus. The sequence goes on along the minus strand of VFFE01007123.1, from coordinate 904,855 downwards.
AGTTACCAACGTCCTGTCCATCAGCGTCAATGCTACGAAAAGAATGTTCTGCCAGGCTGCGATGGGGCTGCTCTGCTAGCAACATCAATGCAAACAACTGTATGGATCACCACCTCCACCATGCCTTTCCCTCTTGCAGCACAAAGATTTTGACAACAAAATATGTCAGCTCACCACACTGTTGTCCTAACAGGTCAAAACTTCAACACTTTCAACATTTACAGTTGAAAGCACCAACCAATTCTGAATATTTTACCCAGGGAAAATGAATGTATCGAACCCTATTCATTGCCTGCACAGATTCTGTGGTTTTCCACATCTTTTTGTATATTTCTGACAGAGTCTTTGTTCCCTTGAAGTCCCAGACACCTCAGCTAAAGAATTATTATAAGACTATCCATGAAAACTCTAGCGTACGGTAAAGAGCTTACTGAAGGAGTACGAGTGAGAACAAAGAACCATGGAGAGTAGATTCAAAGTGTTTAAATACCAGTAAAGACTATAAATATATTACAGGACATCTTATTGTCAGGCTAAGTATAAAGATTTATTCTAGTACTTTCGAGGAAATCAGCTAAGTGACACACTTATGTCTTATTTATCTTTCTAGAAACATAAAGATACTGATGCTACACCATTATACCCACAAGACGCCTCACTGAAAGTGTTTACAATGGGATTTATATAGCCTCCAAACATTCATTACTGGCTATTAAAGTTCAAAACAACTCTCAAGAGTATGCAGGAGTAATAACATTCTTCCCTTCAAAACAAAAACGCAAATTAAACTGAAAATCAAAGCCTTCTGTCACGCCTGGGTTTTAAAAAAGGATCAAAAAGTAAGGTTTACAAAAGTCACCCTCGGTGCTGACATAGCAGCCGCCCGCCCAGAGGCGACTATCCTTCCTTCCGCCCCTCCTGCCCCGCCGCTTCCATTCACCCCAACTTCTGAGAAACCGAAACCTGGGGAAACCAAGGATCCCGCCCCAGGACACGGGCTCCCTGCGGGCGAAGGAAGCGGGGCCCCCACTCCCAAAGCCCCCCCGGGGGTGCCCTCTCACAGGACGGGCCTCACAGACGCTTCAGCCACCGCCCGAGCAGCGCGGGGCGCGGCCGGGAGGGAAGGAAGGAAGGTCCCTTCCCGCGCCCCGCAACGCTAACCGCCTCACAAGGGAGCCGAACGGCACGCCGCTCCCACCGGAGCCCATGGGCCGAAGCCGAGAGCCACACGATCGGCTCTGACACGATGAAATTCTCTCCGCAGAAGAGGGAAGTGAGACAACCGGCTCCGCGCTAGCCCCCAAGGGGACAGGCCACCGCCACCCCCAGCCCGGGCCAACCCCCACCGCTCACCCGCCTCCCACAGCGGGGCAGGCAGCTCCCCTGGCTGGCGCCGCGGCGCACCTCCTCCCGCCGCTTCCGGCGCCCCCCAGACGTCAACGGAAACGCCCGCCTTCCTTCCGCCATCGCTACCACCTATTGGCCGGGGGCAGCGCTGGTCGCCGCGCGTCAGCGGAAGAGCGCCTCCGTGCCGGGAGGGCGGTTGGAGCAGTAGGGGCGGCGGCGGCGCGGGAGGGGTGTGTTGTGTCCCCGTCCCGTCCGTCGTCCGGTGTCGCGTCGTACCATGGGCGCCCGGGCGGGCTGAGCCCCGCCGCGACGGGTAGGCTGGGGCGGCTGGGTAGGCCGTCTCCCTTTGAGGGGAGTAGGTGCGGGAGCAGGAGCGCGTGAACCTCGGCCCGGCCTCGCCGTGGTTCGGCGGCGGCCGGAGCGAGGGCACGGCGGGTGGCGGGAGCGCTTGTTCACAGCTGGGGAGGCCGTTCGCTTCGCTTCTGGCTTCTGTGGCTGTGGGGAGGGACTTGTGTGCCGGGGAAGCAGCGGTTCGGCATCGCGCGGCAGCTGGTCGGGGCCGTGCTGTGGCAGGGGAGCCGCCGGGGATGCTACCGACAGCGAAGGGCTTTAATACGACGTGTGGAAGTTTCTGAGTAGCCTGTAGTTCTCTTGCCTTAGTATCGGTTTGCACCTGCTGAGCTCTGAAATGGAATGGCTCGTCTCTGCTGGTGTTTTTAGGAGGAAGGGGCGTCACTAAGGGAGTTAACCTGGGTGAACTTCTGGGTGAGACTAGATGCGATTGAACTGAGCAGCTCTTCTCACATCTTGACTATGCTGGAAATCCCTTTAAAAACATCCCGTTGTTAAAGCTCTTACTGTAGTTCCTGCAGGCGGCCTGCTGGCCCAGTCTTAGTGTCCCAACGTTTTTGTAGCTGGATTAATACATAAGAGTAGTTTAATTCAAAGCATGGATCCTTTCTCTGTTCATCTTTAGCTTGGGCAGATTGGAAGACCCTTGTACTGTTTCTGCTGACAGCATCAACTGCATTTACTGAATTCCAATCCTGTTTAATATTTGCCTTGTATTACTGAAGTGACTACGTAGAGATAAAACTGATTATGCTCTAATAGCTTATTAAATGCCCCTTGTGTAGGACAGAATTGTAGGAAGAGGTTAATACCCTTGTCTGGGACCAAGGAGAACGTGGGTTCAGTTTCCTCTTTTACCACAGGCTTTTGATTATAAGCTTGAGCCAAGCTCCTGCCACAACAAATGGTTTGTTGATTTGGGTCTAAACACTGTTGATCTTCTAAATCATATTTTATTTTTGGTTTACAATATCAAGATAGAAGAACTCAAATGAATTGGCCTGAGTGAGCATGTCTTGAGTAACTTACCCACAAATGATTCGTACGTACTTTAATTGATTAAATCACAAATCTGACCTCGCTGCTGTGTACTTAAAAACAAACACACACAAAAGTTTGTGCTTAAGTTGAAATGTTGATAATTAAGTCACGAAAATAGCAGTAAATTCAGACTCCACTTGATGCTTCAGAGGCATCTGAACTATTTTGGTGCTGTCCTTATGTATTCTGGGACAGAGTAGAAAAGCCAATTATTGAAATTAATCATTGTCTTACGATGTTCTCAACATGAGTGACAGCTGCTGCATTAATCATATTGGATTCAAGCAAAACATGGTCGTATACCTGGTATATTTTGCAGGAAACTTAATCATTATTGACAGATGGCTCCTGTCAAAGAATGGCTTCTTTTAGTTCCAGTTGTTAGAAAAGACAAAAAAGATTGAATTCCAGAAGTCATGGTAATGAGAGACAGCTCCATCCTGAACGTTAATATGTGAAAATGATAAATGAAGAAGGCATTAATATTACAGAGAGGCTATTACATTAATGGGAGTTGTGCTCAGCCCCATGGAGATAATGTACTGGCTTCCAGCTGATGCTTTAAAGTAAGTCACCAGGTAATACCTTGAAGATCAGGGAAGCCCCATAAAAGCATTCAGTATGAAACAGAAATGTTTCAATTTGTTGGGGAGATCTAGCAGGACATAGAAGCCAGGTTGTACATGACTCTCGAGTGAGTCCCCTGCACAAGTAGAAAGCTCAGATGTTTTGGGGAGGTTCTTTTGTTTGGGGTTTGTTTGTTGGCTTTGTGTTTGGTTTTTGTTTGGTTTTTTTTTTTTGTCAGCCTGTGAAGTGAAAACCTGTAAAGCAGACAGACTGGTGATCAAGGAGAAAGAATGTGATGAAAATGCTAAACTTGTATTGGACAGTTCTATGAAGTTAGAAAGTTCCTGAAGTAAAAGGACACTGAGCCTTGTAATGATGAGCCTCCAGATGAGACGTCTTATCTAGAGAGTTAGCTTAAAGCTGGAATTGGCTTTTTTTACCACCCCCACCCCTCCCAGCTAGAAAACATCAGACCAATAAATGTGAAGCTGGTATGGCAAGGTTGGCATCCATAAGTGAAGGGGGAGGTGGGGGGAAAGCTATTGTTTCTATGGTGTTGGCACTTGGTATCCTCACAGGGGCTTCATGGTGGTTTAAAAAAAAACAAAATAAAAAACCAAATGACTAATGGATTGGTTATAACAGAATTGAAATTGACACATGATATGTTGTTAAGGTTTATCGGGCTGGGAAGAATTGTGCCAGCAGTTGGATCTAAAATTGCATTTATACCACTGTATTCACAGCAGATAACCAGAAACCGATATTTTAACATGCTCAAGCTTTTTGAGATATTGCTTTTGGTAGAGTATTGTTTGTGAATGTTCTGCAGAAGACTTAGTAAGGACCGCCAGGCTTCTAAGTAGATAGATGAATGGCCCAAATGTTGCTATTGTGGAAACTTGTCAGTGTACCTGCTGGCTTAAATAAGATATATATAAACCATCCCAATGACCCCTTGGTATTTAGAAGAGGAACTCCTCCTGCAAATCTGGGGAAATACTCTTTCCTGGAGTGGTAAATTTGAACCTTTGCCATCTTGAACACAAGCATGGCAATAGCCTTACAGTTACTGTACTTCCTCTTCTATTAAAATTGTGCCTGTCCAGTGAGTCAGACATTAAAAGTAAGAAATCCTGGCATAATAGCCCGAAACAATACAAATTGCTAAGAATATTTGGGCTGTCGGAGCAGCAAGACTGTTTCATTTAAATTTGTCCAGGGAACTAGAAGCAAAGCTCAACCTCAGCTGTCTGGCAGCCAGCGCTCCAGGGTGCAACTCTTTCAGCTTGCCTCTGGAAAAAGTAGTGTACAGCAGAAAATGGCAGTCCTGTACCTTGGGTTCATAGTAGTCTTCACAGGAGATGCCACCTCTCTTTGGAGGCTTGCACTGTGGTGATGTGGAATATACAAGCTGACTGCTCTCCAGTTACGCCATCCTCACTGGCATCTGTTCATTAATATGGAGCCTGCTTGGTCTCCTGTTACAAGGTGCTCTAGCTTCTCTTGTCTTTTAGGCAGAGTTAAATTGCTAGCTATAGCCACGTGAGCTTCACCTCGGCTGTTTTCTCCTCCGCTGTTGCAATATGTTAGCAGCATTAAGGTAGCTCTTACCGAATCCTTTGTATCCACCGTACATCTGGATAACTGCACTTGAGGCCATCTATTCACGTGGCATGTTGCCAAGTCAGTCTGGTTAGGCTTGTCAAGGATACTAATGCCAAGCAGCAAGGAATTTGGGATAATGAATCCCGTCTGCCTAACACCAGATGCAGTGCGTGGCCTTTATTGCAAATTTATTCTGTTTTCATTTGCTTAACCTTTATGTTGCCATTTCTGCTCATGCCAAAAAACACAGTCTCTGAACATGGAAGAACTCAAAATTCAATCACTTGGAAACTGCCACTCAAATGAATTGTAATACAGTAAGCATGTCAGGAAAGAGAAGCAAAACACTTGGATAATCAGCATCTACTGGGAGTATCAGTCTTCAGATGACTGCGTTATGAAATGCCAGAAAATAACCACAGCCAGATTAGTGTGTGATATTAGTTACTTTGTTGGCACTTGGCCAAGCAATCTGCTCAAACTCACTACCCAAAAAGTCCCCTAAGAAACCGTGTGTACTATGACGGATGTTGATTTCTAGTACTTAGTTTCTTTCATCCCTTCGTCTGCATTTTTAAAATGAGTTGGTCTTGCTGAAGAAAGGGCTTGATCCTCAGTTAGGAATCAGTTAGAGATGCCAAGAAGCAGGAATAAGGCTGCAGGAAACTGGATAAGTAGGTAGTAATTGGACTGCATAGGAAATGGTTTTGCTGTACTACTTGGTGTGCCCTCTCATAAGGTGTGTGCTTTATTCTGATCTTAAATTTTACTCACTTAGCTCTTGGACCAAGCCATGGCTACAGAATGGATTGGAGGGAAGAAGTGTTTTGCACAGACTTTAGCATCACTTAAAATTTTGGGATATGTCCAAACATGAGGAAAAACATAAGCTGTTCTTTTTCAAGTTAGTTCAGTTACTCTCTTTACCTAGTAATGGATGATGTGTATGCAGTTATAACAAGGCTTTTGAATTGTTTCATTATTTCTAGGCATATTCTTGGCTACTCCATTTCAAGAGCTTAAAAAAGACTGGAAATGAAAATGGCTTTGAGATTTCCCTGGTTCCTGCCAGTATAAGAGCTGCGTAATCAGGAGGAGGAGGGGGAGTGCCTCTAGGGGGGCTACCATCTATCATCAGCTCTGGACAGTTGCAGTTCCAGAGCAGTGTGGAAGCCTGAGCAATAGATACAAGAGGAAATACTTGCTGCTTTAGCAGCTGAGATACATTTTAAAGCCAGTGCAGTACCTTTTTTCCCCCCCAATAATTAGGGCTCTGCTTTAGGGAAGCTTCCCACTTGCCCCGCTTCTCCCCCCCCCCCCCCCCCCCTTAACTGAATGTGGTTTATTCTGTTTTGAATGCAGCCGAACTGAAATTTGTATAAAGAATCAGAACATGCAGCTACTTGAACAAACATCATTAATTTCCCATATTGGCCAGAATGTTTAATAAATATTGATTACTTGTTTCTTTCTGGACCTAAACCTTTCTTTACTGCACAAATCAGCAGAGGCTTATTTTCAGTACACTAACTTGACTGGTTTTTATGACTTACAAGTAGACTTCCATACAGCAAAAATATGCTTTGGATCCAGGGGAGGGGGGAGGAACGTATGTCTGCTGTAGCACATGAAGGCAAACACTAATTTCATGTAAAATGATGAAAGGGAAATGAAAGCTATGCTTTCCTACAACTTTATCATGACTGTCTGGGCTAGGTTTGAAAAACAGCTTTTAAGAAGTCTTGCAACTGTTTTATAATTGATTGCTCTGTTGAATACAGTTTAACTCTTCTCTCTTTCTCCTTTTATCAGAAAAATGAGTGGTGGGTTAGCACCAAGCAAAAGCACGGTGTATGTGTCCAATTTACCCTTTGCTTTGACAAACAACGATCTATACAGGGTAAGTTTTTGAGTTGCATTGCACAGATTAAACTTGTTGACAACAATTTTGAGTGTAAATACAATACTGATATATATCTCTTACTTAGAAAAGTTTGTCTTGATTAAATTTATTACTAATGAAATGCAATTGTCTATTGTTAAATCTTTTCATTTTGTTTTATATTTCAGATATTTTCAAAGTATGGCAAGGTTGTCAAGTAAGTGACCTGATATGGCCTGCTATTTTTGTAGCTCTCATTTTGAATATTTAATGTCTTTGCCTCACTTGAAAATCTTGTGCTTTTTATAATTTAAGTATGAATGTGGAACTGTATTGAAGTCCTGTTCATTTTTAATAAAGTATAAATTTAAACAACTGGAAGTTCTTGCAGTTACACACATAGTGTAAGAATATTTGTGTTGGGGACAGGTTTTGCTAACCACTTCTTAAGATCAAGTAGAATATTGTTGTATACTAATGGTCTTTTCTCTCAAATAGTTGAAACAATATCCTTCTAGTAAGCGTTGTTCCCCTTCCCCTGAACACTACCTGGGACACAAGTGGATAAATGTAAAACTGGGAACTTCTGCTTCTGTGAACTAGATGTCACAATTGCCACAAACAGTTCCCACAACTGCAATGCACAATTCCTCTGTTTGTGGTTCTAGGGGGACTTGTTATTGTGACTGCTTAGTATTACATTTAAGATTAGACGTAAGGCTGCATAGTAATAGCTTTTAATATGTGGTGTATTCATGAACAGTACTTGTGAATACCTGCCTCTGTGTTCAAATGATAGAAATAAATGCCACAGTAAGGAACCTGTTGTTTTGTTTATTTTTTTTTTAACTGGTCAGAGACTCAAGACTTCAGTTTTCAACCCTACACCAGCAAATATCTTCTCTAACTTTTAATAGCTGCTGTAATAATCTGTGAGTTAGAGGTAAATTAAAAGTTTTTGAAGCCTCAGGAGTATGTACCTAAATTCTGTGTGTTTGGGGGTAGGGGTCTCCTACTTGTCTTGGCTTTTGAACTTGTTCAGTAGGAGGATGAGAATTGTATGAAGTATTGGCTATATGATGCATTGCTTATTTTAAAGATGTCATAGCATTCTCTCTTTTTTCCTTTGTTGATGGTTTCTAGTGCTTTATTTACTTTTTTTTTGGACAATCATAAACAACAGAAATGGTGTTTTCAGATGCCTGTGTAGACGAAATCTTGTACTGCGTCCTGTGTGAAAGTAGCTAATTTACAACTTGCAATTCTATCTGCGTAGTTACTGTTTTCTCCCACCTATATATTGTTTTGCAAAAAATTTGCTTACTGATACCTATTTTTTCCTGACATTTTGTGTAGTAACTGCCAGAAGTTAAAGGAAATGCAAAGAGTCACAGAATACACAGAATGTGTAAAATACTGGCATGATTTTTTTTCCTGTTTGCCCCTTTGCAAGCTGACCTGACTATAAACAATGCAGATACTGTGGGATTCTACTGGTATTCCTATTTCGCTGTGAAACTGAGGCTAATGAGGATCAGTTTTCCTACTTGTAACTAGTTATTAATTTCCAAGAAAAATCTTTTCAAATATTAACTTGATTTCTGTAGAGTCTTTGTTCAGGGGCTTCAGAATGCTTTGCAGAAAGCTTTGCGATGTCATCTAGGTCAGCTTTAACATAATTAAATAAGTGTTAATAGACTTTCTTTTGAAGTGTGTCTTGACTCAGCAAAATCATGCTGACTTTTCTTCCATACTGCATTTCTTACCCCAATATATCCTGACTTACTGTGATTTCAGCTCAGTTTGTTCAGTGAGAAATCAGACATTCTAGGGCTCCAAGAAGTTGCTGAGTTTTTAAAGATTTGTCACACTTGTTTCTTTCTACGCTTGTGTTATTAACTGGTATGTTCAACATCCCAATTAGAAGCCTAACAGTCATGTTAGGGTTCCATCAACTCTTGGAAGAGTAACTTGGCAAAAGAATTAATAGAATTGTTCTAAAGTCAGTTTTATTGACGCTTCATCTCAGTGCATTCAGTTGGACATATCCTTGTCTAAGAGGCTTTGGTAGAAAAACTGTTCTAAGCTGTATCTTTCTGTGCATGTATTTGGGGGAAAATTGAGTTTTCTTTACTGACCTCTTATTTTATACACTTTTTACTATGTAGGTCATCTGTTACTTATACAGGTTAGACTGAAGATTTAACTTTCTATGTCATGTAAAATAACGCATGTATCCGTGACCTGGTTGGATTCCAGTTGGAGATATTTGTAGAACAATATTGCATATGCTTATAATTTCCTGCCATGAACCTATTTAGCTGATTAGTCCTACAGAAACATAAATTCTCTGTCTGGATGTAGTTCAATACGCTGTGTTTTTCAGCAATGATAGCAATGGTCAAGATTACTCCTGAATTTTAATTTCACCTCCAGTATGGTAGTTCCCTCCAGTTATGTTGTCTGCAAATTTGAAGAGTGTGTTCTCTGTTCTTCACATCATCCAAGGGAATAAAGAATAACACTGCACCCAGAAAGACCCAATAAACTGTTTTAAATCATCTCTGCTTTACCTGTAAGCATATGGCCTAGTTAGCTGTTCCTTTGAATTTCTATCTAATGAGCCTTTCCATTGTTAAATATACTTTATTTCCTTTTTGCTGTATAACAAAGGTAAGATGCCACTGAGATCTTTAAGGAAAATATGTCTCTGAAGTAATTTCAGTGTATCAATAATGTGGTTATATGTTTTCAGAGTTACTATTATGAAAGACAAAGACACCAGGAAGAGCAAAGGCGTTGCCTTTATTTTGTTTTTGGATAAAGAATCTGCACAAAACTGTTCTCGGGCACTTAATAACAAACAGGTAAACTGTGGAAAGTTGTTATGGTAGGAGGGTTGGGTTTAAAGCCCCAGAATACTTACCTTTTTTTCCAATTTGCTGTAGTTGTTTGGAAGAGTAATAAAAGCAAGTATTGCCATTGATAATGGAAGAGCAGCAGAATTCATTCGCAGGCGTAACTACTTTGATAAGTCTAAGTGTTACGAATGTGGGGTGAGTAAAACCAAAAAAGAGCTACTATATTCCAGCTTGTTTCTTCAGTTTGGCCATTGCCAATCCTGCCTGTGATGTTAAAAGAACTTTTTCTGTTGATACTATCAATTTGCATAGCAGTTGTACCATTTTCAAGAATCAGAGTACTCCTTATTTGGGGTCTTTTATTTGGGATTTTGAGGGTGGCAGAAAATGTGCTTATAACTGCTGCTTAACATGCTCGTGAGTAGACAGAGCTGCGTATCAGTATAAAGCGATATGAGAAGGAAAACCTCCTAATATTTGCTTCAACATACCTGCTTTTGCTATCACTCTGGAAGATCATGATATAGTTGGCCATAAAATAAATATTGGAAACAACTGTTTTTACACAGAATAAGTGTGTTTTAAATTTTAGGCAATTCCTCACTTTTCCTTAATATAATAACATAGGAGATTGAGATTTGGATAGTATTTAACATCAAATACAAACTTGATTTATATTCATAACACTTTTGAGAGCAAAAATGTTGAGTCACTCCTATTTCTTACACTGTTAATGCTGAGGTTTATACCTTGTCTTGAACATAAACTATGCTGTAGTGTATTCAACTACTGCAGCAGCCAAAGAAAATCTACTTTGCTCATAGCTTGTTCTCAATTTGCAGTTAAACATGCATATCGCCACCGATCTCTTTGTTTCCATGGCAAGGTTATAGAGAAGAGTTTGTCTTCTGTGTGCTAATTCAGCATTCCATTTATCTTACTAATTGCTTCCATTTTTCTCCCTGTGAACTGTGTTACATTAACTTTCCTCATGATATGTTTCAACATATAGTTGTTTGTAATGGTTTCTGTTAAGTAATATTTCTTTTCTCCAAGGAAGCAGGACACTTGAGTTATGCTTGTCCTAAAAATATGCTAGGAGAGCGGGAGCCACCAAAAAAAAAAGAAAAGAAGAAGAGAAAGAAAATAGTTGAGCCAGAAGAAATGTATGTATATTTATTTACATGTTAATACTTCTTTTAGGCAGCTTTTTCATACTGAACACTTGAAATAAAGATTTTTTTTTTTTTTTTCCTCTCTCTGAACAATGAAGTGAGGAGGAAGAAGAAAGTGAAGAGGAAGGAGAAGACCCTGCTCTAGACAGCCTCAGCCAAGCCATAGCTTTTCAGGTACAAAATTGAACCATTGCATATTTATTGTTATTTAAATACAACTTTACTTCCTTTATTCAGCTGCTTTTGAAAAGCTCCAGGATAAACCTGTAGGTCTATCCATTCTGTAGCACTCAGGGCCCTTTTTTGTGATAGTAGTTGGTGACTATAGTTGGTTTCTTCATATTGCAGGCATGTTAATTTTCTTGGATTTTTTCTGTATTTTGTGTGTTGTTTGTTTGTTTGTTTTTTAACTCTTTCACTGTTGCTGTGTTTCTGCATTGCAATTCTTTCTTTCCTTCAAGCTCCTTTGCTGCTTAGTTTCCTGTCATCTCTGCTGCGATGCTCCATTAGGTTTTTGGTCCAGAAATCCCTCTTAAATCTGTTAACTGAGCAGCCAGAAAAAGTCATGTATGAATGATCAGGTACATCCTCTGCCCTCACTCACTAGAATATCCTTGAAAAACATCTATTTCTGGAGCACTTCCTTTGCCTAATACAGTCCATTGCGGTCTCTAATAGAACTTTTCTCTCAAAACGTATTTAATGCATTTTTTGTTACGTAGATAGATAGTCTGACAGCTGTATTACTATCGTCTGTAATATGTCATTACAGTCTTTTGCTTCACTACACAGAGCAAGCCGGAACTGATGTTCAAATTTCATGGCTCCCTAGTCCTCAGCTGTCCCCTGTGTGCCTCTATGCCCCCCAAAAAACGCTCAGAGTTTCTACCATAACTTTGTCCTGAATATGACTGTAATGAGTGCAAAACTTGCACATGATGTAGTCCAAAATAATGATGCAAATACGCACAATTATCCACACACTCACATTCAGGAAACTCCATGATTGGAAGTAAAACCTATAAGAGGAAACAAGCCAGGAAACACTCTCATTTCTCTTGCCACCCAAAGCTTTTTAACTGGGATAGCGTGTTTCCCAGTAAGAATAGGAAGCATCTATTTAAACCTTTAGTTGAATAGCCTTTACGTCTCTGAAGACATTCATTCCCTGAATGAATGACGGCAAAAGGCAGCAGATAGAAGACTTGCTAGTGGAACAAAGCTGATTCAATAATGTCAGTTTGAAACGGGATGCATTCTTTGCTTCAGAACTCAGCTGCTTTGTAGTTCTGTAGGTTTACCATATGCAAAGTTCCTCTCTTTGAAAATAGCGGGTACTCCATGGGGCCTGCATTGGTGCAGAAGACTTACTGTTTGCATGTGAGAAATACTTCCAGAAATGTTTTCTAGTGCTTTCATCATACGGTTTATCAGGAAATGGAGATAAACCCTTTGAATTCTTGAACTTATGAAATAATTCAATGCATATTAATAATTACCATTATTATTTGTAATGCATCTTAATTTTTCTTAATCCCAGTTAATACTTTTCCTTCTGTCATTGTAGCAAGCCAAAATTGAAGAAGAGCAACAAAGATGGACGCAGACTGCAGGGGAGTCTTCAATTTCAGATGATTCAAAACGTCCACGGATAAAGAAAAGTGCTTATTTCAGTGATGAGGAAGAACTTAGTGATTGAAATAATACTGGTTTATATGCATATGTAATATATATAGTGTACATTTTGTAAAGTGCTACAAAGTTATCTGTAATACAGGTTCGTCTTGGTGTTGAAGACACTGAAAATCATGTTGTAGTTCTACCTTGCCCCTCAAACCTCCCATTTTCTGATATTTCTCTCTCAAAACTTCATCCTTCAAAGTAACTTCTTAAGAAAACATTGTGTTTCTACACTTAAATCCAGAAAAATATGTGGGAGAATGCTTCTTGCAGTTAGTATCTAGACCCAAACCCTAGGAGCAAAACCTTTCATAAGGGAATTTCCTAAGATTTTTGTCCTAAGAGGAGTTCCTCTTAGGATCACTGTTTGCACCACTGATGCTTTATGTGTTGGTCTGTTTATTGCCTGTTGGAAGCAGTGCTTTAGTAGTACTCTAGTAGTATATGAATGTTGCTCTAGTTCCTCTGTGTGTAGGGTTGAATTTCAGCCTTAAGCATTGTACTGGTCTTTTAACTCTTCATGCAGTAATATAATAAATTACTGTCACATAAGCTTTGTCTGTAAAATCATTTTAGACTAAACAATACATCTGTGTGCTTTCCAAAAGGATATTAAGATGTTGATCTTCTGTCTTATGCACAGTTTTAGTAAGGTGCTGTACATTTTTATAGTATCATACAGCCTATATACAGTATAGGCTTCATAGGAGATGCAAGTTAAAAGTGATGTGGTGATTAGTTCAGTCTTGAAATCTTCATACTTAATATTTTTTTAAGAGTGATAGTTCTGTTGCTTTTGCATTAAAATTGAGAATGGCCATATATTTTAAAAATGGGAATGTGCATATATTTTAATACGCTCTAACCTGATATTGAAAGTCTTTTGCTGTGATAAGGGCTTATACTGCACTGTTTCTCCTAACTACACTTTGAGTGCCTAACATGGTAATTATGGTTATGCACAGGTTTTTTTAATATTCTTGTATCTAACGTGGATCATAGTCCTATCTTCTCAGGCACCTGAACCTGCTGGCAAAATGCAGAGGGCAGTTTCCCATGTGCTTAAAAATCAGCTTTCATGTATATTTGGAACTGTCATGGTCTCTAAGCAAAGTGTGTTGGCACCTATTTTGCACCTAAAGCTCTTCAGATCTTTTAAATAGTGTCTCCATCCTTAAATCTCTGTGGGATTCTCGTCATATTCTCCTGCAAAGCCTCGTAGACGCATTAGGAGAACAGTACAAAGCCCTGCAACAGTGGTGACTCCCAGAGCCACAGATACATGCTGATGGTGGTAACCCTTTTATAGTGGCCACTTTGTGTAGTCAAACCTTCCATTTTTAGGAGGTACAATATAAAACACATTCACACTTGGAAGAAGAGACCAGCTGGCCTCTGTTTCTATTTTCAGCTCTTCCTGTTGCTCATCAGGACTTGGTTTTCTTCCAAATATAGAAAATGTAAATCCAAATCTGTCATTACATATTCTTAATTAATACCAATTTACATTTAAATATAACTGGGTCCAAAGAAAAGAGACGCACACCCTCTAAGCTAATATAAAGCAATCACATTCAGAAAGTCATTCTGGGGTCTTATGTCACTACTTTCACAAGAATTCAGAAACAAGAATAAGGTAATGAAGTGAAAGATTTTTCTGTACAGACTACTCAAGCCACAGAATGGGGAGAAATACTGGGCTTTGTACATAGGAAGGTCTTGGACTCGTTAGTCCAAAAAATGTTTTTAAGATTTACTTTGTGACTTTCTGCTGAAAGTACTATATATTCAGGCTAGTTAAATCTGAAGCTTCCTTTACTGAATTTGGGAAACATCTCTTGTTACTGAATAGTCAAGTGCTAAACTGCCAGGTGTAAATTAGTGTTAATAAATGCAAATCACTGTACATCATGTGTGTAATAATGAAGACTGAGGAGTTGAAGCTCTGCTAAGGAGGAAAATGTTGCTGTCAGCATGCTTTTCTGGAAATGCTAGGTTAGGCCTCGATAGCAGTAAAAAAAAGAAATGGAGAGCAAACCAACCAAACAAAAATATTATGCCACTACTTGAAATTGGGGTTTGTCGTCTTCTGCAATACCATGTTCAATGCTGTTTTTTAAAAAAGGTAGAAAAATAAAATGCAACAGACGACCAGTTTTACATTGTCCGTGACTTTGATTTGGGAATGTTTGATAGCTTGTAAGAATTAAGATTTCAATGAAGTGATCAGGCAGCAAGTTTCAAACTTCTGTTTCATTACACTGTGTAATGTAGTAGTGGAACTCACTGCTATGAGAGTTTTTTCAGGGTCATAGGGTAAAAAGGATTAAACTTATATGTGGAACATGATAGTTATTTAAAAATGATAGCTTAAATACAGTCTCCATTCAGAAATATCCTAGATTACTGACTACTTTTAGCTGTAAAATACACAGAACATGATAGTTACCTAAAAATGATAGCTTAAATACAGTCTCCATTCAGAAATATCCTAGATTACTGACTACTTTTAGCTGTAAAATACACAGGGATATTAACAGTCTAGGAATGTTTTCTTCTTGTACACTTTACTGTTTTATATTTGCTACTGGTGTCTTGTCAGAAAGAATAAAAGCAAAACTGACCTTTGTTCTGACCTAATATAGTACTTTTTCAAGAGTTCCGGTAGCTGAAGCATGTTGATGTATCTTTTTACTCTGCTGCTTCTGCCTCACTGCTTTCCCCGTAGGATTTGCTTTTGTCAGCATGAAGCAGTAGCTCAGTCCAGACTATTACAACTGACCCGGTGGTGTTCCTCCATGCTCTTTTGTTCCAAGCATAAAGTCACTTGAGGCAGATAACATTGGAAAAGAAACAGATAAAAATAAGCCTGCTTCTGTGCAGAATTGGCGTCTAGAATTCCTTACCTTCAATCATCTTCCTTTAACAGTTTTTTTAACTGTTTGAACTTAGCAGATTTTTGGCTTAGAGTCAGGGTAAAGAAGAAAGCACCTAGTGCCTAAAACAAGACCTAGAGGGACTTTGGAGGAGCAGGATTTTTACACTTTGGTCTCCTAAATAATTTTAAGTTTCTATTCTTTGTTGCTGAGATCATGAAGCATCTCTAGATGAGAAACTCAGAACACTAGCATGAGATAACCATTAAGTTAGATAGTATGAATACCTGTTCTGCTTGCTTAAATCCAAAATTCTTGTCCACAGCACCAGACCAAAGGCCAAAACTTGTCAACTACGTCCCTTTTTGATCTTTGAACACCAAGGGATTTGCTCCTGTTAGTGCCCAACCTCTCCTACTCCAAGCAGCATGGCTTCAGGTTTCCATCTGAGTCCGATCAGTGCCGACAAGCTAGGTGGAGTGTTAACTAGGCTCCTAATTTAGATCAGGCCAATAGGGTGCAATTAGTTTTCAAAACTTGAGCAACAGAGTGCTGTTTTTGTCAGAGTCCGGTATCTTAAAGCACCAGCTCAGGAAGCAGAAAACAGCTTTGGTGGCTGCATGGCTCTGGGCCAGACAGATGAGGCCATGTGTAGCCATGTTATCAAAAGAGAGAAGAATAAAAACCACCTTGTAGAACACCTTCCTGTTATTGTTAGAAAAACCACAGGGGTTTGTGGGTGGGGTTTTTTGTGTTGGTTTGGGCAGTTTTTTTAGTGCTTTGAGGACCTAGCTTAGGCTAGCAAGCTGAATGCTAGTTTTAGTGTATATGTAATATGGCTCTGATTACAGAGAAAGTGACGTTAAGTGGCAGACAGATTTTTCTTTTTTAAAAATAATATCAAAATCTAGGCTCTTTCTGCAAACATCCACTTAGATTTTGTCTTTCATACTTTCAAAACAGCTTGAAAATTGACAAAATAACGCTTTCTGGGTCATGGGACCTCTTGTCTATTGAGACGGCTAACCAAGTGGTGTCTCAAAAGATGACTTTTATGTGTCCTTGGGGAAGAAGGGGCTATGGAAGGGGGATAAGGATAATTAGCTTAACTGATTATAAATGGTATTACTCTTACTGTGCCTGTGCAGCACTTGTTAAACCATTGCAGCTATGAGACACTGGAGTAAATTTAGTCTATGTTTAGCAGGCTCCCACTATGTTCTTGGCATATTCAGGTTACTACTCTCAGCAGAGCAATAGAAGGGGCTGTAAATATAAAGAACTATGTGTAGCTAAATAGGTGATGTCTGGAACAAATTGTAAACACTTTATCTTTGGCTTCTGGGTTACTGTGCTCTCTGGGATAGCCCTTTTTTAATCTGCACAGATGACTTATTGTAACATGGGAAGGTGAGCTGTGCGTGCTGTTTTGGCTGTAGTCTTCTGAGGCACAAAATATCAAACTGCTTAGAAAAGCTAGAGGTAAAACGTGGTATTTAGAAGTGGGATTTATTAAGTTCTACTATGACCGTTTAGAATTAACTAGTATAGAGACCCCTTCGTTTCCACTTTCTATTTTACTTGGCATCTGCAGTGTCAGTATGGTAATATATACCGTAACTGCACCATTGCACACCTACAAAAATATTTCAAATAACACTTTTCTAGATGTGTTATTTTAAAATAACTGGTATTGGATAGCTGACTGCTTCTTTTTAGTATAGCTTACAAAACTGGTTATAGGTGTCCTTAAAATGTTCATACTACAGAGCTTTGTTTATCTTACAGATCTTAACAGGGTGAGTTTTTTCTGTAGCTGTTGATGGCAATATTAAAAATTACTACACTGTTCCTTCTTCAAAGAAAAAAGGGTAAAGTGGAGGGTTTAGTCGCTCTCAACGTAGATGACCTTGTTTCGTATATCTATTCTGGTGTCTGTAAAAAGTATCCTAGAAGGCATAAGCTGAGTGCACAGGAGATTCTCTATGTAAAAGAAAGCAATATTTTTTAAGTTGAAGAATTGTACAGGCTTGTGAAATAATGTTTTGTCCATGCCAGGCTAACCCTGACCCTGCTGTGCATTCAGACAGACAAGATATGCGCTTATACAAGTATTTAATGGATGTGATAGGTAACACAGCGAGTAAAGACTTACAGAAACTGTGGCAGTAAAATGTGATAAAAGCGTGTGAAAAATCTAACCAACCCGGTGAGGCAATGTAGGTCACAGTGGTTTGAAGAAACACCACAGTTACTAATACGAGAACTTTCCTGTCTGATTAATAGGGTGCTCCAGAGAATCAAATGCAATTCTGAGATTGTGAGTCCATCAAAGGCAACAGCCAGAAGCCTACATTAAAGATGAGCTGATCCATGAAAATTCAGTTTTATCAATATGCAGTTAAAGAAAATTAGAAGGCATCCAAATTTAGATACTGCATCAAGTTTAGTGCAGTAGAGCAAAAACTGTCACTTGGTTGCAGAAGTAAAGATGCGTTATTGTAACTGCGTATATGGTGGCAAAGGACATAGACATGTTCTGCCCAATGAACAGATGTGGCTATGGAAGGAGAGACCCAGAATAGAACCAAAAGGGACATTAAGGACTGTGTGGGTGTGCTGTGAAGTTCCAAGGCACTGAATTGTATTTTTAGAGTGAATGGGATAGAACTGCTTGTACTATGTTGTGCTTAATTGAAGAATGAGTGTCCTATATCTGCAAATTATTAACCTTTTGGTAGTACAAGTTTGTACTTATGTGCAAATGTTCAAGGAAAGAAGAGGAAATAAAGGAGGTCAGAGTTCTCCAAAGGACCTCACTTGGGATGCCCTTGATGCGTGAATTTGATTAGGTGGCAAAGAGCCATCTGCCCATGAAGCCTGGAGCCATGAGGGTGCATATAAAATGAAATGACTGAGTAGCATATGGCAGTTAGGAAAGATGAGAACATGCAGTACTTGGACGTGATGGTTTTGAGTTCATGAACCATGTATCTGGAATGAGTGATTGTAGTGCTTGAAATTATGTTCCTTCGAAGAAAGTTTTGGAAAATTCAACAGCTAGATTTATTTTCATCTGCTGCAGCATAACGTTTTTAAGAAGTGTTTTTACCGTGGGAGGCTTTCACAGGAAAAGCTTAACAGAGGAAACTCAGTTAATTAAAATCTGGAACACAGTTCTGCAGCAAGGGTGGATTCTCTGTTGAGTCCCATGCCTCTAGCATCCCAGAGAATGCAGAGCCCCAGGGCATTATTCATGTTCATATTTAATTTAGCCGAAGCTGCTGGATAATGTCCAGAATCTTCTCCATTTGCTGCACAATTTAGGTCAAGCCCACAATGGAGTACTTGAGTTCAGGACAAAGTAGCCCTTGCAAAACTTTTACCTTATTTTCACTCTTCTGTTATTTGTGCTAGCCTGGCAGATTTTGTACTATATTGCACACATGTTGTATGCCTGCTAAATATGAAAAGAGTACAAGCTACAATATGTTATTATTACTCCTGCCAACTTACTGCAAATTTGGTGTGGTGTTCTTCCTTAGGATTTCATATGAGCGCAGTCATTACTTAAACCTTTGGAATAGCAAACTGGTTGATGGGAAGGCACTGAGCTCCCTTGATCTCCACGTGGTAGGAGCACTGCACACAGATTACTCTGCTCCTTTGAGGGCTGGGCAATCAGTAATTATTACAACAGCATTCTCCGGATGCAGCTTCATTGCTCCTAGAGGCTGGGAGCCAGAGGAGGAGGGAAGGAGGCAAGCAGGGCAGAGAAATAGGCCAAATGTCCATCCAGAATGTCTGTATATTTTCAGGTTTCTTTTTACGGATTCCCCCCTTAGCGGTGCTTTAGATCAGAATTTACGAGGCTTAAATTTATGTGGCAGTCTGAAGTACGTAAGTGTAAATTCTAACTGCAAAGATTTGGTTTCAGTCATGGGACTGTTTCAAAAGTATAACAAAAGCACTGTGTGGATTATATTAGTGCAAATGGGACTCACTACATCTTCACATTAAGTTATCGTCATGCTTTAACGGGCTTCTCCCGGGCAGAATGACACCTGTCTGTCAGTAGAACTATTTCTTGTAAACTATTTTACATAGGTGTCATATTTAAATACATTCTGACATGGGAAGCTTGAATGCAGACAGCAGAGTGGCTTTGTGTAAAATAAGAGGATGTATTATGCTTGGGAGGAGAGGAAGGAGAGCTTCAGAAGTGCAAAAAAAGGAAAAGGAAATTGGCAGGTGAGACTGAGAATATTGGTAGAGCAGAGACCAGCATCAGAATAAGGGGCAAATGGGAACAAAAAAGGTCTACTAAAAACCAACACACACCATCATCTGTAACATTAATTCCCCTCTATTTAAAGAAGGCTATTCTAGGAAATGAGTGACTTTGCATATTGCAGTGAAGGTTTTTTTCACATTCAACTCTGAACTCGGTTATCTGATTTTCTCAGGTGCCAAACTTCACAGCAAAATGGCAAAGGTGGATGCAGCTCAGCTTTTTTTAAAAAAAAAGCTATGAATTACTTCCCAATCTATCCTTTGTGTCACTGCTTATTGTTCAAGAGCTCTTTAGCCGATAAACAACTTCTAAGACCCAATATTGCTTCTGAAAACCAGTGTCTCTTAAACTTACTTCCCTGCTCTCCTGTCCCTCCTTCCCCCATGGGATTGTTATTGTTCAGAGCTTTCTCCAGTTGTTTTTCCAACCATCTGGATGACAGAGTCTTCCTATCTCTATTCACTTCACCATTGATATGATTTACGCTGAGGGTTTTTTCCTCATTCATAACTTGCTGGTTTTTTCTTCTGCCTATGATGAAGATTTCCTCCCTAGATTTCTGACTCTCTCAGGTGGAAAGATTTCTGTTCTCTGGTTTTTTATGTGTTGATATCCAGTCTGCAGACCAGCTTCAGGGTGTCTCATTGTAACTATACTTTACCTGCAAGATGTTGTTTTTTTTAAAAAAACAACATTACTTTCCAGCTATGCTATTCATTTAGTTATTGTGTCCAATTGATTTTCCACTTATATTATCATTGACTAAATTTAATATCTAAATAAAGACCTAGGTTTACAACTGAAGGAGACTTTAATCATTCAGGTTCTTTTTCCTTCAGTAAACTGCTAATAATGTGAGGGGTTCAGTTATCTTCTGTCACATTTAGCCCATCTATTTGAATTTTTAATTAACAAGAAAAATATAAAATGTTTAAAAATGGACACAACCCTAGCAAGCTAAAGTAAGCAACTAATAATAAAAGTTCATCCTATGTTTTTTTCTAAAATTACTTGTATTAATAATGAATAAGGAACAAGAAATTAATTCCAAAATTTGCTGCCTGGAAACTTTTCTCTGCTGTCTCTGTTTCTCTCTCTTTTTGCAATATAATTGTTACAGTTCCTTGACATAATATGAATGAGTTAAATTGAGTTCACTGAGATGATTAAAATATATATGGTCATCATTAACTGAATTATAGCGAAAACAGCAATGAATCACACAGGCTAATGTTTGCTGCCATGTTTGATGACAGATGTATCATACTTAGGCTTCAGCTGATGAGAGAGGCCAACAAACTATATTTCAAATGTCTAGACATATTCCTTTGGAGAATACTCAAGTATGAGTTTCATGCACGCCTCCAGTCTGACTGATAAGTGCATTATTCATTGATAACTGGTTTTAAAAGATGTATTTTGTGCCACAGTATAGGCAGTATTTTTTGCTGTTGCTATCTTAAAAGGTTTATTAGGTGTTCCAGGTTGTGGAAAGGTTTCTTTCTTCTTTTCCCCCTCCCTTTCAAGGGTTTAAGAGTTCACTGTGGAAATCTACTATGTTTGGCAGAAAATACTCACTTTAAAATAATATCTTTATTTCTAAAATAGACAAGGGGGGAAATCTCTGTAATATTTTTATATGATTTCAAAGACTCTGTCTTAAGCTTATTCAGTTCATTTATTATACATTAATACATTTAGAGATAAAGATTAGCTGATTTTCCCCTTTAATAAGAATAAACCAACCAGCAGATGGTTATTCCATATTTTGATTCATATTTCTATAATTCCATACTCAGATTGTTCATATTTTTACTAGTACCACTACATCTGCGTACTGGTTTAGGGAAACTGCATTTCAACTCAAAGAATCACGGGAGCGAACTGAGCGCCTCGGAGGAGCCTCGGTAGGCTGCTGTCATTTACATGGCATGAATAGTTTGTCAAGAAACAGGAAAGTCATATGAAGTAAACCAGCCACCTCGCTGAGGAGAAATCCCACACGACTGATCGTTCACTCTTACTGGTTTCCCAACGTATTTTTCTCATCCAGAGGCAGTGGGTCAGGTTTCACTTAGTAGAAGTACTATTGATCCTACTGAGTTTCAAACAGTGTCACACCAGAGCTGAAGCAGTAAGAGATGAGAACGCGGAGCTCACGGGAAGCAGTCAAAAGCGAAAAAGGCAATTTCTTAAAATAGCTGTGATCAAAGCATTATTGCAAACTACCCCAAAGTGGAATAAAATGAGTGAAATAAGAGCCCAACTCGACTAAAACATGAACTCTTGAACAGTATTAAAACAGAAGAAGACAAAAGGGAAGCTAAGTCAGTTGGCTAAGTGTAATTAGCACAAGGCTACCGAGGCAAAAGCAAAAGATGGGCCAAATCAAATGAGAAACAATGAGTGTTGTATGAGTAAGAAGAAAAGAGGAGTACGTTCATAGGAGGGGTAAAACCAGGGAGCGAGTTGATCCACCCTTCAACAGGGAGGAGTCCTCAGTGCAGCAGCTGAAAAGGCAGAGGGGTTTCAACCCCAGTGGAATCAGCCCTCGCTAATAAAGTCAGCTCTCGTGCTGGCAACCATCTGTCAGAGCGCAAGCTGCCACTGGGAAAGAAAGGGGTCGGGGATGCTTAGGTTATAGTTAGATGTTGTTAAAATGGCCAGGCCTACCAGAGTACCTAGGGACCCCAGGCAATTTTAGGGTTGTTTTTGAGAATTTACATTTACAAGTATACACGCAGATTCTGGTTTTAAAAAATGGGACCTGAAGAATTTTAGACTCACAGTTAAAAAACATCCTGGAACAAAATTATCAAGCAAAGGAGTGAGAAGTAAAAAATCAATATGGACTGTAATCAGTCTGATGCCTTTCTGTACAAGGGTGCAGATTTTACATGTAAAAGAGAGGTGGTAGATATCGTTTCTCTTGACTTCATTAAGATTTGTGATATTGTGGCATAGTAACAACATGGTCTAAATGCTACTACTGTAACCTGAGTGAAAATTTTGGGGGAAAACTGCTCTCAGTAGTTCACAGACAAACTGATGAGATGTACTGAGTGGGGTTCTGCAGAGATCTGTCACAAATGCGATACTGTTCAATACTCTCTTTAAAACCTTGGATGGTGGAATGGAAAATATGCTTGTAAAACTTGTGAATAACGAGCATCACGTAGGACACCAGCTGTCTTGGCTTTTCATCTGATACTGCTGAATATTGAATGGATATAAGAATAGCTCTTCCATTCCTGGCTGTTCCTGAGCTAATCAGTTACCTCTGATGACCTCTGTGAGCACCTTCTGCTCAGCCCTTGCTTCTCCCCACACTGGCATGGGCTTCTGCCCTCTGCTCATCACAGCGATTTCACCAGCCGAACTGACCTGTGCTCAAGGCTTACATGTCTTTGTCCTATGGGGACAATGGCAAGATGATCGGTAACTAAGCGCATCTCCGAGGCAGAATATTGTAATAAAAGCTTTCTGGATAAAAATGGGACTGAAACCCTAACTCTGGTTTCATACACCTAACCTTTTTTTCCTGGCTGATCTAAGTTTTCAGTAGATCCTGTATCTCTTTCCCAGAAAATGGTAAGTTTGGTTCACAGGCACTGTAATATTTCAGGAAGAGATCCTTTAAAGCTGCGTGGGGTGGGGTTTTTTTTGTTTTGGGGAGGGGGCTCTTTGTTTTGGGGTTTGTGTTTTGGGTTTTTTTATCTTCAAAGTCCCTGTCTAGCAAAACAAGACTCTTTTCCTTGGAGGCAAGTTATAAGATCTTCAAAGCTAATAACTGTCCTCTGTCTTTCAAGGATACGTTGAAGCCTGGGGCCATAGACTGTATTTCCCACAGCCCCCAACAAGCTCCATTATGCCTCTAGCTGTGATGCTCCTCTAAGTATCAATAACCTCCTATCACTAAGAAGGTCAAATACCACATTTATAAAATACTTCAGTGTTCTTAGATTGAGGGCAATCCTATCTTTGCTTGGCTTTATACACCTTTATACTCCTTTACAGCAGGAGGCTGGTGCTCTGGTGAAGTGGTAGGGGGAGACATCCATTGCCAACGTAGTTAATGCCAAAGCTGAAATACGAATTTTCAGGGCTCATTTGAGTTCAGCCCCTTCAGTCTGTCAGCATGGAGTTTATCAGCATGTGGGGGAAAGAATGAGAAACAGACTCTTGAGCACAAATAAGTGACAAAACTGAAAAAGGGGCTCTTTAAATGTGTTCTCACACTTCAAGTCTTTTTGTTAATTGGAAATAGAGCCTTGTGTGGGATCATCATTTAAAGAGGAGGCAACTGCAAGCAATTTCCATTAGACACCAAGAGACAGTAAACCTGGCTAAGGTGTTGGTCATGTTCATTACATTTCTTATCTAATTGTGTGATACTATCAAGCCCTACTCACTGGAAACCCAGCCACTCTCATTACGTATACAATCATGGTGCTAAATAACAGTGTGGTTAGGTGAGAAGAGTCAATGCTTTAACAATTTTGCAGCCTTCCCCGTATGTTTGCAGGGCAATAAGATGAAAATTTCCAGGTCCTGCTTTGATAGATCACAGCTTATAATTATAGTCACGTTGCATGGGAACGTGGGCACACTGCTGGCTAGATTAGAGAAACAGACAGACAAGATCGAAGCTTCCCTGGTTTTTTTTCCCTCTCTGAGTATGCTAACGTGTGCCTATTTTAGGAATTTTGATGAGAATGTTTTTATACTTTTTATCCTTTCTTAATTTTTATAGCTCTGAAGGTTTCGGTGGTTCTGCTTTGTTTCACTTATAATAAATTCTTCTTTTGCTTGACCTTTATCTATTTCCACCGTATTCATTTGACTGTACTGTATTCCTTTTCTCCCTTCGCCACAATCTGAGCTCTCCACCCCCTCCAATGCTGTCTCCACCTCCCTCCCTGGAGGCAGCCCCTGTCATTATCACCTCTCCTTCACTCCTCTCTTCCCTGACATAAGCGAGAAGCTCGATGACACACAGTTTCCTGCTTAAGAGGAGGCTGTTCATTGCCAGCTTTTCTTTATTTAATTCACAACGGTGCTTTACAGTTTATTGTAGAAGATACAGGAAAGAAAATTGAACAGTGGTTTACAGAGTGGTGAGGTAGAGCTGTAGGTCCACCTGCCATCCCTGGGTCCTGCTCTGTACTAGTAGAAGTGATAGTGCCATGGGCTGAAGGGCTGTGGGTCAT
Source organism: Burhinus oedicnemus (assembly GCA_008921705.1). Classification (NCBI taxonomy): domain Eukaryota; kingdom Metazoa; phylum Chordata; class Aves; order Charadriiformes; family Burhinidae; genus Burhinus; species Burhinus oedicnemus. Next base: position 879,963 of record VFFE01007123.1, on the reverse strand, counting down.
AGCCTGGCAAAGCAGTAAGCCTGACTTCTGAACACCTTGCACCCCATCAAAATATTCATAGAATCATTTAGGCTGGAAAAGACCTTTAAGATCATGAAGTCCAACCATAAACCTAACACTGCCAAGTACACCCTAAACCATGTCCCTAAGCATCACATCTACACATCCTTTAAATACCTCCAGGGATGGTGACTCAGCCACTTCCCTGGGCAGCCTGTTCCAGTGCTTGATAACCCTTTCGGTGAAGAAATTTTTCCTAATATCCATCCTAAACCTCCCCTGGCACAACTTGAGGCCGTTTCCTCTTGTCCTATCACTTGCTACTTGGGAGAGGAGATTGACCCTCACCTCTCTACAACCTCCTTTCAGGTAGTTGTAGAGAGCGATAAGGTCTCTCCTCAGCCTCCTTCAGGCTAAACAACCCCAGTTCCCTCAGCCGCTCCTCCTAAGACTTATTCTCTAGACTCTTCCCCAGCTTTGTCACTCTTCTTTGGACACGCTCCAGCACCTCGATGTCTTTGTTGTAGTGAGGGGCCCAAAACTAAACACAGTATCGCAGCTACATGATACAAAATACTGATGAGGTATAATGTCACTCCGAAAGGTGAAGCATTCCCAAAAGGGGTGTTTGCTGATGGGTCTTACGACAGATCACATTATTTTCTTTTCTCACTAGGGTTTTACTGCACCTCCCATATCTATCCTCAAGTCTTTTCTTGGTCAGTTCTTTGCCCACTTATAACTGTTTTGCCCAAGAGCAAGGGTGAGTCCTTGAAGCACCCATTCTCAGCCCCGTCCTTCCTTTTCCTGGGTCTCTACAGCCTTTACCTTGGACCTGGCCTTACATCAGAGGTCTCCACTGCTATAGTAGGCAGCAGTGGCACTGTCACCTGTCAAAGGGCATAGAAATGTCATTTGTTTTCAGTCTTATCAGCTGTGATCCGATGTGTATCTGGGAAGAGAGCTGCTGAGGTGCTGGAGAGGAGCTGCTGGGCAGCAGTCCTTCACTGGCAAAACGGTCAGGGATAAGGAATACAGTACCATTGCCTCATGCGTGCTTAAGGAGAGGCATCAAAAGGACTTAGTCCACTGGAGCATCTAACCAAGGCTCTGAAGAGGGCCTACAGAAAGTCTAAGAATACAAATATATGGTCCAGTGCTGGGTGATGTTTTGTTTGTAGCAGAATGACCTTGGCTGCAGTCCGTGTGGGCGTGGGGATGCAGTTCCTGAGTGCAGCAGCAGTTTGGTGGCACAGCCCCAAGCCTCACTTCTGTAGGAGCCACTTCCCCTCCTTGGAAGATGGGCATCCATTTACACTGATCAGAGTATTGTGAAAGCAGGAACAGAGGGGACAGTGCATAAACAAGACTTCCTCAGTTCCCAGGTACCCTTGAAAAGGTCCCAGGCTAACAGGAGGACAAAATGAGGGAAAACCCTATTTGTGGGTGCTTTGCTTCCTTTTCATGGCAAGTCTCACTGCCAAGGACCAGGGTTTTCCAGCAGGGCTGTCCAGTCATCTCAGTTATCCCACACCCCGACCCTTCTGCAGCAGAGATGCTCCCTTCTCTGGCGCATCCCACCTCAGAAGCTTTGATCAAGACCATGACACATCCCCATCCCTCAGTGGTTGGGCATCTACTTCTAAGGATTTAGTTTTTGCTTGCTCTATTTCTCCCAAAAGCTTTCCTACTGAACAGGCATAGACACAATTTTTATAGTGATGGCAGACACATTCACACATATCACACAAACCCAGAGCTGTTTATTACTGTCAGAAAGTGTTTTGGCAATGGATGGACATAGAACCAACCTAGCTGTCCACCCTTTGCCAGCTTTCAATGATCGTATATATTTGACCTAAGTGATATCAGAAATTAGATGATTGTTTTTTGGTGAAAAATAGGCATACTGAGACACCTTTGTGACTAAGATGTTTACTTGTGAATTACTTCTTTTAGTTATGTGTTTAATTCCACCCAGAACATAGTTTAGTTACCTAATAGGTTTGATTATTTAATTTTAGGTTTAGGTCTGATTATTAACTTAGAAGTAAGAACTGCACAGTTTACTTCTTACAGAGCTACCGAGCTCCTTACAGAGCTACCAGTTCCTTTTAATTTCATAGTAGAAAATATTTTCTTTTCCAAATATTGGCCTCAGTTTAGAATCAGCCAGGCCTTTTTAAGGTACTAAGTGAATGCACCTAGACAAAGCAGATACAACAGTTGCCCACAGGAAGATCAACTGAAATGCTGCCTCCCAGGTCATGTTGCTCTTATCCCTAACCTAGGAGAGAGCGAGAGAGATGAAGAGATGATGCAATTTCACCCACATATCCTGTTCCATACCTGATATTACCCATGACGACAAAAAATGCAAGGGGGAAAACGCCAAATATGCACTTCTAAGAGATGGATGCCCTGGAGCAACAAAAACACAAAGCAGCTCCCACAGGAGAAGAACAGGATTAACGATCTTGATTGTTTTATAATGGTCTCTGGTCTATTTTTCCTGTTATGAGGCAAAAAAAGCTATTTGCTACACACAAAAAAATATGTAGAGCCTACCTGGTGCTAAAAGGCAAGGGCATGAAGTATAACTAACTTACAAAGTGAGAGAATGAGGATGGCAAGAGTCCTGCATGGATTCATCCAGGCATGTGTTAGTGATACTTTAGAGAAAAAAAAAACCAACAAAACTTAGTTTGAAGGAATTTTTACATGTATCTAATTTCTGAATTGCATAAACTGTGACTCCAGCTTCAGAGAGGGGCAAGCCAATGAAAGCCAAACTAAGAAAGCCAAACTAAAAATCCAAAAGAAGTGGGAAGTAGCTTATGTTACCTTATAATATTGTATTTTCCCCAGTAGAGAGATTGTGGTCAACATGTTCTCCTCTGAGAGTGGTTCACGCTGCACTTAAACTGGTACAACTGTGGGCTGCCACCAAAGATGGCAGTCTTTCTGACTTCATGTCCCTACTCCCACATGTGTCCCTGTTCTCCTCCTTACATCACATCGAGGGATTATGCAACTTCAGGGTGAATCAGCTCCCCTGATCCAACAGAAAATGAACAGGTTTTTGGTGGGATAGTTTGCTTTGGGCTGACCCAAGAGAACTGAGCTGGAGGTAGATGGGGAGGATGGAGAAGAGACTGATGAGTGTGTGGGGCAGTGACCTCTTCACCTCCATCAGCTTTAGCCAGAGCAACATTTCTGACTGCAGTCTTAGGCAGCTTCAAAACTGGAAAAGCACACAGGGAGAGCTGTTCTCTATCGATATGCTGCTGGACCAACAGCAAAGATCCGGGGGAGGAGGAGGTGGCAGTAAGTGTGATGGAAGAGACAGAATTCTGAGGGGTTTGAACGCTAAAGCATATGCAATATTTGGAGAATGGGAAACCACTATCAACACTTTTTGGAGAACAGAAGGAGCCGGACTCATGCATCTTCCATAACCTAGTGACTGAGGAAACTAAAATCTCACTTAGTTTCAACCAAGAAATAGTAATTGTTTTCTCATTTGCTGTTGTTCAGATATTTGCTGCTGATCACAGTCTAGCAGATGATGTGCTATGAAAGGTGGAGGCAGCATGAAATGCCTTGCTGAATAATTGATCACCACCCCTCCAGGCTATGTCCATGGATGAATGCATATGCCAGTTAGGATGACTGTGTCCCCAGTTAATGGTCTTAATTGACAAACACTTGATCTGAATTAAAATAGTGCCTTTAAAGACATCTTATTTATGTCAGAAGGTTTTTCGTATTTTACAATTTTTCTTTTTTGTGTGTTTTTCTGATTAAATGCACTCACCTTTTGGCCCTTTTATTGTATGGACATTTAGAAATGGATGTGTTTTTAAAAAACAGTGGTGTAAATCTTGATCACACCAAATCAATGAGAAACCTCCTGTTCACCTTCCCGCTGTGCTTTTTCATCCAATGTGTGTTGCTACCAACATGTTATAGTTCCCCTGTTTTCTTATTAGGAGTTAGGGGACCAAATAAAAGCCAATATATCAGGTCCCTGTATCTCATCCACAAAGGCAACATGAAGCAGTAAAGGGCCAGAGGGCTAGACAACAGGGTTGCTGAACTCAGTAAATGGCAGAGATTTCTCACCTTTAAGCCCATTCTACAGATTTCTTGGCCCTTCACAAGAATCACAGAAATTTTACCTGAAAATAGCCCTGATTCCTAAACATCTAACATTTGTATATTGCTGATGTTATGCACGTATTGTCTTCTGCAATTTACTTCAGACTCTGGAAGGAGAAGAAAAAAAAAAAAGGAAAATTAAAAAAAAGCTAAAGGAATTATGAGTTGGAAAAAAGGCAGCATTAGTACCAAATGGTGCAACTGTACATGAGCTCTCCTGTCAGCTTTCTGCTTCATCCCAGCTTCCTCAGTGTTGCTTCTCCTGAAATGCACGAGGTCTGGCTCTTAGAGGCCCTAGGCCATTCTCTTGTCTGTTCGCCTTTGGGAGGATTAATGGTTATTTGGAGGCAGCTGCCTGGATTTTCTCCACATGTGACTGTTCACGCGGTCACATCCAAACATGGTCATATTTGGTTTACATTTGCTATGATAAGCTGATTTACTATTTCCTATATAAATTGTTTAACATGATCTCGTAAGTCCAAAGTTAACATAAATTGTAAAAGAAGATAAAATCAAATCTCATCATTAATAATTTTATTTTTCAGTCTTTTTCATGGCATTTTTACTTTTCGTTCAGGTGACAACCTAGTCCAAAGTATATACAGGTATGTCTACACACATCATGCATACTGCATGTAACCCTCTACATTACAGGAATATTAATTGGGGTATAAGGTCCAAGGTGAAGCTTTGGAATGTTAGAAAGTGGCAAGTTTAAGATCCCCTTATTACTCCTTTTTCATCTGTATTCTGCACTGAACCAGACAGAGATCCCATGGAGGAACACTACGTGCTGATACTGCATAATGCGCTTTGTGCAGGCAACCAAGTCAAGGTCGTATAGTCAGCTGGCATCTTCTGACTTTCGGATAGTTGACTTTGCTACCCACAGAACTTTCTTCTTAAGTAGCTTCCTTGCATCTTTTTTACAAAAAAACCCAGTTTGTTTTAAAGAAGAAAATACAACCATGTCGTGTGTGTCCCAGGCTATGGACCGATGTCCTTTTCCAGATCCAGCTGTGCTGGAGTGAAGAGTTATCCTCCCTGCAGTTCATAGTCACCCACTCCTTCCCCAGGAAAAACTCTTGTGCCATGGTACCCACCGGCTGAGCCCGCCATCCGCCTCTGAGGCCGGAATGAGAGCACTCTGCGTTAAACAGGGTGAGCAGGAGGCTTTGCTCACGTGCCTCATTCGGACTGAAACGGTTAGGGGAAAGTCACGGGTCCCAGGGTGGGAGTTCGTAACTCTCTCAGCAGACCCCAAGGAATGGCACCCAAGAACTGGTGCATCCCGACAGACGAGGCCATGAGTGTGCCAGTGCGCCGTTTGCACGGAGGCATTTGCAGAGCGCTCTTCTGCCTACACCTGAGCAGCCCAAACAGAAGGACATTTGGCATTTTTAATAGTTTTGTTCTCTGCTAAAGCTGCATAGATGTTTTTGGGACAGAGGAAAGGCATTTCCCCTGGAAAATATCACAGACTTTATATAAACTGTGCAACTTCTCAAGTAAAGAGAATGATTTTTCGAGACAAGACAGGACAAAGCCCTGAGCAACCCAGCCTGACTTCAAAGCTGACCCTGCTTTAAGCAGGAGATTGGACTAGAGACCTCCTGAGATCCCTTCCACCCTGAATTATCCTATGATCCTTTGATTTTTTAAAGTGAAAAATAACCAGCTACAGGTTTGCTGTTGCTAGTGCTGTAAACCGAGTGCAAATAATTAGCACTTTGGAGCACTGTTGGGAGAGTTCCCATTACAGCTGAGACAATGGGAAGCCTGGCTGCCCCCAGAAGGATGGTTTCCGCTCTGCCAATCTTTCTGCCTTCTTGTTCCTACTCACACGGCCCCACAGTTTGTCGGATCCCCTGGCTGAGCTGGCAGAAAGCTAGTTTAGTGAGCTGACCTGGCTCACCCATGGGTCAGACGGTGCCAGAGGGAAGAAAATGGGAAAAGGTGGGGCCACATGGCCAGGATTAACCCTGGGAAAGCAGGGCCTTAACTTCTCACGTCAGCGAGCTGTGAGATAGTACAGTTTTATTCTCGTAAGTTAATGCAGATGTGTCTAGTCACTGTCTGGGTCAGTTCTCCCCCTGTCGCGTTTCATTATGTAATATGGGGCCTGATCCTCCGGGACTGCGACCCCACGAGGCAGGCTGGTCTCTGTGCCTCCGTCTTGCAATGTGTGTTTAGACTGCGAGTGCCAGGAATCAAGTCCTGGATCTGTGAAGTACCACTTACACGTCTGCTGTTAAATAAGGGATAATCTACAAAGAGCTTTTTGCTTCCCAGTAAGTTGCCTGTTTGGAGGCTTTTCTGTCTGTTGATCCTAGGTCAGATTCACATCCTTTTTGACGTTAGGACAATTTCTTTTTTGAGCGATTGTCAGTGCAACCTTAGTGCTCAGGTTACCTATTTTTATATTGCCGACTTGTGATGTGTGCAATGAAGCCTGACTCGCCGCAGCCTAGAAAGAACAGTCCAGCTCTCTCCTCCTTGCCTCTGGTTACACGCTCCCGCTGCTTCCGATCAAACAGCTGTGGGCTGAGCCGGGCTAGCTCGCAGATCAGAGCACAGAAAATGAACTCTGCAGAAAACCCAGCAGAGCGGTTTCCGTCGGCCTGGCAAGCTGATCCAGCTCACCGTGCCCTGCGCTGCCCGGACAGCAGCCAAGGCAGGGGGGAGGCAGGGAGGGAGCCCTGGGCAGAGAAGGGGAGCCCTCCCTGGGGGCGCAGCCTACGATCAGCTTGTACAAAGTGATGGTGAAACTGCAAGATCGGTCACCTTTCGCTCTTCAGAAGCACTTGCATTCAAGATTTTTTTCAGGTGATTTGACACTGGGAGTTCCAGGAGAAATTCCCCGTGAGGCTGCAGAACCAGTAAAAGACACTTGACTGTATTTTTTTTTTTCCCCTCAAACAAACATAGCTGAAAAGAATGGTTATTTAAAAATTATTATTTCTTCTGCCAGAGAACGAGAGCAAGCTGGAGAATATTTTATACTTCATCAGTTAAATATTTACAATAGTAAAGCAAAGTGGTGGTTTTCTCTTTAGCTTTCAGCAACAAATGCAAAACTGTGCAATGATTAGCTTTATGTGAAGTCAGTGTGAAAGAACAGTATTTTTAAGAAGCTGTCAGTGGCTTATCTCACAGCTGGCACCTATTAATACAGTGAGTAATTTCTGCAAACCCAGATAGGCTCCAAAATTAACACTATCCATTAAGAAAGACCATGGAGTGCTATAATTATGTCAGAATACTTCGGCTGGCAATAAACAAATCATTCTTAATGTTGTATTCACATCCATTAACACAGGTTTCTAACCAGAAAAGCTGTAAATTTATTCATTTGTAATACAACTTAATCCATACATAGTTTAACATCATCAAGAAAAATAACAATTTTTCTATTATTTCCACATCAGCAATTTTTGTGGGAACTAGCCAGTTTGACATCGCACTTTTTTCTAGTAACATTCCCATGTTAATGTGTGCTTTCACCCAGCCTTCTCATACTGCTCAGAAGTGACACAATTACTTCAGACTCAGCAGTGCAGCAATAAATTACAAATTGTCCTCTAGCTTGTTTTTGCACACCCACGGAAAACTTCTTCCCTGCGGTTGCTCTCAAAAGACTTGAGACTCCATCTGCTTATTTTATTTCCCATGTGGAAAAGAAAGGGAAAAAACCCAAACAAGATAAAACTGAAGAGTCTGCATCCATTTAAACCTGTTCAAAATCCACAGTGAATGCTTGGATTTAAGCAGAGTCACTGAAGATTTACAGTGACAGACAGGAACTCAAAATCTTAGTCCAAGGCTGAGTTAGGAACGCACGTAAACAACCTGGAAGCAAGTCTAAACAAGAAAGAATTTGTGCCCGCTGTTTATTTCTGTGTAAACACATAATGCTATCTTGAAATAAAGTCTGCGAATCAATTCAGGCAGTAAATTTGACCCTGTTAACTACCAGAAGAAGGTTCCTCAGCTGGGACGCTGGAGGAGTATTGAATGCTAAGCTGCAGTGCTCAGCTGCTAGCTAAGCGGGAAGCCAGGCTGGAGTAAAGGAGAATATTGCCATGATTGTGGGGATTTAGGTGTTACAAGGGCAGCCTCAAAAAAAAAAAAAAAAAAAAAAAAAAAAAAAAA
>VFFE01007123.1:859011-871597 GCA_008921705.1 Burhinus oedicnemus | reverse complement strand
AGAACTTATCTAACTTAGCTCATTTGCTGAAAGCACCAAGAGGCTACTACAACTGCAAGTTACTGGACGCATAAAAGCTAGTAGCAATAACTTTTTCTGAAAGCATAATTTAATCTTCCTATGGAGGCCTCAACGCAAACATTTGCAGAGGTTACTGGTATCCTGGAGTAATGTATCTGAGCTTTCCAGCTGAATAATGGGTTTTTTTCCCCCAATACAGCAATGCAGTTATCCTAATACAGCTGAAAAACATGGTGTATCACTAGTTTTTACAAATGCTGTGACTCTTCCCATCTCTATTTGATTTTGAACATAAAGAAAGTGACTATGTGTTGACGCAGAAGGCTCGGACACAACACAACGACCAATGTGATCAGGTTAATGCCGCTTTATTGCGCAGATAGCTCAGTTAATATACGTTGTGCTGTTCGAGATAACGCGCCAACAACTTACTGATTGGTTTACCTCATTAAGCACGCGCCTAAGGCTACTCTTGATTGGCTCAAAGTACAAGTCCAAGCGGATGCTTTGTCCACCTACATCCTGCTTCAGGTTCCGCCTTCAGTGCAACCTCCTCCTCCATTCTTGTTTACTCTCTTACCATGTTGACCGCAAGTAACCTTTCCAGTGCAACACTTACATAAGTTACCTACAGGCCACACACAGATCATTGAGACTTGGAGTGATCACAGGATGCTCACTTTCCATCAAGAATCTTCCCACAAAGTGACTATGCCGTTACATTTGCCTCTGCAAAATACTTCACGTACTATAGAAAAAAAACCACCCAGCTATTACATAGTTGTTACCCTCTGTATAATGTTCAGTTGCTTCTTAAAATAAATGAGTATCTAATAAAGCAACTTAGTAGCTTATTTCCAAGAAAATAAAAAAACTATGCTGACTTACTTTGTATATGACATTTCTTGACTTTTGGAAGGCTCCTGGTATCAGGATATGACCCCTCTTCCTCGCCAATTAAAAATGAAATAAAACAGCAGACAATAAAAGAAAAATTTCACCCAGACCATCTTCTGGAACTGACTGTCTCTTTCTTTTTAACTCCCTGGCTTTCCCACTGTCCAGGTACAGCTGCAGCACACTCATATTATTGCTGACGTTCCTGCTGTTCATCTTTATATGGGTAACATTAGCTTTACAATACTTCCCATCTTTGATAGCACTGGAAAGAGACATTTCAAGGTTGCTTCTGAACTTGGAGGTTTTGTGTAGCAACACCATTCATCAGCACATCTAAGACACTATGATTGGACTGGCCAGAAATAATTCTTCCAAGCTCTTTACTGAGGACTTCAAACTGAAGTGGCAGCATGCTGTGAGAGATCATCCTGACTGTGCCTACTACGCCAACCCCTTCTACACCTTCTGAACATCAGAGAAACCTTATATCATCTCTAATATCATCACCATAGGTGATTTTTTTTTTTTTTTTGGCCGCGTTTCTAGAGCTTGAATGTACTGTAAGGAACATAGAGTACTGGCGTGTTTGTGGTGTGTGTCTTCTTATAGATATCTGAGTGAATCGTTCAATACTTAAAACTTCTTTGCTTTGTACACATCAAAGTTCAAGATCCTTTCAAATGGATTGTAGGATGCATCACCTAGGACATAGATCTCATAGCATGCATCACCTATACATTGGATATAGCACTTTTTGTGACGATGTACAGATAAAATGTTTCAATTTTCATTTTTAACTTAAAAATGAAAACAAACAAAAAAAACACCATCACTGTAGAAATTTGCCATTTGCCAGTCTTTTATCCCACATCTCTGTGCAATAATGCAAAGACATCAGAGCATTCAAACTTTCCGTAGAGCTAGAGCTCCTGAAATTTCACGTGTACGCTTCAGCTGGAGGACATACATTGACAGTATGTTATTAACGACTGGTATAGAAACTGCTGTAGGCAATAAGCAGGTGCAGATCTATACCTCGATGTATAACACTGGCGATAACAAAGCCAAGCGTCATCCTTCCTCACTCCCTGATTTGCATGATTCAGTTTAATTGGGCAAAATCAGTCGGGGACACCGGCCTCATCTGTTAATACCTCTCCCTGACAGCGCGCACAATTACCACCCAGTCCCCAATGTCACTCTTGTAAAGGATCTCTGTGCCTGACTGCTAGTCAATTAATAATCAGGCTTATAAGATCTCTTTGGCTGGTGTTAGTTCCCCCTGTAATGCACAGCAGCTGTAGACCTGGCCTAGCTTATGACTGTATTTTGTTTGCTTTGCATTGCCATGTAGCAGCACAATGCAACTAGTGCCTACTGATGAATCTGTCTCTAAACTTCACATAACTTTTTCAGCTGAGCCAAGATTCTTCATATGTATCTTTAGTTTATGACAGATATTATGCTACTGTTCTTGTGTTGTCTTACTGGGTTTCCTCCTGGGTTTTCTTGTTAAAAGTTCGTGTGTAAAAACCTTTTAAAGAAATTGCCAGCCAAAGATCAATATTAAATTGGAGTCGATAATGAGAATGTGTATCATTAATTTAACTTAAAGTACTCCCAGAAAAGATATGTACTGCATCTATTGATGGCTACTTGCACCAAAATCTAGATCCCCTTTTCACAGATTTAGTCATATCTGCAACTGATAAACTGAATGTCAGGTCCTGAATGGACGCTACCAAAGAGACTAAAAGTAAATACGTACTCTTGCACAGACGTCTGCTAGCTATTTTACTTTTGTAAGTTAATATCTTAAATGTAAGAATGCTTTGAATTATAAATTGAATAATCTGTTTTATTTCTATACTATTTTATCCTTTGATCTGTGGATTACACCACTTGTTAAGAGATACAAATCTGCTGTACATCTAGGCACAGAAAGAAAAACTCTTAGATTGCATAAGTCTTTTTTATTGGTGTTGATAAAGCAGGCAGTTTGCTGTCAGTTACAAAGTATTTAGTTTACCTAACCTATATTCAGATGACCAATTAGTCATGCATATCAAGGTAATCTGATGATTGAAGACTTCTGTATGTCCATCCCTTGTCCCAGCCAAGCCAACTAAAAAATCCCAGTGGTTGGTCCGTTACCAGCGTGATAAATTTAACTTCAAACTATGTCGTATTACTCTTTGAAGCTATATCATCCTTTGATTGCTACAGCATCTGAAATCAAAACTGGAAGGATGATACTTACTGTGGTACCCAACCAATTCTATAGCTTCAAAGATTATAGATTAAGTAGATTTGTTTTGGAAGATTAGCCTATCAAAAATGCTAGCATTAATGAAAATAATACCCTTCTACCCTCTAACAGGCTTTCTTCCAGGTCTTGTCTGCCTGCCTTCTTCCTCATGTCTAAGAAAAAGGTTTCAAACATCAAGAATTCCATACTCCAAATGCCATTTAAATCATTTATTATCAATGCTATTTTGAAGGCTTATTTTTTAAAGCATTCCACATTTTCCCTGCCTTGTAAGAGTGTTACAATGCCTTTTATTCTTTTAGACTAATCCAAAGAGCTCGCTCGATATACTTGAGTGTTCTGCTCTGTCAGAATGATATCTTATCCTGGCAAATGTCCAGCTGGTATTTCATTTAAATTTAAACAATAGAAACCACGATGATTTTGAACTCGCTTCACTCAGTTCTCATCACACAAACCCAAGTTTGTACCCCAGCGCAAATACATGACCTTCCCACAACACTGTTTGAAATTAAGGGATAGTTAGCTTTTGGACATGCCATCAAATTATAAACTGTAATCTATCTTAAAGCTACAAGTTGAATAAAGCTCAGTTTGGCAGACCAGAGAGATTGTGATTCATGCTTTAATTTTATCTGTCAGGTGCTATTGCAGTGCTATTCTGGCTAGTGTCCCAGGCAAACTCCTAAGAAGACAGAACACAGCTCTTAGAATACGTGCACTTTTTAGACTTCGAAGCTCTATGACCTCTCTTGTATTTGACCTCCTGAGGTTAACAAACGAACACAAAGTCAATCAATCATGTCCTGCTGCTGTCTTGTTGAGGTGCTTTTTTCCTGTGTCTACTATACAGTTTGTTATCTCCTACTTCTAGTTACACAGAGACAGATTCTTATCTGGACTTAAGTGTACAGGTCAAACAGCTTTTATAAAGGTATGTTTGTTAAGCCAAGCAGAGTATCTAGCTCATTTTACTGCACATTAATGAAAGACATGGTTAAAGAGTTTCTGCTACATGTCTCCCTTCTTAACTGTGAAATAGCTTTTTTTCAATAAATAAATCCAATTATAGGATTTTTTTTCTTTCAAAGAATTGAACTACAGATAGAACTACTGAATTTATTTGAAATCTTCTTACATGTGCAGCTAACAAATATTCTGTTGTTACTATATAAGCTAGGTACTCACATTATTAATTACTTTATCTGCTTAAGTACTTCCCCAAGGATAAGGGAAATGGTAAAGCCTTTACTGTATGTTTTACTAGTATCATAAAACAGACATTCAACACTTCATTCTTAGCAATATTTATCAATGTTTATATGAAAAGGGTAGCAGTTAAATAGACTTAGTGAGGACAAATTTGGACATTAAAGTTGTCTAGAATGCTACAGAATTTGCAATTAATTAAAAATAGAAGCTTCTGGATAGTCTTTTCATACATCCAGTCTTCAGGAAAACATAATTCTTCTCCAAACCATCTCATTTAATAGAGTATGTGTATAGATTTTATTCTTCTGGGAGAGGTATATTAAGGCCCTGCATGCCCTTATGTATTTTGCAAGTGGTAACTAACAAACTGCGGCAGAGATCTGTGGGTACATTTGAAAGCATAAATCAGAAGCTGTCACGCAAAGCTGACTTAAAGCTTGTGCTTACACTGCCTTGATCCCAGGGTTTCTTTGAAGATTTCTTTGTAAGGCTGTACGAGAGCATTCTGAGGGTTAGTCAAATGTACGTAATGGCTACAGATGATGATAACGCCAATTCAGAATTAAGTAGCAAAATTTGTCATTTTTCAAACTCCCTTGTGTGTAACTACATTTCCTTTCCCTTTTTAGCAGGCAGAGTGCAGCGGTTGAGGTTGAGAGCAGAGCTTCTGCATCAGCGGTGTGCCTTTGCAGCGGCAGCCCTGCAGCCTCCCCGGTCATTTGCAGGCTAGACAGCAGCGAGACCGCGCGGTGCAGCTGCTTCGTAAAGAAGCAGTCTGACCTCAACGTTCAACTTCCAGTGATGGTGATCTGGGATGATCATCTTGATAATTGCAATATCTTTTTTTTTTTCCAGGGCACTATTTTTTTAAGGTTTAAATCATCTTAAAAATAGCAGCGCTGCAAGATTAGATAGTCTTTTATTTGAACAGTTCTTCTCGAATCCTGAACAATTTGGAGAGTCTTCTACTTGAGCAATTACCTAACAGGAGGAATCAACACCGATCCGTGTTGACTGACAGGTTCCTCTGGGAGATTTCTGCTTCTCCCAGCCCCAGACCACCTGTCAGTGCGATGGGCTCGCTCCAGACAGCGCTCTGAACCTACAGGCAAAGCCTGAGGGTACGCTCCACGTTAATTAGAGAACGTCGTTACTCTTTTCTCTCTCTCATTTATATATTTATTTATTTTGAAAAAGAAGCGCTGTAAAGAGCTCTTACCAAATATTGAGTCTCTACACAATCCAGCCCTGCACTTGGCAGCGACAAAAGTCCAGCCAAAAGGACGGGGAGAGAGACAAAGGGGTGGTAAGATGCAGCGTGTGGTTATTCAGGGATGCTGGCTTTGCAATAACCTTAGCACAGTGGCGAGGAAATCGTCTTCTCCTCAAGGGAGAGGCTTCCTCGCCTGGCCTTGATTCTGAACGCACACAGTGATGTGTTCCATTAGCTGGATCTGATTCCTGTGCTTTTTTTGTTCCTTTTTGTTGTTTAGATGCTATATTTTATATTCATTTAATTAAAAGGAAGAAAAAAAAAAAAGGAAAAATGGAAAGTGTTAACACTGGGGCTGGAGGCAGAGGATACTGACATGGATTATGTCATGAAGGATGTAATCTTTTGCCAAACTGAGACAAAGCCAGTGATTCCAAGCCAAAAAAAAAAAAGAGTGAGATCTCTCACCAGCACTCCTGCATGCTGCACCTTTATTAAATCCATCTTTCTCTCCCTTACCTAGAATAGCATGGAAATTGGGAAAAGGGGACTCGAGAGGTTTCTCATGGATATCTCTTACCTCAGAGTATTTCACAATGAAAATGTAGTGAGCTGATATGGAATACCTTTAACGAGAAATTTGCAAGCGTTCTGGATATTTATGTACCCATGTCTCTGTGTGTGTATGTGTGTACATATAGCTATGAGCAGTGAAATATGCTTTTTATTATACACAGAGAAGAAATTCTTCTTAAGGACTCATCATCTTTGTATGTTTTTTTCTGACAGAAGCTTGGTTTGTTCATTGACTACTCCTGTTACATCTGAAAAAAGCAGTACATCTGCAATATCCTTTTTTCCTCCCGATGCCACAGAGCTACACACTCACCCTTTCCCCTTCCTTTGTCAGAGATAATGCCCGTAAGTCAAATTCTGATCTCAAAGTAAATCTGGAGGAACTTATAAAAGAGATTTACAGTGAGAAATAATGAATGGCACTTTTGATCCAAAGGTGGCTTATGGCACTTGTGAATCCAGCCGTTGCAGTAGGTGTTTGCGTGCTGACTGACACGGCGTTGGAGTACTGAACTGAAGCTGGAACTTGCTTAGGGGCTTTAGTTCCAGTAGTTCATTTTTTGCTCTGACAGCTTTTAAAAAATGCCGTGTAGGACCAGGCAGCTATGTGACTTTCAGCCATATCCCCTAATCAGATTCAGAATGCTTTAAATATTGCTGTAAAGTGTGAAATCTCCTCTGGGCTGCTGTTCTTCCTTTGGCACTATTTCCACTGGAAGCCTGCCACCTGAATGACACAAAAATAGGAAACTCAACCTCCGGACAGATTTTAATGCTTTAAAACAACTCCTAAAAGAGAGAGCATCAGTGAAGGTGAAAAGCAAGCAAGAGAAGAGTGAGACGTGACAGAAATGGAACTTGGAGGATGAAGCAGGCAGAAAGAGCAGTACAAAAGACCAGCTAGAAAGAGACATCTCGGATGTAAAGAGAGGGAGGAAAAGAAAACGGGAAGCAGGATGAAGGATGAAGGAACACATAAAGAGAAACAAGAAAAGGGGGAAAAAAAGCAACAAGGAAGATGACAAATAACAGAGAGGGAAAGAGGGAGCCAAGTAGGAGGGATAAAGGCAGATGATGAAATCGAGGAGCAGACCTGAACAGATAGCATTGAGAGTGGGCTATTTTTTTTTTCTCTCCTGTAGCCCCGAGGGAGCTTGGCTTGCTAATCAAGGTATGCATGTGTTCACCCCTGTAGCCAGCTAGATCTTATGCTGATGTCAGCAAGAGCTGGCAGCTGAAGACAGAGATTGTTTCTGTTTAAAGGAACCTCTGCAGTGCATACCCATTCCTCCTCAGGGGCTCTGGCTTTGCCCGAATGGATCCCCCTTGGCAGAGGATGTACTGGACACTACCTCAATTCACCCTGATGGGAGCAGCCAGGGAAAGATTTAGCCCCAAATTTAAATAGTTGATAATGGCAGCTTTACTCCAGTTCCTTTAACCCCAAAGATCCAAAATCACGGAAACTAGTGAGCCTTGCCACCCTCTGCTCCCTTTATAGATGGTTCAAAGCAAGACCCCAACTTTGCCACTTTGAACCATTTGCCCTGGAGAAGCCAATTTCTCACCATTTGTTAGGAGGGAAACTTCCACTGGCTCCTCAAGTCCAGACATAGGGGGTGTGAACACCTTTCCGGCATCTGAAGCCATCGCCTGGTGTACCTTCAATCTAGCGTTCACAGGCAGTTTTTAGCACACCTCTCCTGGGGGAGGTATGATAGAAGAATTAAGTATTGGTATTATTTATTAACATTCTTTAGAGACGTATCCAAAGTGAATTACCATCTTCAGTCTAAAAGACTGTCATGTGTGCTGCCACCATGCCTGGGAATCTCAGCAAAAGGACCAGAAATATTTAATGAGTGTTGAGAATGTTCTTTTATTCCTAGCAGTGATCCTTCACACGTCAGATTACCTCTGAGAGAGGCTGAATGGAAAGAGTAGGGAAACTTCTACTTTAAGAGTTTTCTGTGATGAAGTAGAGGACTTACAGAGACTGTAAAGGTGAACATTTGCCATCTTTTAAATTCATTACAAAATCTGCAAGGATAAAGGCTGGGCACAAACCAGAAGAGTGAATGAGAAGTAGGCAGTAACTGAAGTCATTATTTGGTAATGACCAAGCATCTGAAATTAAGTGGTTTGGTAATTTCATTCCAGTCCATGGAGGAAAAATATAAAAAATGACCACTATGGTAAAATTTTTCATGATCCTACACACACAACTGCTGCTGCTGTGCTATAACCTGTGAGCATTCAGTGTACAATCCTCTGTCTTACGTGTTTGGAGCCAAATTCGCACAAACATACAGTCAAATTATGACCCTAGAAAGACTCCTGGACTTATTCACAATCATGTTACTCCAGGTTCATGACAGAATATCCCTGCTGATGTCAGGGCCATTCTATCTGTGTGAAACCTGAAGGATATGGTGGTGAACTAAGTCCAGGAATGCAGTAGTTCCCTAAAAATTATATAATGTGCTTAGGTCAGGCTTGTACACACAAGTAAGCGCAAACTCTTTTAAAACATGTTTTAGGCTCCCTGATGTTACGACGTACTCTAGATGCGGTCCCTCTCTGCCCCAGCCCTTTCTAAAGTAGAACTTCACTCTCCTGCCTCCACATACCAGTAGGAGCAGCGTGGCTGGCCAGGAGCCACCGATACTTTTTTGATAGTTTGGGCTGACCCTGAGGCTGAGCAAACACAGGCTGGAGGGGCAGTTCTCACTGTCACCAACCTTACTGTCTTTATTATAGAGTCTGCAAGTATCTTTCACTTTTCAAAAGCTCTGAATTTTTTTTTTTTCCAGTGCAGTAGCATATAGAAGCCCAGACAGGATTTGGGCCTCATTATACCAAGCATGTCAAAAAAACTCACCAGACAAATTCCCATGAATTGATTTAATTGTGTTGATTTTATTGTATCAGTGCAACCCAAGCAAAGCAGATACACCGTGCTAGAATAACGTGCATTTGTTCCAGTGCAATTTTATACTTATGTAGTTTTCCTTTTTATAAATAGGGATTAAAAGGTGGTTTATCTACAATATAATGATCATTGCCTCTATGGAGAGTTTTTTTAAATTCAAGCAGTGACAAAGTGATTACTTAATTGCTCAAGATGCTGGTAATGCAGCACCTGGCATAGGTTTGGTGTGCGCAACAATGGTTCAGGTATTGACTAAATGGCAAGTCTTCATATAGATTTACACAGCGACAGGCTATTGTTAAACAACCTCATATGTGAACAGTTTTTCAGGAACAACTGCAATTTTCTCCGCAGCAAGAATTTTCACACAAAAAGATACTTAGAAATTGCTACCATCCCCTTTCACATCCTCTTTAATATGAATAAACTTTTAACTGAGAAGTCATGCGTGCCAGAACACTTATACCATGAGATGCTGAAAATATTATTAGATCTTTTAACTTCCACAAAGCTATCAGCATATCATCTTCAATATCATAATCATACCGTGAGCATTTCCCTAGTACAATGCTATAAAAAAGTCCATTTTAAGATAAGAGACCAAACACTAGTTAGAGTGACTGCTTGATGTACAAAGAGACAATTATATTGCCCATCCCTTCTGTCGTAAAGATGTGTTTACTTTAGCTCAGCTGAATTAAAACAGCATGCAAATAACTACTCCAGAACAACTTACTTCTAGATGAAATAAAAATTAAAACTAAGGGAATTCAAAATGAAGGTTCATTCATCCCCTTTCTTTCCCTGAAACATTTTTTCAAAGACTGATGCCATCAATTTCGTCATTCAAACTATCTAGGTCATGTGCCATACAAATACTTAGCAGAGACAGATGAGTTTTCTGGGTTCACATGGGTATCACTGGATAACAAAATGTCTGGCTATGGAATTCTCAACTTTGTCAGTTTGTCGCAAAGTCCTCCTAAATCTCTTGATTAAGCATCTGGCTATTACGCACACCTTTTCCATGGGCTTTCCTGCATTGCTGCTAAAAGATGCTTTCCACCACTGTTTCAGTTGCAAAGATGACATGGGACAGCTCGGTGCTTTCACTGGTGTTCTGTTGTGCTCCTATTTGAGGACAGAACAAGGTGTGAGGAAAATGGCCTTTATTTCATCTTCAGTGTTACTCAAGAATAAGACCCATCCTTGCACAGACCCATGGGCACCATGGGTGGCACCATGTGGAGGGCACCATGACCCATCCACCTGAATTTTTGAGTGCACCATCCCAATCACCTTTCAGCTCCCAAAATAAGGATTAGTTGGGAGTTCAGTGGGAAACGGGCCCAATGCTGCTGGGAAAACATCGCGGCGATCTTTAAGCACAGTGGTTTGGGTGATGGCCATGCAGCAGAAGGTCTGGAATGCGACAACCAGAAAGATTACTCGGCTGTTAGGGATAACACTTGTGGCTGGCAGTTGCGATCCCCCCTGCTGATTAGAAACAGTTCTCTCCAAGAATGGTTCCTGCGGGATTACAACATATCCCAGCATTTTGTAACCATCAGTGGAAGTTCTGTTTCGTTTCTCACAATTGGTATGGAAAAAGTAGGCTGCGACAGAGGAAAGGTCAAGAGCAAGAGGTTGTTTCAAAATAATTGCTTTCTGAAAGTGGGGAAAGAATATGTTTATTTATACAGTATGGAGAGTGCACTGTGGAAAAGGGCACAAAGAGACAGATTTCTCCACTGCTTCCTGTCTAGAGATTTCACGTAGCATGAGGCTCAAGCACAAGTGTTACCTCATGTAATTCTGTATTTTTAAAGGGTAGATGCCCAGTTATGGACTATTGGTGCAAAGCTCTCTTTATAGTCAACGGAGAGAAACGATCCCCATAGGAGAGAAAATCATATGCCTGTCTTAGCATCAGATCCATCACCTTCAGCAGGAGCTTGCTTCTCCCCACCGGGGGCTGGGTCTGGGCACCCACTTCATGTAGATGTCTAACTAAATACCAATAAACCCAGGCCAGCTGTCTCTGCCTGGCGTGGCCCATCCTCGGATGTGCAGTGCACACATTTTGTAATTTACAGAAAGCTCTATTAAAACATGAAAAGAGAAGAAAGAAAGAAATTGCAATAGAGGAACAAAGGAAAAGGTAAGGCAAATACGGAAAAAAACAGAAGGCAAGGAAAATTACAATACTGGAAGCAGGATGTGAATGCAGAATGAAATTAGGATAAATGGCCAACCACAAGTAGGAAATACCACACAGGCTTCAAATTGCTGGTGTACAAGATTGCTAGAGACGCAGAAAACTCTGAAACTTTTAAAAGTATTAGTACTTTTATATAAATGTAATGTCCCAACTAATAGGTCTTTCATTGCTTCCCTGAGACAAGATCAAGCACTTTACCTACATTTTCCTTTTCTTTGTCATATCCCAGTATTTCTAGCTGAAATTCTTTTTGACAACTTTGCCTTCAGAATCAGAAAGTTTCTCCATTGTTCACTTCTTTAATTTTCAAAGAAGCCTACATCTTCAGTTACGCTCTTTCACACACGTGGGTAAAGCTCCCCTTGGGCCTATTTTGTTCTCGGAATCCCATCGTTTCTTGCCAAAGACAATGCAGCAAAAATAGCTTTGGCCGCCACGGATGCTGACCAATATCATCTCATTGTCTGCTTGCACTCTGCCATCTACCTGCGTCTAACGGCCGTCTTTTGTTACGTACTTAGGACATGTGCTCTTTGTTCTGTTTGTACAGCATCTTGCAAAATGGCATCCTAGTCTGTGACCAGGGCTCCGGTGCACTAAGATGATACAGGTAATAAACCACCAGTGTTTTGTTTAATGTTGCTGTGCCGCATGTGAACCACGTTGCACTTGTAAGTTTTAAGCGCAACCGCACCGCACGGCAGACGGGTACGAGGTACCACCGCTCTCTCCGGGTTTTCTATCCGTACCCATCACGTTCTCCACCCGCCTCAGGCTAACGGGCTGGTTTAGACCAAGGTTTCCAAGCAGAACCTCATGTTGAGTTTTTGCCCCTGTTACTTTCTTACTGTAAAGCACGGCCTGGAGCAATTTCTTTGGGAAGGTGAGAACAAGGCAATCCAGACGCTATAGCAAGCAATACCCTGTCACACAGAAAAGCAGTTTTCCAGGGGACAGCCGTGCGGGCCAGTTTAAATCACTTGACCTCCCGGTCAGCCCATTTGCCCCAGCACCGCCTCACGCCTCCCCGCCGGTTCCGCGGCTCTACCGTCGCCCCCCGGCCCCCACCGCCCGGGCTGCTCCGACTGAAGGCTGCGCAGCGGGGCCGACGGCTCCCCGCGGCCTTCCCTCGGCCGCGGCCTCCCACACGGGCCCCGGCCGCCGGCTCCGCCCGGCCGCGGAGCCGCGGGGCAGCTCCTCCCCGCCGGGCCCGGCGCAGCCCCCACCCTCCCTCCCCGGGCC
>VFFE01007123.1:839366-858991 GCA_008921705.1 Burhinus oedicnemus | reverse complement strand
CGTGAGGGGGGAGGGGGCAGCGGCGGCGGCGGCAGCGGCAGGAGTTTCCCCGACAGCTGGAGGTTGCGGCGGCGGCTCCTCCTCCCCGGGTCCCCGTTAGAGCCGAGAGACCCCCCGCGCTCCTCCTTATTGACAAACACACAAAGGGCCGCGCCGGGGCCGGGCTGGGGACGCGTCTGGAGCCGGCATGGGAGACAAGAAGAGCCCGACCAGGTAGGGGCAGCGGCGGCGCCTCCTCCTTTCCCCGGGCCCTCTCGGCGGCGGCCGGGTGCGCGGAGCCGGCGGCGATGGCGGCCGGCGGGGCGGCCCCGGGGGGGAGGCGGCGGCGGCGGCGTGAGGGCGTCGCGCCCGGTGTTGCCCCTGGCGCGCGTGTTGTCTCCGCAGGCCGAAGCGGCAGCCGAAACCCTCCTCGGACGAGGGCTACTGGGACTGCAGCGTCTGCACCTTCCGCAACAGCGCCGAGGCCTTCAAGTGCATGATGTGCGACGTGAGGAAGGGCACCTCCACACGGTGGGTCGCCGGCGGCTGCTGAGGGGGAAGCGGGGGGCGGAGGGGTGAGGGGGGGGAAGCTGTTGGGCGGCCTCCCGCCGCCCCGGGGTGTGAGGGAAGGCGGCTGTGACAGGAATCCGGTCACGTTTAGCGGGGAGCGCCGGGCTGGGGGTGGTGGTGGGGTGTCCCCTTGACCTGATTCCTGTCACAGCCGCCTTCCCTCACACCCCGGGGCGGCGGGAGGCCGCCCAACAGCTCCCCGGTAAACGTGACCCAAGCCGGGGAGCGGTGTGCCGGTGTGTGTGCTGGGGCGTGCCTTCTAAGACACTCACCCTTTAATTTTTATTTAAACTCTTTTTTTTTTTTCCTATGAGTTTAACTTTGCCTCATAAATACCCCCCTTTTTTTAAAAAAAAATATTTTTTTTTTTTTAATTTGCTTTTCATCGCAGAGCATCACTGTGCAGGTTTCTGGGGGGCTGTAGGGGTGGATAGTAACCCTCGGCTGTTTCGGGAGGAATTGTTGATTAGCTGAATTGCGCCGTATGGAAGTGCCACCCTGCGTATCCGTGACTTCCCAGGAGGACTGTTTCTCTGTGGACCCGTCGGGAAGCTTGCGGTGGATTACCTGGTTCCTGTGTCTGCCGGTGTTTTTCAGTATCGTGGCCTAAACGTGCGTGCTTGGGGAATGCAGGCTTTTTATAAAACCAACAGGAGTGCACTTGCAGTCGTTGCATGATAACCAAAGAGAATATTGCTAAAGAATCCTTTGTTATGGTTATCATACCTGTGGGTTAATCCCTCAGCAAGAGAAGTTTAAGTGGCAATAAAAGTTGCAATCCTATCAAAAGCAGCAATTACATTCTAGATACCCGTCAAAGCAGTGCTGAATATGACTTGCAACAAATGTTACATGTTTGAAATTTTAAGTGCGAGGTTGAGTCCAATTACTTGACAAAAAAGACTCATCTCTACTTCTGGAGTTGATTTCCTAGACTTCTGAAAAACGGAATGAATGTTGAAAGGACTTCTCATAACTTCAATTTTGAGTAGTAGTTTATTTTTTTAATTTTTTTTTTTTTTAAAACCAAGGAAATCAGTGAGGTAAATACACTGAGAGGAATTGCATCTGTCACATACAGTGTGGTTTCCAGTTATAACAATAGCATTGTGTTTCTATCATACATAGATATGTACAGATCGGTAATATTCAGCAAAATAATACTGCTAAAATAATGAATGCAGACTCTTTAAAAGAGCATGAATAAAGTGTCTTTAACCTCCAGTCAGTTTGACAGGCAAAGTCAGTTTAAAATTATGTTTTGTTGCACTGGAAACTCAGCTGGATAAAAGCACTAAAACTTAAAAAAGTAGGGAAAAAATAAATAGTCCCGAGAAACCAATATTATCATTGCCTTCTTTTTTCCTCGCTTGAATATTTCATATTTTTTTAATATTTTAGCAACAAAATGTCTTTTTTGTTGTTTTGGGTTTTTTTTTTTCGTGTTGTTTTGTTTCCACTTTCTCCCCCACAGTGATCTGGTATGCAGAGCTTTAGTTGATACATTGATTTTTTTGTTCCTCTACTTAAACTCTGAAACAGTGTGTAGCTGAGTAGGTTTATGGGTTTCTTTTCCCCATAAGGTCTAAATGGGTTGCATTTTCACATTTGCGAAGTCCAGGATTTACACATGGCATGAGATAAATACAGGTTGAGGTTTTAGGCCAGGCAGTTTTAGGTCCCAATTCTGAAATTAGATTTGAGCCAGTAAGTAGACGTTTGTGTCTATGGAGAGAATCATTAGGGTGCCAAAGAGACACAAAAGGCCATTTGGGTGGATTTTTTTTTTTTTTTTAAAGGAGCTGGAGTCCCAAGAGACCAAAGTGGGGCCTTGTTAAAACTTTTGCTAGTACTGCCTATGCAACAAAATGTTTTTCATCAATGTTCATCAGAATAACAATACTATGGTGGTTTGATGACACTGTGAATGCATTATTTATTTATTTTTAGTCTTCCATTTTGAAGCTTAATGTTAGATTAAATTGATGCCTCAGCACAGTTCTTAGTGTGCAATGGTTCTTACTTCAGAATTTCTACTGCATTTTTTTACTGATGAGAGCTTTGTAAGACACTGTAAAGCACTGTTTTTTTAGTTCAGAGAAATGTGTTTCGTTGTGGTGGATGGTTTAATGTCTGCTTCTGTGTCATTAAAATTCACTAAATGTGACCGGATTTGCAGATGGAAAAACAGGCAATCATAGTCAAGGTTGGTGGTTTTGAAGGCCACTGGAAATTAGGTGCAAAGTTGATTAAAACAGTTGTATTTTTTTTTTTTTATACTAATCACGTACAATTAACTTTACAGAAATATTTTCAAGTGCAGGGTAGGGTTTATGGATGTTTTCACTGTTGAATAATTTCTTCTGTCTGAAAGAATTATCTTTTATGCCAGAGGCTAGACATGGATTATGATCTTTAAGAACTGGTGGAATTGTTAAGATTAGTGGAAATAATTCTTACGACTTCTTGATTATATTTTAATATACTTCTAGACTGAATTTTCAAAGCAGATTGTATCATGGAGTTAAATTAACTTTGTCTGTGGCAGTATCACCGTGAATGGTTAAACTGGGCTGTGCTTGGATGAGAGATGTCCAAGAGACATCCTGGATGCTGCAGCAAGTGGTGTAACTGATTCCCGAGGTGGTGCTCTTTTCTTTGGGTTAGTACTAAAGGAGTGCCCCAGCATGGTGCCAGTTAGATGTGCCGTGAGTCAGATGTAAATCTAAGCTCCTATCTGCCAGTTGGAAATCCCTGTACCTTTTACTGTAGATCTGTTGCCAGACTTTAATTTGGTAACGTCACTGAGGATCTAAATTCACCCTGTAGACATGGCTTTCTTATTTACTTTCTAACCTAAATTGTGCTGTATTGTTGCTTAAGTACTGAGAAATTACTATGTTCCTCTTGATAGGAGACTGTACTGAATATAGTAATTTTCTATATGTGACCTTTAAAACATTTTGAAATCTTTCTAGATGAAAGATGTTGTATAAATGTAAGGAACCTAGAGCTGTAATAATCATTCCTTACTTGGACAAATCTGCTGAAGTTCATTAGAAGCATAAGTAAGGAATGCTGAATAGAACCCGAATGTACTGTGTTATAGAGGGAACTGGTAACGAACTCTATATTTAGGTTGCCTAATAGTTTCCATTATAAAGAATTTGTATGATCTCTTTGAGAAGCTCTATTGTTTGCAAAAGCCATTGAAGTTTGGCAAGAGGAGGAGTCCTTAGGCTAAATAAGTGGTTTGATTTCCTTGCCCCATGGAATTGTTTAAGTTTTGCTGAGGCGTAAACATTTGAAAATCATCATTCCCCCTCTGTCACTTGTGTTGTATGGGAAAGTAAAGTAATTGCTAAACACTGAAAAAGCCCAGACTGGCATCACTGTAAAAGCAACTGTGGCAATGATAGTATGCTGAAAACCCAGAACAGAATTATTTGGCTCCTGGGGAGCTTGTAGTGGGTTTGCTGAATTTGGTCTGACTGACAGTTACTGCTTTGCCAAAAGAAAGTTGCCTCCATGGGCACACTACCATTTCTTTTCTTTCTTTCCTTCTGCTCTTCGTGATACTGTTGGAATCGGGAGCACACACACCAGTACTGGTTGACCTTCAAGAATTGGGCCAGATCCTTGGACAGACCTTGCTGCAGCAAGTATTTGCTCCCAATTTGTCTGTCCTTCAATAGGTGCTTGGTTTGGGTGGTTTTTTTTGGTAGTTTGTTTTTTTTTTTTTTTTTTTTCTTGCCAGCTAACATGGTTAGTCATTGTAATTTAGATGCGTTGTAAAGCTGCAGTTTCAGAGTTCTGGTCTTGCTGGGAAGAAATACACAAGAGGACTAGCATTCCCTCTAGAGGGATGTATGTTTGCTACTCTGTTCTGTCTTCTAGGAAGCTGCATTATTGCTCCATCACCTCTCTGCTCCATCTTCCTCAGATCATATTAACACTCTTGTTATTCAGTTAGTGACAGCATCCAGATTTAAAATTACCTGTCACTTTGCTTTTCTTAATGTGGTTTTTATGCATGCATACTGTAGTCTGGTCTCTAGTTGTTGGATCCCATGCTTTTTTCCATGCTATGACAAACCACTTCTCCATTCGGTGTGAAGGATGAGCATCCAGGGGAGTGTACTAAGAGCTACAGGAGGAACTGCAAATCCAGCTTTTTAAACTTTGAAATGCTTAGTGTGTTACTCTGCTCTGTAAATGAAAGGAAAAAAGGGAAGCAGGGGCACGTGATCAATTTACCCTTTCCAGAGTCCATAGCATTCTGTGATTTTCAAATTAGGAAAAAGGGCAGAATTCCAAAGGACATTTTCACTAATAGTATTCCCTTTGCTAATAATAGGAAAAGGATTGTTGTCCAAAGATGTAACTACTTTATGCTTGTTATGGTTTTATTTCATCTTATTTTTTAGAACTACTTTTATTGCCTTCTTTGAATTCAGCAAAAGCTTAACCTTACCTATGAATCTATGAGACTTAGTGCACACTAGTCAAGCCCAAAGTATTGTTCTTTTTGCGGGGGGAAAGAGGGAGGGAGAATAAGGAGAGAAACCGAGTACGAGTGACTTCTGTGAAGTTGGGGGGGGTGTTTTGGTGGTGGGTGTGGTTTGTTTTTTTTTTTTTTAAGGTATTCCTCTCTGTTACACGTCGGGCGAGCTGTTATATGCAGTATCATTTACATAAAATAGCCCCTGATATTTGTAGCCAGAATGAGAAAGTCACCTCAAGTCAGGATTAATTTCTGTGGATGTGGGATGTATTCCTCTTAACATCCTGTGCTGCTGAAGTAGAGACATACATAACCAGCTGAATGGGGACATGGCTTCCATGTCCTATGCTCTATTGATCTCCATTACTGAATCAT
Source organism: Burhinus oedicnemus (assembly GCA_008921705.1). Taxonomy (NCBI): domain Eukaryota; kingdom Metazoa; phylum Chordata; class Aves; order Charadriiformes; family Burhinidae; genus Burhinus; species Burhinus oedicnemus. Next base: position 853,563 of record VFFE01007123.1, on the reverse strand, counting down.
TCCTTTTCTCCCAGCCTAAGGTATGAAAAGCCAACTCTAAATCATACCAGACAGAAGAGTCTGAGGTATAAGGAACTGGGAAGCCATCTTTCTATGTTTGCTTGATATTTGGTCTCTGCTCCTTGATTGTGCCTGAGAGTGCGGCCGTTCAGTATGTGCATGTATTTTATAAGCATGTCTGACAATCTCCTAAATATGAGATACAGGTCTCTACTTGAAGCTGTCATGAGTTTGTTTTATGCTTTGAGAAGCATAAATAAAATGTTTAATTTTTTAACTTGGATATCAAGGTCATTTTTCTTCAGAAAATATGTGCAATTTGTTTAGTCATGTACCATCTGGATGTTTATAAGCACAAATCAGTTACATTTAACCAAATCTGGTATTTGTATTTCTGTTCAAATGCAGTACTGCTTAGGACAGAGAGTTGGTACTTATCTTGTGTATCTGGTTTAACATGTCTGTTTTACAACAGCTTGTTAAGGACTCTCTCTTCTGCTTTCCAGTATGCAGCCTCTGTGCGCGCACATGCGCATGCGTGTGTCAGGGGGAAGGTTGTGAAGGAGGAAAAGAGGAAGAACTGCCTGTCATGCTGATTTTACAAATACATGACTGAATCAAGCTTAACAGACTGAAGAGCTGTTCGTAACTTGTGGTAGTTTGGAGAAGGAAATATTTGCAGGAATGAAGTGAGTGGAAAAGTCATGTATAATCCATACTTTACCAAGCTCTGTATGACAAGTATTATGTTTTAGCTTAAATATTAAATTATGAAGAGGAGCATGAATAAATAGTTCTCTTTTGCTCTTTAGATAGCCATTAGGTAACCTAGTCATTCTGGACTTCCAGTCTTATTTTTAAAAAGATTTTTTAAAACTAACCTTTGGAATCATTTAGGAATTTATTTAGGAATTATTTTCCCTGAAAAATATAGTGCAACTTAAGAATTTTGCACCCATCAACTTGAATGAGGTTTTGTTTTTCCATAAAAAACAGTGGAGTATTTTTTATTGATTAGGATGGCTCTGTTAGAGGCTGTTGATAGGCTTAGCTTGTGTAGGCAATAGAGGATGCAATGGTCAGCCAATCAAAAGAAGATAAAGTTTGTATTTCAGAAAGACTACGTAAGTAGTTGGTTTTGGGGTTTTTTGGGGTTTTTTTTGTTTGTTTTTGAGGGGGTGGGGGTGTTTTTTTGAGGTTCTGTTGCTAAATCTTTTTAGTTTTGAACCTGACAGATATTTTAATCCATTACTCTAATCAGCTCATGAAAAAATGTGCTTTTTTGTTTTAAGCATGTGCTTGGTATTTTTTATTTGATGGTTGTTTGGGTGTTTTTCTGTAACTCTTTCCTGATGTCTGTTATAGCTTGGGCTTTTTTTTTTTCTTTTTTTTCCCCTTTTTTGATGCAGTCTCCTCAGAACAAAATGAACACTATCTCATTTGATATTGGGCTAAGACCCAGTAGGGCCTGTTTGATCCAGCTTTGATAGCTGATTTAAATCTCGCTTAGTTGTTTCTTTTTGCATCACGTTGAAAATAGTAGTTATATCAGCAGTCATCTTTGGCCAGAAATTTAGATAGCTGTCATTGTGACTTGGCCTTCTATTTGTATATACCTTATGTAACTAAAGAAGCAAATGTGGAGCAGAAAGAAACCTACCGCTTTCTATAAACTTTCTCTCTTCCCCTCCTGTGAAAACTGATGATGTCTAAGCTACTGAACAGGAAGAAAAACTTCTTAGCCCTCTCTTTCCAAGATCTCGGATCTGATCATGGATTTGGGAGCAAAGTTGCTCTTTAGAAGGCCAACTTTGTTAATGGGCACTGCAGGGTCAGAGGTAGCTTCTGCCAGTTAAAAATAGCTTGTTTAGCTGAATTGTGCCGAAGTCCACAATTACTAAAGTAGTAAAATCTTAGAATACATTATAGGGATGGTTCAAACAGGTCTAACATGTCTCATCTGACTTATCCATGTTGCCCTGGGAACTCACAATGGAAAAGGTCTTCCAGTGAGTTAGGCTCTCTCCCATATTGAAAGAGGATCAGTAAACCCGGGCAGCTTCTAACATAATCTTTGTCCTAACAAGTCTCCAGTGAAGCAGACCGTAACCCCTCTAGACAGCTTATTTATAGTGCTTTTTACCCTTGATGTTTTTCCCAATGTCTAACCTTTGTGTTCAGCAAGATAAGTTGATTTATACTCTCCTATCCTCAGTGAATTACCCACTATATTCGTAGTTTTTTTGGTTATTGGGTTATGGTTTGCACATTCACTCATTTTCTCTCTCTGAGTCTTTCTTACAGAAACAAAATTGCATCAGCCCTTTCATATAGGTGACAGTTTTCTTCAGTTTATGTCATGATTCTTTATTCTTGACTCTTCAATTGACACACCTGTCTCTTATGGTAGTAGCTCAGAATGAGGACAGACCTTCAGCTGAGTCATTTCTAGTGTAAGGTGTAGTGGGACTATGCCTTTCCAGAATCCTGCTAAATTATATCTGATGGTGGTACTTCCCTGAATGAGGATTTTCCTTTTGTTCAATAGTATCATGATGTTGACTTCTCTGTGCCTTGCAATCTACTTGATCCAGTACAGTCTGGTGTCGTTTTGTGTCTGATTGTTACTTAAGTAGGATTTTTTTTACGCAGTTGTGGGGCCTGTGGTGCTTTATGCTGTCTTTCTTGGATTTCATCGTTTTGATTTTTGAGTCATCTTAACTCAGAATTGTCTTGGCAGATAGCTCTCACCACCTTTCAGCTTGGTGCTGTTTGCTTGTTCTATTCCTTATTCCTTTGTTCAAAGCATGATTAAGAATATGAAATAGTATACCTGTAGAACCTCACTATAAATGCTATCCTACGTCTACAGCTGGTGGTTGAGAACTATTAAAACCAAGCACCCAACCAAACCCTAATTTTGAACTTCATTCTGCACAACTTTGTCCCAGTCATAGTCTAGCTTGAGTGGGAGAATGTATTTTTGCTTGTGTCCCAAGTCTTGTGTTGCTTTTCTCTTAGTCACTAGGACAATTAGTCCATTAAAGAGAGCAACTAGACTGTCAAGCCAATTGGCTTTATCCTTTAATGCTCCCAATTGTTAAATAATTTTCTTCTAGCATCTCTCTGAAATTTGAGTTCGGCTGAGTCATCTACTACTTCCTGCATTTTTATTTACCCATCTTGTGATTTCTCTTTTCCTTTTCTTTTCTTTTTTTTTCTTTTTCTCTTCTGCAGTACTTGATGACTTCTTCCATCTTCCTGTAGTTCTCTAAACAGTTTGTTGCCAAGGGTGAATTTCACTAGATGCTGTTGACTGCCATATATAAGTCAGGAGCATGGCCTGGTTCTTATTCTAACATGTACTCATATCCCCTTGTTTAATTTGGTTATATGGAATTAAACTTTTGTGTGGAGACTGAAGCAAAGAAGCCTTTATGCTATCTGGTATGCTTTCTTTCCGTGTCTGATAATGGATATACTTCTTTCTGTTTCCATGATTAAGTGCTTTCCTTTGGGGCATAAGTAGTATGTGTTTTGATGTGTTTCATTTGGGTTTTTGGTTTGTTTTTTTTGTTTGTTTGGTTTGTTTTTTTCTTTCTTTCTTTAGTGGAAATGTCATCTTTTTAGTGCCAGCAGTGGTATTCTTGCTCACTGAATCTTTTCTAGGGAAAATGATTAGCTCTCCTGGTCTAAAAGCTACTGGGATTTGAATAAACACCTACAATAAGATTAAGTATGTTAAAAGAGAAGTCTAGCTGGTAAGAAGAAAGCTCTTGTATCACCTATAGAGTGATGAGAAATTGCATTTTCTGCCCCATGACTTTTCATAACAATTTTTCCTTTACTGTTGTGACAGCCCACTATGCCCACTCCTGTTTAAAACTTGATGCAAGTGTCTGTACTTTCCATCTTGAAAGTCAGGTTAGGACAGTATGCTTTGCAGAAAATTTTCTGAGTATCAGATGATGTCTTGTCTGGTTGGCTGATACAGTCAGCTACAAAATACTTTCAAAGTAGGCTAGTGGAACAAAATATTAAGTGTTCATTTTTTACGCTTTCATGCAGTAGCTTATCCTGGTTTAAGTAGGACAGAGAGATTCTGAGGATTGTCTGTTCTCTCTGAAGTGCATTCCACTGGTATGTGGTACGTTGATGTAAAGCAGGCTTGAACTTGGAGAGTTCAGCTGCAGAATGTTGTTGGTAGGCTTTTGGCTGGCAAACTTTCCATCAGAAGTCAGATTGAAGAGTACAAGATACAACCTTGACATCTGCTACAAGTTTTTTCTTGTTTTCCTAGGAGTTGGGAGGTGGGGAGGAAATGAACAATTGAAAAAATTCCCATTCCAACTTACTGGAAATTTGGGACTTACCCTTTAAACTTTTGCATAATGCTTAAATATACTTTATCTGAACGGCACAGTTCAAATGACAGTACTTGGTAGAAAAAAATGTGTGAATGAGTGGGGGTTTTAAAATTTACTTTAAAAATAGAGTTCCTAACTCTAAAAGCTGAAAAAAGTTGGTTTGACACATTCAGTGAAAGGGAAGTTGTTTCTTACAGATATCACTGAATTCTGTGATTAGGGTCATAAGCTGGAATTCCTGGAATTGAATAAGAAGGGAAAAAGAAAAGGTGAGGGCTGATGATTATGTGGCATCTTTTTCTGTTAATACACATCTTTTCTGAAGAGTGTTATGGAGACTTGATTTTTTAGGAAAGGTATGTAGTGTTTTCCCCTGCTTAAGCTGGACATCTTTGTGGGGCTGGCTCTGAATCGAGGAAGTTTCTAGAATGCTTCAACCTTCTGGGAAGATCACACCTGTAGTCCAGAACAAATAAGATAGGTCAGAAGCAAGCTCCTTCCTGTCTGGTCACAAAACTAGCTGTGTCGAGTATTCACCCTGTTTTGTGCAACAATAACTGTGCATTAGTATGAACCTCATGTTTTGCGTATGTTTTTTTGCATAGGTGCAAGAAGCATCACAGTTTCTACAGGAAGGTGACAGAGGAGCAGCCTGGAGGATCCAATCCTTTGTGGGATTGGAAGTTGGGAGAGGTCACTTCCCCATGAATCCCAAGGATCTAGGGGTCTAAAAGACTGTAACCACTGCCTTCTCTGCAGACTCCCAAATACTGCCTCCTCAGGGGATGTTGTTAAGGAAATTGAGCTTCCTGACCCCTGCTTATGGGTAGCATATTGTCATCTAGGAAACATAAATTTGCTGATAGCCATATGTTTCTCAAACAGGATATTTTCAATATAGCTGTCACGCTGAGCGTCAGTGAACCACAGTTTGTGGCATATGGGGAAGAATTTCTAACAACAGTGTGCGAAAGGCTAAAGCCTTAAAACTGGTTGTTGGAAAAGTAACATTTGATGGCTGCTTTAAAAACTATCTTTGAAGATGAATTTGGGTTTTCTAAAGGTCCTGATAAGGATGTTTCTTCTTAGGGCAGACTGTTGTGCAGTGTACCAGTTGTCTTCAGGAGACTTGCTGGCCTCATCTGTTAAATGTCATCTGGAAAATAGGGCATTCCCTTTAAGGGAATGATTAAATAGGGACACTGCCTCAAGGGGTAGTTTTCTGCACATTTATACAGTGACTGATAAAACCATATGGGTCTTGTAAGTCTATTCTAATTGAATCAGCTTTTATTGAAAGACAGAATTGCTAGAAATGTACTGAATGGATGAATTCCAAGTAAATGATTCACACTGTAAAACAGCTAGGAATATGAAAGCACTGGAGATCAGGGCTGGCTGAAAGTTAGAATTCAAATATACATAGGATGTGTAGAAATTGCATTGTTACTCTGCAATATGCATATGGACGATATTGTGTTTTCCCATACAGACCACTAGCTCCATTGTTTGTACTGTCATAATTATTCAGTTGTATTATTTGCAGAGGCAGTGTAATGTACTGTTAACACTCTAGGATATGACAGAAGTGATGGTAATGAGAAAAAATAATTTTGGATAACAACCTACGTTATCAATGTTGAAGATGCATTTAATTACAAACTGCTTCAATGTAGAAATAAAGACTAGTTTCTCACGAGATGGCTTTGTGTGGTGATTAGCATGAGCATATTCATGTGACATGGCAAGCTAAATGTAGTTTAATCTGATAGTTTTTATTCTATGAATAGCTTAATAGAGTACTGATGACTGAGGGAGGGTGAGCTGATCTGTGTCAGAATCCAAAGACTGCTTCTTCTGCTAGTGATTTAATTTAATTTCTAGCAATTATTGTACTTGCATTACAAGAACTGTTAATAGGAAATATGTTTTGCTTTTCATAATGTGACTTCAACTGCTAAAAATCAGGAGTGGCATTGTTATGTGAACTGCTAGCTTCTGTGTAGACCACAGTTTGCAAGATCTAATTGGCCACAGTGTTTGCAATACTACTTAGTATACACAGTGTTCCTGATGATTTCCCATTTCCTTTAAATAATGTCACTGATGTGCTTATGCAGAAATGATTTTTTTTTTTTTTCCTTTCTTTCTTTGGTATTAGGAGGTAAGTTGCAGTCTGGTTGCACTTGATCACAAAAATCAGCAACGGTAATGGAACAAATGTTTGTGCTGGATGTTTAGTGAAGTTGAATAAGCCATTTCCTTTGCTCTGGAATATTGTTTCCTCGGTATTTTGGCAGAACCTAGAAACTTTTGTTGCACAAGGTGCCGCACAAGGCTTGTGGAGTAGATGTGATAGTCCATTAAAAGATAAATGTGATTAAAAAGTAAAATCTGCTTATGTATCAAATCTAGAAAAAAAAAAATGTTAAGTTAGTTGAAAAATTGCCTGATGGAAGAAAATAAAATTTCAAAACATATGTAGCTGCTAATCTGCAAATATGTGGAAGGATATATTAAAAGCTGGTGTGCGTTTGGTGTATAGAAATGCATGACAATTCTCTAATTATTTGGGAATGAGCATTTTGCATTTGACAAAAATAGTCCTCCACTGTTGAAGTTTGAAAAACTTTCATGCTTTAAATGTTTGCTGCCAAACCAGCACTTGAAAAATTTATTGTCTTCTTAAGGCATGCAGAAAGATGACTACAAAAGATAGGGAAATTGATAGGGTGAAGATAGGGAGTTTTTCTCTTTGCTTCTGTACAGCCAGATTGCATGTACTTATACCTTAACGATATGGATTTGTGCATAAACTGGAATGAATGGCCTAAAATGTAAGACTTAAACTTTTGCCTTCTCACTTGAAGTTTAATAAGATTCTGCCATTCACTATGTGTCAATTTGACTGTTGACTGCATATTACATGAGGACAATTACTGCAATGATTTAATGTATGTATATGTGTCTCGGGTCTATTGATTTCTCTCTGTATGATAAAGAATTTAAGTAAAAATTTCTTGACTCTTAGGAAATTCTTCATCTGTGCATTCGTAAGCTGTGATAACAAGATTATGATGCTAAATTAAATTTGGTTCCATTTATTTTATTTAAAGCTGTCAACACCATTGCAATGTCTGTATAAATATAGGCCTTGGCCTTCCAACATTTTTCATGGATTCCTAGTCTTTTAAAAAAAAGAAATCTCTTTGAAGTTAAGCTCTTTGCAGGCAGAAGTCAGCTCAAAACAAGGAAGATTGGGAAAGCTGTGTATATGTTTAATTTTTCCTCTGTTTAGGTGAAGTTGCTTACATTTGCGATTATTAAAGCCAGTTACAGTGCAGGGGGGGAAGGAGGAAGGAGACTGTGGAAGGGGCGTAGATGAAAAAATCACTAGCGTTATTGTAACCTGTTTTGCAGAAAGACTTCCAAAAAAGAGAGAAAACATGCCCGAGGAAGTGGAAATGTTAATTACTTGATATTTGTAACATAACTTGTTATTGGGGGGGTGGGTGGTGTGTATAATGGTATTAAAAAGAATTGATGGAAAGTTTATTTCCTTCTTAGTAGCTTCTACTTCAAAGTACTCTATTACTTGTTACAGAAACTGAATTCTGACAATATATATATATATATATATTTCATTGTGGAGCCATTTAGACCTTCTGGTGTCTAAATCTACATCATCAGTCCATCATGAAAAAGTCACATTTCAAAGCTGCTGGTTGTAACCTGCCCTGGGATCTTCACAGTAAAAATCTGTCTAAGCTCTTACAAAGTTACAGTTAGAACTTTGCATAACTGATGTCTTTTTGAAAACACACAGGAACCATATCATACTGTAATATTGCTACAATATTTAACTATAGCTGTACCCTGTAAAAGTTACTGAAAGATATGCCATAAGAATTGTTCAAAACATTTCACAACTAAGTGAAGATATTCTCCTAATAATATGTTACAGAAGTAGTATTTCACTTACAAAATCTTCTACCTAAAACTACCTTTTCATACCCTTCTTTTTGTCTGTTTGTTTAAAAAAGCTGTTTACTGTAAAATCACATATCTTTCCAGCTGACTCCCTGTATGCATCTACTTGCTTTGGAGATTAGGAACAACTTTTTATTTTTAATTTAATTGCTCTAATTACTGTGTTAAGGTATATTTAAGAATGTGGACCTTAGTAGTTAGAGAAATGAGGGCATGTGGTGAAGGAGATTTAAGTAGGGACTAGCAAGAATATGATGATTGAGTAGAAAGTATGCAAAGATAAGCTTTTCTTGAGATTTCAGTAATGACTGTGAACTAGAAAAATGGAGATTAGAGTATTACTGTGGATATCAGATTTCTATTAGCTTCTTGAGACATTAATATTTAGGATAGACGTGAGTGGAAAATGATCTTCAAATAAATTATAAGATATTTAAAGCCTGTACATTTGTATTGGGAAATGGTCTAGTCTAGTAATGAAAGAACAGAGTAGGCTTTGAATGATTTAACTTTGTTCTCAACAAGATTTTAATGCACTTAACTGTATTCTGTTTAGACTTTTAAAAGACGTGTATGATACAGACATGAGTAAAACAAGATTTTTATAGGGTTTGGTTAAACCTAATCTTATTTCTTCCAATAGTTTTGTTTAGTTCACAACGGCATATTGTTAGTTGAGTTACTTAAAGTGGAATAAACAATACAATGTTTGAGTTTTGTTTCTTGCTCAAGGAGATGAATTATTTAAGAAAAAATGAACAAGTACTTACTCTAATATTAGCTTTAAGGGAGTTTGTCTTTCTGGTTTTGGTGACAGTTCCAAGAAGTCTTGAGCAGGGTGGTCTGTAGGCTTATTAGATGCATGGCTCTGTGGAATGAGCCTTTGTGGTTTTTCTCGGTGAGCCAACAGATCAGGTCTTGTACTGTCTTGCAGATGCATTCTGAAAACAATTGTGGATGTGTTTTAAACTGTGTCAATTGTTGTTAATGTAGTTTTGCAGAATTTTAGACTAGCCAATACATGAGAGTCTTTACTTTTAACAGCTTTGTGAAATTGTCCAGTCAAGTGGTATTTATGAAGGGATATTTACAAAACTAGTTGATTAGGTATCTAATGGTAAGATTTGATAAGATTTAGATGAAGAGACAGTCATAATCATCATGAGGTTGGCTTTGTGTTGTCTGGAAGTGAGGAATATGTGATAAGATATAAAAGCAACAGGGTGATACAGAATATTGAGTAACACAACAGCATGCATTTCTAAGTACAAATATCTGAAATATAACCCTGTATTCAAGATGCAGTGCTAAAATTATGCTCTGAATTATCCATGAATGTATTGACTTGTCTGAAGTAAAATACATGCTTGCTGTTAGCAAATGGGCAGCACACTTTAAAAAATGGGCATTGGAAATGGCCCCCATCCTGTTATCTTCTGCATAAAGGCTGTGGCTATAAGAAGGTGATGACTAAATTTAATTAATTCCAAGGTCTGTCTTCCTTTATCGGGAATTACTCTTATTTTCAATGGCAATGCACTATAAAATACAGACAACGAAAGACTTTCAGTCTACTTCCTGTCACAAGAATTAAATTTACTGCCAAAGTCTAAAAGAATTGAAGGTTGGAAAAACTCAGGCATGTTAACAAGGCATTTCTGAAATCCTCGCTAGATGAGGGAATAGCAAAAGCTGGTTGAGGAGAAGTACTAGTACATGATCAAAATTAGAATTCCATTTGAAAAAATATTGAGTATCTTAACTAAGTCAGCTCAGTCAGAAACACATAGAAGCCCCACAGTAGCAGATGGAAAGGAGATAGGCAAGTCTGCAGGGCACTAGAGAGAGATAGGAATAGCATTTTTCACAACGATGTAAATCTGTGGTAACTCCTAGGTGAACAAAATGCACACAACTTTTGTAGGCTTGCTATGAAGTGAGAAATTTTAAATTTGGTGTAGAGTAAGCTTAGAAGAGTTTGATAGCAGCTTCTGAAAGCTTGCATTTCAAAAAGAAGATGGACCCCTCCAAACGAGGTGAATTGGAGGGCAGACAACAAGGTACACTTAATGTAGAAATTAGTTGTGTCATGGTAACAGTGTTTTTATGACATGATCTATATTACTGTAAGTTGTATGTTGTTTTCAGGTATCCAACAATTTGATCAGTCTTGTAGGCAGTGTAAATGGATAATTGATGTGTCTGAACATTCTAGCATGGTTGAATACCTTAAAAATCAGATGTTTAACGTGCTGGGGATAGTATAGAAGAGTGTATCATTTTGGCCAAAACCAAGAAGATTTTAAGTATGAATACTAGTGGATATATATGATGGATTTGCAAAAAACATAAAAAGAGTGATTAATCTTTGAAGTATCATATAATTACTTGACTAGAAGGTCGATCTGTGGGGAAGGTGCTAGTTTTGAATTTGAGAAGAATGTGTTAAATGCTTTCCTTGCATTTGGCAGTGTCTTAAAATTTTAATACTGTTTGAATTGTTACAGTAATATAACACGTTCCTGTTCATCGCCTCATTGTCAGAGCTACCTGCAGGAAGTTTCCACAGTAAAGTTGTTTTCTGTCCAAAGTTACTGAGCATTTTCAGTGGCTTAAGAGTACACATAGATGGTTACAGTGTATCAGCTTATCCACGATACTTTATATTTCTGTAGATCCATGGTACATACTATATATGGAAGTCAGGGGACAACAGAGCTGTCAAAGGAAGAAGCAAGCCGTGTAACTATAGGTAAATGAAAAAAACACTTCTGTAATTAAAGATGAGTGCTTGAACAAAAATTCCAAATCATCAAAATAGAAACCAGCTGAATTTTGGCATGACTTAAAGTAGAAGTTGCATAAGCTTGTGTATAAGATAAGATAGAAAAAGATAGAAGGAAAGCTGGGAGAAGTCTCATGATCGCTAGCCCTTGTCCTCGTGAGGGACACTAACTTACCAGATATCTGCTGGAAATACAATACATCTGAGAGGGAACAGTGTAGGAGGTTCCTGGAGTGTGTTGAGGATAACTTCCTGACACAGCTGGTGAGGAAGGCAACTAGGGAAGAAGCCCTGCTAGACCTGTTGTTTGTGAACAGAGAAGGACTTGTGGGGGATGTGATGGTTGGAGGGCGTCTTGGGCATAGCGATCATGAAATGACAGAGTTTTTTGATTCTTGGAGAAGGAAGGAGAGGGGCGTCAGCAGAACTGCCACCTTGGACTTCTGGAGGGCAGTCTTTTCAGGAGCCTGGTTGACAGAGTCCCTTAGGAGGCAGTCCTGAAGGGCAAAGGAGTCCAGGAAGGCTGTATATTTTTCAAGATGGAAGTCTTAAATGTGCAGGAGCCAGCTGTCCCCACGTGCCGAAAAACAAGCCATCGGGAAAAAGACTGGCCTGGCTGAACAGAGAGCTATGGTTGCAACTCAGGGGAAAAAAGGAGAGTTTATGGCCCTTTGGAAGAAGGGGCAGGCCACTCATGAGGACTACAAAGATGCGTTGGGCTATATAGGGAGAAAATTAGAAGGGCCAATGCCCAACTAAAACTTAATCTGACTACTGCTGTTAAGGACAATAAAAAATGTTTCTATAAATACATTAGAAAAAAGGAGGACTAAGGATAATCTCCATCCTTTATTGGATGGGGGTGGAAACATAGTGACTAAGGATGGGGAAGAGGCTGAGATACTTCATGCCTTCTTTGCCTCAGTCTTTAGTAGAAGGACCAGCTGTTCCCTGAGTACCCAGCCCCCTGAGCTAGAAGACAGGGGCAGGGAGCAGAATGGAGCCCCCGTAATCCAAGGGGAAATGGTGAATGACCTGCTACAGCAGTTAGACACACACAAGTCTATGGGTCCGGATGCGATCCACCCACGGGTACTGAGGGAGCTGGCAAAAGTGCTCATCAAGCCACTTTCCATCATTTATCAGCAGCGCTGCCTAACCGAGGAGGTCCGAGTTGACTGGAGGTTAGCAAGTGTGACCACCATCTGCAAGAAGGGGCAGAAGGAGGATCTGAGGAAATACAGGCCTGTCAGTCGGACCTCGGTGCCTGGGAAGGTTATGGAACAGGTCATATTTAGTGCCATTATGTGGCACATGCAGGATAACCAGGTGATCAGGCCCAGTCAGCATGGGTTTATGAAAAGCAGGTCCTGCTTGATAAACCTGATCTCCTTCTATGATAACGTGACCCGCTTGGTGGATGAGGGAAGGGCTGTGGATGTTGTTTACCTGGACTTTAGTAAAGCCTTTGACACCATTTCCCACAGCATTCTCCTGGAGAAACTGGCTGCTCATGTCTTGGATGGGCATATTCTTCGCTGGGTCAAAAACTGGCAGCATGGCCAGGCCCAAAGAGTGGTGGTGAATGGAGTTAAATCCAGTTGGTGGCCTGTCACATGTGGTGTTCCCCAGGGCTTGGTATTGGGGCCAGTTCTCTTTAATGTCTTTATCAATGATCTGGGTAAGGGGATTGAGTGCACCCTCGATAAGTTTGCAGGCGACATCAAGCTGGGCAGGAGTGTTGATCTACTTGAGGGTAGGAAGGCTCTACAGAGTGATCTGGACAGGCTGGGTTGATGGGCCGAGGCCAGTGGTATGACATTCAACAAAGCCAAGTGCTGGGTCCTGCACTTGGGTCACAACAACCCCATGCAGCGCTACAGGCTTGGGGAAGAGTGGCTGGAAAGCTGCCTGGCAGAAAAGGATCTGGGGGTGTTGGTCAACAGTCAGCTGAATATGAGCCAGCAGTGTGCCCAGGTGGCCAAGGCAGTACATGCTGTATCACGAATAGTGTGGTGAGCAGGACTAGGGACGTGATTGTCCTACTGTACTTGGCACTGGTGAGGCCACACCTCGAATCCTGTGTTCGGTTTTGGGCCCCTCACTACAACAAAGACATTGAGGTGCTAGAGCGTGTCCAGAGCAGGGCAGCGAAGCTGGTGAGGGGTCTAGAGCACAAGTCTTATGATGAGCGGCTGAGGGAACTGAGGTTGTTTAGCCTGGAGAAAAGGAGGCTGAGGGAAGACCTTACCGCTCTCTACAGCTACCTGAAAGCAGGTTGTAGCAAGGTGGGTGTCAGTCTCTTCTCCCAAGTAGCAAGTGATACAAGAGGAAATGGCCTCAAGTTGCACCAGGGGAGGTTTAGGATGGATATTAGGAAAAATTTCTTTACAGAAAGGGTTATCAAGCACTGGAACAGGCTGCCCAGGTAAGTGGAGGTATTTGAAACCTGGAGGCTTCATATACCATCCCTGGAGGTATTTGAAAAATGGGTAGACGTGGTGCTGAGGGACATGGTTTAGTGGTGGTTTTGGTAGTGTTAGGTTTGTCTTTGGACTCGATGATGTTAAAGGTTCCTTCCAACCTAGACGATTCTATGAAAAATTAAAGGGGTATTAATTAGATAAAAAGCAGAAGCATTGTCAAGATGATACTGCAGTAGTCGTATTTCTTTGTGACTGTCAGAGGTGCATGACTTTGGGAAAGCTGCTTTTTAAGCAGTTGTCCTTCATAAGTAGTAAACAAAGAAGAAGGTGGGATACAGGAAAACTTGCAGTGTTTTGAGGAACTGACTGACTGTCTCTGATTCCTAGTGGTTAGTTCTAGGTATTTTTTCCTGGAAGCTGACTGAGCCTTGTTCTCTTATGCTTTGCCTGAAGATACTTAATTGGGAATGCCTGACTGATTTTAGAGTTTCTACTACCTTAGTCAGAACTGTGACAAGCATTCTGGGTTTAATCCATAGGCAATCAACATACACTGTGTTTATAATGTAGCTTTTGGAATAAACTCCAAGACCTTCCTAAGAAGACATCATATTAAAAAAAAAAAAAAA
>VFFE01007123.1:776662-839346 GCA_008921705.1 Burhinus oedicnemus | reverse complement strand
TTTTTTTTTTTTTTTTTGTACTGTTCCTATTCTTTAGCAATCAGCTTTGTAAGTTTGACTAAAGATGACTTGTATAAATGGATTAGTTACTGCTTGTAAAGCCTTTTGGCAACAGTGAGTTTGATAATTCTTGAACAACCCTGGAGAGTGAAATTCAGGGTACTGATTGACTGGTTTCCAAAGGATGAGTTTTGCCATGCCTTGCTGGTGGGACAGAACAGATTGTGGAAGTGTGAATGAAGCTGATCTTCAAAAACATGCTGGACTCATTACTTGAGTCCTGTGCAGTGAGGGCCTTAAAGTGACAAGAAGTAGAGCAGATGATTTGGGAACTTCCATTAAGTTGGAAGCATTTATTCAGTCCACCTGAATCACATGAAGGGGAAGAATACTTTGTATTTAAAGAATAATGTGGATCTTTCATTTTTGAGGAAAGGATTCTGTAACCAAGGGCAAGACAAAATCAGTGAGGTTTCTGTTCCAGATACTTCTAACCTCTCTTTCTTGAGGGATGAATCTGCTGCCTTGAACAAAAGGTCAGTGTCTCCCTGCAGGGAAGAGAAGTTTAGATAAATGGTACTGCTTAAGGATTAGGGGCGCCCTTGAATAAAACCTCTTTAAGTCTCTGAAACTTGTGGGTTTTTTTTGTTTTTTGGGGGGTTTTTGTTTGTTTGTTTTTTGTTTGTTTGTTTGTTTTTTAAGAAGTGATGATTTTTTACAGTGGAGGAAAGAAAAAAAATTTGTGTGCAAAGTTGAGATTATGGAATGTGTGGGATACCGTGTAGAGATTCTACATAAAAGCAGGTGAAGAATTTTGAATAAATAACACAGGCTTCGTTTTGCTCAGGAGATGGTCTTTTCTGGGAATGAAAATATGATAAGAGATAAGATACAGCTGATCAGCCTGGAAGCTCAAACTGTTCTGATGAATAAATGATTCGTGGTATATTATAGTCACCTGTTTTGATGGTATGAACATCTTATCTGTTTCATTGAATCCTCCTGTCATTCAAAGGGTAGCTTCTTAGTATCTGGAAGAGAAACTTAAATCCAAGAACCAAAAATAGATCAATACCATATTGGACAGCTATGATGTAACATCATTCTGTAGGAATAGTGTTTCACAGGCAATTTCTTCCTGATTTCTAGGATGGGGCAAGATGTGTATAATTTCATAGGAAACCAGGGATTAAAATGAATTTGAAAACAGAATTGTATCAGCTCATTGATAGGTAAGTAAAACTGGACTAGAATATTGCTGTAGTTATTGGAGGAAATGTGTGGCAAATAAAGTCACTAGAGCTCAATAGCAGACGTAAATATCTGGCTTAACATGTAGTATTCTAAAAGTCTTTAGATATGTTGCATGTGGCACTTGCTTTACGAAATAGATATTTTGGCACTCCAGGCAGGATAAGCCTCCAGCAAGGGCTTTTTGTCTAAATTGAAGCCAGGAGGTGGATGGACTTGGGAAGAAGAAAGGGAAGGAAAGGATCATATTTGAATGGAAGCTCTGCTTGGTAGATATTATTCTGGATCCAGGTCATCTGTTGAAGAGCATCTTTCAGCCTGATTGAAAGCTGAGGTGACAGCATTTCCTTAATTTAGACTCGTTCTGTTAGGATCAGGAAATCGTAATTTTAATACTTTTGCTGTAGTAAAATATACACAGCAGAGGAGACTTAGCTTCAAGAAACAGTGTGCCTTTGAGTATGTCTCCTATTCTTCAGAATATCTGAACTCTGTAAACTGCACATTATAGATGACAATACACTTTCCCTGCAACAGATTGAAAACGTGTATGTATTCAGCACTGAGATTTAATTATACCATCTAACTTTCTGTATAGAAAAGCATAGGATACGTTCTGAGATCTGTGGATACTGGGAGGATATGGGTACTTGTTCTGTGTGGACCAGTCCAAGTCCAGCATGGCTCACACTGAATCAAAGCTAGGGTGTTGGCTGCTCTGTTGGACTGCTGATATCTCTGCGCTGTGCTTCTCAGCAGTCTTCTTTGCTTGGCTGCATTGTGCTGCTTGGCAGTCTTACTTGGTTGGCTCTGTGTGTTCAGGATATGCAGCACCAAACAGATGAATCTTCCCTGAACCCTGCACACAGGGCTGCATCACACTGACGCAGGACTTACTTGAGATGGAGGCAGATTTGGGGTTGGTTCATGGAAAAACTGTCACAGTTGTCCACATAATGCTCTTTGATTCCAGACTGTGGCAGATGGACCTTAGAGCTGGTTTGACAGGTAAGTAGCTCAGGTCTGTCAGGAGACATTAGACTGCTGTATGGACTAGTGACGGCTGTAGAAGCAGCACTGTGCAAATGTAGTTACGCTCTGTATAAATTAAATAAATTCATCCAGACCCCAAGATGCCTCAGCATTAAGCCAGTTTGGTTGTCTGCATGTTTGATGCACAATGCAGGTAACTGAGAGTTTACTGTACTTCTGCTGCATATGTTGATTGTTAATATTGTGCATAGATTTGTTTTGTTTCTTTATTTCTGTTTTCAAAATGGACCCACTTTGTTGTAATGAGACCAAGTTATTCACCTTATCAAATTGGTCAAAACTCTTTTTACATAGATTGTTGGTGAATACCAGGTGAGGGAAACTAAGGAAGCATGCAGTGCTGTGAGATGTTTAAATTGACTTATGAGCAGGAACGTATTGTGTTGAGCTCTGGGAGAGGGAAATGACTTGGGGCAAAAGTGCCAGATATCATTTGGTCTAGGGCACTGCACATATTCTTGAATGAGTATTTTTCATCTCTAGGCATGTAAATTGCTATGCTATAAAGCTTTTTTAAAATTTTTTTTTAAGAATGGCAACAACAAAAACTAGTTCATCCTTCTCAGTATTAAATATTTGCTCCCTTTGAGAGCATCAGTGTTGAATAAGCTTCTGCACACAAAAC
Source organism: Burhinus oedicnemus (assembly GCA_008921705.1). Lineage (NCBI taxonomy): Eukaryota > Metazoa > Chordata > Aves > Charadriiformes > Burhinidae > Burhinus > Burhinus oedicnemus. Next base: position 836,417 of record VFFE01007123.1, on the reverse strand, counting down.
CTAAATAGACAAGTCTCTGCAGCCTCTGTAAATATACCCTCTAAACCAGCAGCTAGATCAAATCCTGTAAGATAAAATGTAGTCACATCCTGCAACAACAAGAATAGAGTTAAAATGATGACATCCTTGTTTAGCAATAAAGGGAACTGTAGAGAAGACAAAAAAATGTATCCTTGAATGTTTATATTACTGTCTGTTGGCTTTTTAAAAAACAAAAATGTTAGTTTTCCTTACTTTTTAAAGGAGGTGATGAAGTGTGTGAGTATTTGTATGCAGGACCTTGGAAGCAACATTGGAATTAGATAGTTAATAAAACCATAAAGGATGAGGTTGGAATAGAAATGTAGGTAGAAGTACGGCTGATGTTAACTTAGAAGAAAAATAACACTGGCTGAAGAGGAAAACTAAGTGATAGAGGAGAGGCATTATATTCAGGGCTGTGTTGTTTAGTGATCTCTTGGAAGCTTAGTAAATCTGTTTGTTGGTACAGCTGCAACGCTTAGGGCCTAAACCATAAAATTCACCTCTGTTGGAAAGAATTGATAGCTGTTATCTTTTGTAATAGTGTATGCCTCTCTTGATTAGTGTTCCACATAAAATGACTGAAGTGAAATTATTAGATAAAAATGCAAAAAGCCCCTCAAAAAGGGGCTGACTAAGCAATATGTATTGTATTTATGAACATTTCTGCCTGTAGTTCTGGATTGTTCAGTTGTAAAGTCACTCTCAGCAGTAGAGGCAAAAATGCTTGTAATGATAATGCAGAAGTTTATAGAATTTCTTTCTAAACACCAGTTAGCTCAGGTGCTCTTGTATATGCTCAAAAAGCAAATTACCATAAATATATTGATGAAATAAACAGTGGCGTTAACATTGTCTGTATCTACCTAATCTGTAACAGCCTATTAAAAGGAATCTTTAACTAACTAGTTTTGAAAACCAGTAATTTAAAATGTTGTATTTTGGCAAATCATCAAAATCAATTTCCTGTTACAGGAATACTTTATCTTACATTTATCTTCTCTGCAAGAAAGCCTTCTTTGTAAGAATTCCTTCATGGTTGAATGACATGATTCAGCTACCACTAAATCATGGACAATTCTATCAGGTTACAGCTTCGTGAGTGGTAAAGTTATCTCCTGAAGCCTGCATTGCTTGCAAAGTGCTTGGTTGCAGTTCAGTAGCCCCTTTTGAGTACCTGGGAAAAAAAAAATTGAATGCTTGAAAGACACTCTTAGTGTTGAGATGTGAATTTATTTTTTACTCTTTTTTTTTTTTTTTTTTTTAATATGGAAACATTGAATGCCTCAGTTAAGAAATCTGGAAGTGACAAAGCAGATAATAAATTTTGGAACATAGATATAACTGATAGACAGCTATAGAAATAATTGACAACAAAAAGATGGACGTTTAATTGGGAAGAATGAAATAACTGAGTGGAATTCCTTGTCATAGCAAAACCACATAGAACCCTTGATTCATTTTTAGTGCGTTTTCTCAAACGTGATTTCTGTGTTTTTGTTGTCTTAGCTGACTTTTGTTCCTTGTGGCGAAGATCTTTTTTGTCAGTCTCATTTGTTTTATGGTACTAGAAAAAGAAGTTCTAAACCTAGGACTTAGTTCTAAGCTTAATTTCCCAGCTGTACTCTAATAGAAATTATCTAGTTTGCTCTCAGGAACTGAAATTGTTGCAAATTGAGAACTCCTGCAACAGTTGGCTAAGAATTTTTTTTCCCTCTACCCCTTTTTAACAAATTTCCATGATCATGATGATGTCCACAGCCCTGGGCAATAATTAGTTCTGTGTTGTGAAGTTCACTACTGTCTTACTTCATAAGTAACATGTCAGATTATTCTCTCAGGTCACTATGTAGTAATGACAGGATTGTCACTTGGCCATCACTAGGAATATTAACTCCCTATATCTCCTGGAACAATCTTCAGTTCAAGACAGATGATCAGTTCTGTTTATATATCACAGGTGTTTTCCACCTGAAATGATAAGCTTGTGCATCAGTTACATCTTGGTCGTTCTTGCTTTGTTATGAACTACTATGGCAAATGGTTGAAACAGTTCTGAGGCAAGTTTTCTTAAAAATGTCCTATATACACTATTAATGTAAACAGTTGTAGTCCATTGAATCATTACAGTGTTTTTGGACTCTGCTGTGTGTTCTCCAAGGTCCTAGTTGCAATGCTGTCCTGAAAAGCATGTAGTCATATTATTTGCCAGTTGATACAAGCTGGGTAGTTTTCACTAAGTGATCCATTGCCAATCTTCATCTCTCCATGAGTTAGCATGGGCTTAGTTTATGTGGGCGGGTATGTGGTAGTCTAGTTTTTACCCTAAAGTTCTATTGTGTTGACATTTTTAATAGTCTTTATTTTTTACTTTAATTCATTAAGAACTTGCTGTGAAGACTTGTGAAATCTCAGCTGTTCTATATTAACTGCCTTTTCTACACTTCATCGATTCTTGTAACTTGGCTTTCACTCCCTAACATGAACTATTGCAATTATTACTGAAAATATAACTTGCTAATGGGAGCTGCCTTGATTTTCTGCTTTTGTTATTTTCCTTGTCACTTCACCTAAGCAAGAAGTGCCGGTAGCATGATCCTGTGGGTTGGGATAAATAAATACGCATAAGAGCTGATAGCTTCTGTTGCTTTAATAACTGCTTTGTGTTTTCAGAGTATTACAGTGCATGTAATTTGTGGTTTTGTATTTAAAAAAACCCAACAACACAACCCAACTAACAAAACCCAAGAGCTTGGCAGGGTAAACATTCTTTTGGAGAAGAAATTTGCATCCTCAAAGTCTTAATAAAATCACAGAACCGTCCTTTTTATATGTCATGACTTGAAACTTCTTAATTCCAAAATCTCAAAATAAAGAAATACCCATGCATTGAAAAGAGTAGAATGTTTAACTTCACATTAGAATCCTTGTATTCCAATACAAAATAAAATAAAAATTAAGCAAGTTCAAATTAGTATTTCAGAAAATGTAAAAATAATAAACTGTTGACATTCTTTTGCCTGCTGTTCTTCTTCGCACTCTAGTTTTTAGTTTGGATCAAAACTTGGAAATGAAACCTGCGCTGTGTATACTGATGGAATGTGGTTGGAAGTTTCTGTTGCCAGCTTTTAAAGTGTATATATGTTCTGACAGCTATATCCTACTATTATTAGTGCAGTATATTTTTTTTCCAGTGAACAACTTGTTAGATACACAACTTAACAGGATTTGTCATTGCTTTCAATGAATTTGTTTGAGCTGAAAACAAGTTTTGCTCTATAAGGCCAACAGTGGCTTTAGGTCTGCTACCTAAAAGGTCAGCTTTTTCCTTTTTGTGATATGGGTTGTATACTTCAGTACTGCAGTACAGTCAAAACAGACCTCTTCATCGTTTGCGGGGGCTGGGATTAGGTGGTGTCATGCCCGACTCAGACCTGCTCAGAAGAGAGGAGCGGGGGGCTGTGACTCAGATTCGCAAATCCTCAGTGGTGTGGACTAAGGTGAGACAACTCTCAAGGTCCGTATACTAACATTTATTAGATTCCCACAGTGATTAATACATGTCTTAACTAGGTCCACAATAATTGGTTAGGTATACAACAAATTATGGCAAGTGGTAAGGTATGCCTTGCGTTACTTAGCAACAGATATACAACGACTTACGGCAAGCGGTACTTAACAACAGATATACAATGAATTATGGCGAGTGGTAAAGTATGCCTTGCGTTACTTACTTAACAACTTTAAAATAAAAGAGAAGAGAAAGAGAAACAGAGAGATAAAAAGAGAGAGCGAGAGAGAGAAAGAGATCACCAGTCCTGGTTCCAGCATTGGTCCAGCCAACGGGGTGGAGGGTGTCTCTGGTTTGTAGAAGCGCTCCTCTGTGTAAAATCTCCCCAGGGAAAGAAGTAGTTCCAAAAAGAGAGCGCGTCAGTCAGTCTTCCCCCAGGGGCACTTATTCTCCCCTTTTATGTTCACCATGTCAGTACGACCCGCCCCACTGTTACGGTGACAGTTCCATCTCAGGTTTCCCACCTCCTCAGGTGACGTGTAGCATGATTTGGGTGGAGGGATAAGTGCTATAGTCATACATGTTTAGCATGATCTCGATAATCTTCATTAGCACATGCAGGGGTGTCAACTTTAGTATGCATTTCACAGATAATGAGACAAAGGTCATCATCGGGCATAGTAGCCCTCCAAAGGAACAAAGAACTACACAGATTCTTGTTATCTTGTCCGTGCTGAGGAAAAGCAGAGCTGTCCTGCCTCCCTCCTCCAGATCCAGGCGAGTTTCATTCCCACCTGAGTAAGCAGGTGTTAGCCTTATCAGTTCTTTGAGCATTAGGCCTACATTATTCGCCCCATGACTATAGCTACGTTTCAAGGTACTTGCGAGTGTTTGAGACATTCCTCAGTGAAGCTTGGGGGGCCTCCTCCTCCTCCCTTTCCTCTCTCACCATTTGTTTCAGGGAATTTACAAGTCGACTCTTACAGGTGGTAAAGCATTCCCTCTGGAAGCTTCATCTTTTGGAGTTCATTGCGTGTAAGCCTCTGACTGGATATGACAACTGGGAGAAGATGGGATATTGCAAAGTTTTTTCTCTAAATCCTTAAAAAAAAAAAAAAAACACAAAACCAAACCACAGAAAAACCGACCCAAAAAAAACAATAAAAACCCAAACCTCATGTGTTGATAATGCAAGTGAAACAAAGAAACAAAAGGCTGTAATGGGTTTAAATTTGATATGCTATTTTAATGAAGTTTTAGCAGTATTTCTTTTTATAGTGATTGTTAATGTTAATAACTGTAAGTGTAGAGAGTTTGAGACTTGTTGTGAAGTCTAAGCATTATGTGTGTCTATATATATGTGCACACAGGAAACCTCGACCTGTCTCTCAGCTGGTTGCACAACAGGTTCCTCAGCAATTCGTGCCCCCTACACAATCAAAGAAAGAGAAAAAAGACAAAGTAGAAAAGGAAAAAAGTGAAAAGGAAACAACAAGCAAAAAGAACAGTCATAAGAAAACCAGGTAAAAATTTTAGTAACTTTTGTGGTAATGGTAAAACATAATTTAAAAAAGAAAATAAGAAAAGGTTCTGCGACTTTACTGCTTTGCAAGTGCTGTGGCAAACTATTTCGACAATAAGGCTAACTATTTGTGTGTGAAGTTTTATTGGTTTAGGATGCTTATTAAATGTGAAGAAAACCTGCAGTTTGTAATTTTGACCAGAAGATGGAGACCAGCTGAGTATAGAGAGAAAGACGGGTTTTTTGTTAAGGGTTACAGGTGTATTTCTCACACCATACAAAACTGTAGATAGGCAAACAGATTACGCTAATCTCTGAAAAAAAGAGGGGACGGGAGTGACTTAATTTTCATGCAAAATAATAAGAGAGACAGAGAACCAGTACCAGACTGCAGAAAAGTAGAAAAGTAACATGGTTATTGCTATCCTTGCAGAACTGGAATAAACTTTGAAGGGCTGGACTAGGATATAAATTAATGTGACAGGATAAGGCATGTATATTACCTGGCAATAAAAATCTCTATGCTACATCTGGGATGCTGAAGGGAACCTTGGACTTTTAGAACTGAGAACATGAAATATTACAGTACAGACAAGCAATTGTAAAAGCCTTGATCTTTCTGTAAGACCAGGTGGAAGGAAGGTGCAAACTTCAAAACAAAAGCAGCAAGTTTAACCCCTAATTCATTACAGTCTAAGCATAAAGCTATTGTGGCAAGAATCCTGTGTTAGAAAGCTCAGAAGTATACAAGACATGTAGTCTAATCAAATGTGGGTGGAAGTATTTTTTTTTTTTTTCTTTTGTGCCTGGAGTAATATCATTGGGATCAGAACCAGGGGGAGATTGAGAATCAAGACAGAACAGTTGTTAAGAAAGCCATGGTTAGGATTAAGGACACTGAGATGTTCCTTCCTTCTCTTTTTTACTTTTTTTTTTTTAATGCTCAAAATTCCTAGCTTACCTCACGCAGCTGAAGTACTTCAGTTATGAAGTATTTGAAGTTAATATAGTCAGTTTTAATTAAGCTAATTAAATATTGATAAGTTGAAATATCGGTGGTTGAATTGCAATAGTACATTAAAAATGCAAAAGTGAGGTAGGAAAAAAGGGAGAACATTTAGAAAATAACTAAAATAAAAATCTTGGACTGAAATACGAGTATTGAGATTTGCATTAAGAATTGCTATTTGAAATAACTAGCTCCTTTTTTTTAAAAATGCTTCAAAGTTCAATTTTTCACAGAATTGAATCACTAGGTAAGATAGGAAGTTAAGAATGCTTGATTAATTTAAGCAGATTTCTTCAGGGTCCTTTGAGAAAAGGATATCCTTTTCTCTTTGCCTGAAAACTTGTATATTATTGCTGGAAATGACCATAAAAATCTGCATGCACACTCAATATGATTAATAACCTCCAGGCATGGCACTTACACGGGTTGATAATACTGAATTCTTCTTTCCATTCCCATGTTACAGAGCAGCAGATTTTCAGTTTTCTATTAAATTCTTCAGTCACACTACTTCAGCCTCATGGGAACAAGATGTCAAAGCCTATCTCTATTCTAGCAGAGGAAGGGCATGAGGTGTTTCAGCTGAAGTGACTGGGAAGCAATTCTACTTCAAACAAAGTCGGATGATAGGGTAAAGGTTAGGGCTTTGCTGTTAGCACACCTGCTAACATGTGATGTCATATTAATTTATTTTGTTGCAGCTTGAGCTAGTGAAAGCTGTGGAGCCAGTTGCATCATTTAAATGCATAAAGCTATGGTTTTCATAACCGATTGTATAAATTCAGCTGTCTGGTGACAGTTTTTCATGGCAGTCAAAGGAAAGTAGTAAATTGAAAGTACTTTATGCTTGTCACTAGCAAAAATATGATGGCAGAATATATGTCAAAGTATTCTTCTCTGGTCTGTATGTTGTGAAAATCAAACAATTGAAAGATTAGATGAAGAGACTTACCCTATCAACACTGTGTATAATACTCAGCTCTTTGTGTAATTTAAGTCACAGCATATGCCAGGAATACCAGAGTTACACTGTGAACACAAGGTCCAGTAATCCTAGTGAGGTTTTGAAATGAAGTAATGCCTGCTGCAAGTTAACACTATCTGTGCTGTTGAATTCAAAAGACAGACACCAACATCTTCATTACTGAATATCATTCTCTACTTAGAATTGTTGCTTAAGGCTGCTGCAGAGATGGATGCTTCTCTGGATCAAATTCAGAACTTTCTGTAGCCACAATAAAGACTTAATTTTTCAAAGTAAAAACCTTCACATGTGCAAGACATCCATATTGCTGCACAGTTACATGCTTCATAAGGTCAACTTTTAAATAACTTTAGGAGAAGGTAATGAGTTATGTTCTGCTATTTTAATGTAGAGCATACTAGGAAACACTCTACCATAAATACTTGTGGTATATTGTTTCCCTGTGTATTACATGTTGCACATAGGTCTTATGTACACATGTATGTTCTCCAGAGCTCCTAAAAAGTAGGAGGAAGACAAGATAATATGATGGTGTGTGTGCTTTTAATATGATTATTTGCTTTATTTAGGCCAAGGTTGAAAAATGTGGATCGAAGTAGCGCTCAGCATTTGGAAGTTACCGTTGGAGATCTAACAGTCATAATTACAGACTTTAAGGAGAAAACGAAGTCACCACCTGCTTCCAGTGCTGCTTCTGCAGATCAACACAGTCAGAGTGGTTCTAGCTCTGACAACACAGAGAGGGGAATGTCCAGGTCATCTTCACCCAGAGGAGAAGCGTCATCGCTGAATGGGGAATCTCATTAAAGTTTATTTCCTCCAGTTTCTTTAGTCTCTTCTCTTCAAAACATGAAAATACATAACTTCTGTCACCTGTTACCACATTTTCATGACAGATTATCCATGCACAATTGGTATGTTGACTGGAACATAATATATGCAGTTTAAAAAAAAAAAAAAAAAAAAAAAAAGAGAAAAAAGTGCAGTGGTAGAAACAATAATTTAAATGCAATCTACAAATGCTTACAAAACATTTTCAGACCAACTTTTTAATCTTCATGTGTAAAGGTGCCATGAAAATGTGGTTTGAATGTTCATTATGCAGTGTTATTGGTAAGTCCATTTTCACTTTTAGTTTAGTGAATTCTAACACAACTCTTGGAGTCTCTACTATTGGCATGTACTGAATTTAAATTTTTATAACATAGTTCAAGCTGCCTAAATATGTATTATTTGAGAATTGTGAAACATAGTTATATGTATGCAAGTCAGAGATCAACTTAATCAACTATTGCTGCAACAGAATTTTCATAATAATTATCTTCTTAAAAACACCTGCTGGTACTTGGTGTGGTTAAATAGGAAAAATGTTATTAAATAAAACATTTGTATGAATTTTTGCCAATGTTTGACACATTTTACTAGATTACTGTTACTGAATTATGTTTTACCAATATTTTTTCACACTTAAAACACTTATTGTAATGTTTACAAGAAAAATAGAAAACACATTCTAAGCATTGATTGGTTAACCTTACAATTCAGGTAAAGTACTACATTGTCACTGTACACTGGTATTCTATGTTGTGTAACAAATATGGAACCTCAGATGACTATGCATTTGGCAAAAACTAACATTTAGAAATATGAAAATTTGGAAAAGCTTTAAGAATAACAGAAGTGCAGTTCTCATTTCTGCTTAGTGCTGTTTCCTTGCCCCAAATTTATCTAGGGTCATATAGTCACTTATCATTTCTTTACAGGAATATCAGATGTTGCACAAGAATAAGGAAATAACAATACTATCAATTTTTTGTTCCTGAAGCAATTTCTTTAATTTTGATTTGGCCTATTAGAATATATTATGTCATAAATCATATGAAAAAACCCAGTACCCTACTTTATGGCATAAACTGTCAACATTTATGCACTTAGCAATATACTGATACAGAGCAGAACTATTTACAATCCCATCTGGTATTATGTAAAATTACCAATAAAATATTTTTGTGAATACAGATTTTGCATTTTTGTTTACAACCAATAAGTGTTTTGATGCACACATACAATCCATGTATAGATTTTAAATTATAGATTCAGGTTCAGTACAAAAGTCCATTTAGCTCTTTTTGGTGAGGTAGTCCGCTTACACTCCTGTGATTCTTTTCTTTTTCATTCAAAATAAATATATTTTTAAGCCCATGTAAAAGTTGAATGGACCTTCTTGGTAGTGAATCCAGCCCCCAATTATTACCAAGATATGATACGTCTAACAGCTAAAGCAATGGATTTTTGTAGCCCCTGACAATTGTGATGTTTGGTGGTTTCTTGTAGTAATGTATTTTTCTGTTTTTAATGCAGTACTTCTACAGGCACAATGGTACTGTTCTATTTTGTAAGATGCTAGTTGTGAAATACAGTTAGTTGCATAAAATGAAAGTCTGATGTGATATCTGAGAACATACATACCTCATTCCTTGGTGTTGCTGTTTAAACTTTTTAGACATCAAATGTTAATTATAGGCTATTTCAGATGGATAACTACTGACCTGTTTATTATGTATTCTGCTTTATCTTACTAAATAGGATGTCTGTTCATTGCCATTACCTGGCCAAATCTTAGTATCTGTAAAACAATGCATTTTAAGGTTCTTAAATGTTTTTGGGGCTGGGCTGGTGTTCAGAATAACATACACTAGTTTTTAAAAGAAAAATACATGCTTCTCAACTTTATTTTTTTATATTTTATTTTTAGGTGGAACTATTTGCAGAATATACTGACGTAATGGATTACAAGAGAGCTGAAACTGTTTAAAGTAAGCAGTTTAATGATAGCAAATCTCATCGCAAGATGTTTTATGAAATGTGTTTCTAATTTAAAATGTAATGAATGCTAACACATTTCAGAATTCCTTGCAAACAAATAATAATCTATTACCAGTAGTTCACTAAATGGGAAACGTATTTTCATTTAACTTTATGTGAATAAAACACCCAGCACTGCCAACAAGAGGTCTCTTTGTATCTTCGGAAATAAGTAGCCATTTGGTTTGAAAGGAAGGGAGGATGGAGTGGATTTTACTATGATTCAACTGTCTCTAGAGAATAATCTCAAAAATGTCGTACAAATATGGTTACAATCAAAAAGAATGCAGAAAAGTATCACTGTGCTTTATGGAATAAGACATAGAGAAGCAGTTTCTAACCACAGATACAACACAAGTCAGCTAGGATCTAAAAACTGAGCTGTGGTGGTTTTAACTGAACTATTACGTTGCCAGTGTTTACATTGCAATGATGCCTGTTTTGGCATTAAACAAAGTTAAGAATTTTTGTCTGTTTGTGATTAAAGGGATGTAACAACACTGACAGCAGAGTAGACAAATTCTAAGTAGAATGTGGCTTTTGACTCTGTTCATAATGTTATAATTTAAATGAACTTCACTTTCATAATTTCTAAATAATTATGACTTGTAGTAATCCTAAGTCCTTTTTCTAACTGTAAATATATTTAAAAGCATCTTTAGTCCATTTATAAAAAGTGAAAATTTAATGTTGTAATGTGTTTTGATTAGCTATTTTTCTCTGTGCTCTCAGCGTAAGAACTGTTACTTGTTAAATTCTATATATGCACCAGTCTTCAACAGCCATACATCCTGGGTTGTTCATGAAATGGTGACCCAAAAAAGACAAGTGTAATAGTGTTCCATATAAATGAGTTCCTTTATGTGCTGATTGATTGTCTGGTTTCAGAAAGGAGAAGGGGGGAGAAATGGGGGAAAAATGAAGTATAATTAGTTCATTGATAAAGTGTACAATAATTCAGTCTCTTATCTTCCTAAATTTGCCACTAATTATAAGTGGTATAAGGAAAAGAACAAATATACAGTTGTAGACTCTGATCTTTTTTTTTTTCCCCCTGAAATTGAGTATGTATATTGGAGATAAACAAAAGTTGTTCTACTTAGTAGCAGGTTATATTATGCCATATAAAATACTGATTCTAATAGAAGTGTTAGTAAAAAAAAAAAATTACATTTAAAAACTTTAAAATTCTTGATATTAAAAGTCTTGAAATTAAGACTGAAGTTTTAACTTATTACATGTTTCTCTAGATATTTGATGTTTGCGGCATAGATTGTAAAATCTCAAAAATTTTTTAGATTTTATAATTTGTGCACTTTACTTTTTTTTAATATTATGGATATTAGGTAGCCAGGTAAGATAGGATACTTTTTATAAATTTTTTTTCACCAGTTCAGTGTTCAGGCAGGTCTTCTAAACTTGACACAAATGTATGGCTCTGCATCTAAGATTCTTTAATTTTTCTCTCTCTGGGGCTCAAAAGCCTGATAGTTTCCCACATTATCCTAATTGATTATACTTTGTTATACAGGATGGTTTTGACATGGAACTGTCTATTGTGTACTACTTATATACATCCAGGGTTCTTTAACTGTATCTGCTTGGTTTTTTTCTGTCACAATGCCTTTATTTCACTCTTTGCCCTACTAGGGAGTCTGGGTATGCTTCCTTTCAAGTATCAGAAACTATATGGAAATAGAAATGCAATTTAATTTAATTTCTCCAAAGGCAGCAGCAAGTGCTATACTTGTAGTAAATTTTGCCTGTGCTTACTCAGGAATAAGATAGATAAGAGGAAGAAGTTAATGCTGGTTTTGGGTATGATAATTTGCAAATGTGTACTTCTGTCAATGTTAAGATTTGGGTGTGCTGGAAACAGTGGTTGAGCTTTCGAAGGTTTTTCTTACCTGAAATTATCCCCCAACTTACATCAAAGCAATCTCAATTTGAAAGGGTGTAACTTCACAAACTAGCAATAGCTGTACAGTAAAATCAGTCAAAATGAGGAAGCTCAGTAGGTTTTCTTTTGTGCCGTCAAAGTTTTAACAAGAGGAACAACTTTCTCCTCTTGCTAAGAGACTTCAGAGATTTATCTAAGACAACATCAGATGCTGAGCTTCGTTTGACATCTAAAGAGGAACGCATGTTTTAGTAAAGATTTAACTACTAAATTAAAATTGGAAAAGTACTTCACAAATTAATTACAAATGAATGCTTTACAGAAATTATTGTAACTTACTGTCTAGATGGATATGAATGGAGTAAATGGTGCAACAGCAATGGATAGCTGCACGCTTGCTACTAAATGGTATTATCCAACAGCAAGTGATGTTAAAGTAACTTTCCTAAGACGTTACACAACAATATGTCTATGAACAAGGCCTAGGAGTCCGGGTGTCCCTGCCCCCGCCTAAACCTATACCATTGGATTCAAACAGCAAAAGAAAATGCAGCCAACAAATAAATTAATTTCAGATCGTAGAGTCTTAGTACTGCAGGAGCCGTTTACAGCTTGTGTTTAACTGTATCGGTGAAAATTAATGAAAAATGAACCACCACTGTATAATACTTAGTCCCTCAGGAGGTGTTTTCGATCCTAATCTTGCCCCTTTTATTATGGGAAGCAGATAAAAGTCATCTGAAAGAACTTGTTCTGTCCACTGACACAGGGTATTTTAAGAGGAAACAGGTTAATGTGCACAGGAGGTTTTAGCTGTACTTTTAAGGAGTTAAACATGGAAGATGAAGGGCAAAAGCATATTCCATAGCTCAAATGAGTATTACTAAGAATGATCACAAGAGATTGCTGTACCATTTAGGGTTTGTAAAAGACAAGATGGTAACACTGTCTAGTCACTCCTTGTCCCATATGTTTAAAAAGAAAATTACCACCAGAAAAAAAAAATTGTTCTGGTAACAATAATTTAAAGAATAGTTCCAAAATATTAATTATTTCGTGGAAAGTGTGGCCTATCTTGGCAGAGGTAGGAATATCTGAGCAAGAAGCCCTTCAGGACTACATTTTCAGGATATAGGCCACCTGGAAAAGTGTAATCTTTAATTACACGGTTATCTGTGTATGAATATTGATCTTAGTCAAAGTGCTTGCAAGATGAACAAGCATCTTTAAGATTCTAAGAAATGTGGCTTTAGACCAATGGAGCTCTAGCTTACAATGGAGTTGTTGAGAAGACAACTGAGGAAAAAAAACTATTTTTTGATAACTTGCTAACCATGTGCTCATAATTTTCTTCTTCTGTATAAAGAAGCAAAAGTATGCAGAAGATGGAAATATGTATAACCAGGGCTAATGAAATTTGGCTCTTTCCTCCCTTCCCAAGCTTACTAGATTCTACAAACTACGAATTCTGTTTGGTTCAAAGGCAGTTGCAGGTACTTTGTCACTAGAAAAGGATGGAGTTGTTCAGTCACTTAGCATCTGTTAGTTAAGACGAGTGGTCAGGCCAGTTCTACTTTCTGAATACCCACTTTGGGAATACAGAGATCTAATTTGCTATTTATATGCATGTAATATATGACTACCATCCATGAATAATCTACTTCAAGCTGATCCGTCTTTGCACAGAATAAATCAACATGCTTCAATGCCAAGGCCAGTTCCTGACTGCACAGATCTCTGAGCAACGAAATCTGCCATCTGACTGATCTTCTCTTGCTGTAACAGCCTTCAGCTATGAATTAATCTCAGCAAGGGAAATCTCTTAAGATTACATGTATTTGTTGAATATCACTACTGCCTCTGAAGGAAACACGTTCTAATTCCTTCTTTTCTCTTTTCTCCCTTTTTTTTTTTTTTTAAATTGCATCTATATTATAAGTGGATGCAGTGAGTTTGAAATAATTTATTATGTGTAAGTGGGGAATTTGCTATTCCCAGTTCTTCAACTATATCTTGATTTCTCTAAGACCAACAATGGTTTATGAAGCTTAGAGGTCATCTATCGATTTTGTCACCGTTGTCCTTGTTTCTATATGATTGGCTTATTGAACAGATTCTTGCTGAGCAACCTTATTTACACCAGTCCTGTACCATTCACGCATTCTGGCTGAGGTAGGTGGCATTCTGGCCAATTACTGGTCTTCATATCTGCATTTCTGCAAATGCTCTGATTCTATTGCTGGGAGGCTTCCAAACATGGAAAAATAAGCAAAATGCTTTCCAGCTGATGGAGGCGTAATGTTGCCAAGTAACTTGCAGTACCTGGAGGCTTTTTGAAAGGTGCAAGAAAACGCTTTCGGTGCCAGCTGGAGAAAGAGATCTGAGGAGCATGCACGGATACGGAGCACTTTCTCAGCTTTCCTACAGAAATTCTGAGTACTTTCTGTTTCTAAAGTGTCAAACACCTTCAGAAACCCTCAGTCCAACAAAAAGACAGAGGATAAGGAGGGAAAAGAACAAAGAAAATGTATTTTCCGAATAATACCTAGAAAAGCCACTATATTACGGCTTCTTCGTGTGTTTAGCATTCCTTTCTTTGCATGCTATATTGGAAGTAGGCAGCATCCCATACTTCCAGGTGTGTGTTGCTTTATAATTCTTGATACCTCTTGGTTCAGTGACTTTTGGCCTAAAGATAGATGTAGGTTTTTGTGAATTTCATAGTAAATACCATGAGCATTTCTCTCTTGGATACAGGTCATTTATTGAAAGGGCGGTAGTTTTGATTAAAGAGCTAGTCGGGAACAAAATAGATTCCTCTTGTACATTTAAACACTACCCAATTTTAAAAAGTCTGATTCCTGGACTACTAGAAAAAGGATAACTTTATGTTGGCAGGGTAATAAGATCCCAGACTAGAACGGATGTGGCTTCTAAAGAGTTTTATGGCCAGTAGTTTGTATGGCTGTTTTCAGTGATTATTCCACACCTTAGCCCATTAATCTCGCAGCATTGGTAGAGCATCTTCACAGACAAATCAAAACTACCAACAGCACCGTCAGATGCTCTTAAAATTTACTAAGTGCCTTATACAGAGCATCACTGAGGCAATGGTTCTGTTGAAAGGAAGCTGGATAAAAGATTTACTCCTCTGAATGGAGTCACAGGTTATCAGTTGTAACCAAGGTGATGTTCCTGGTTATAACACACTAGAATCTTATATTTTATTGTTGATACAAGTACCTAATAAGAAACGGTCCAGAAATTTCTGAGGCTTTCAGTTTGTAAAACAAACATTCTTTGGAAGAGATTTTTTCTTCTAGTCAGCTGTGATAGCCTACTGGAATATCACAAAAGTGAGTAAAACTTCTGAGTATTTCTGGATGCTCTCACACTTCTCAGTTTCTCCATCAAGGACAGTATTACCTTTCTTGGGAAGGGGCACATAAGTTGGTTTTATTCATAGGGTTTATGTTTATCCAACAGTGGTTTTTAAGGATTTTATTGTCAGAAAAAGGGCTTGTTATTTTGAAAATAATCTTACTTGCCAGGTGTCTTCCCCAAAATGAGTAAGTGCCTTTTCTGTTCTGACTCTTAGAAGTATTTACTTTGTCAGATTGAATCTGAATGTCCTGGATAAACCAACTGCTAAGTACTGAGTGTTACCAATGGCTTTTGAAATCCTTTCACTGAAAGAACAAGAGACAGAATGTAAGCCACTTGAATTATTTTGAGACCTGATGTTATCAGAAGTTTTATAACTGCTATGAGTAGTATACTTCTAAGAACAATGTAACTTTTCAGGAACTTGATATTGATAGGAAATAAATATTTATTAAAAGAAGTATATTAAATAAATATTTATTTACCAATTTAAGTAAGAGAAAATGTTACACCGTGGGGGCAACAGTCTTGCTGGTAGCAGTCCTGACTACTTAATGGAAAGTAAAACTGAGGCCCTGAACTCTGGCTGTAAAAGAATGCGTGGTATTTAGGGAGAGATTGGGATTGTGAATCTTAGGTCCACATTCTAATAAAGTAATTCTTCCTACCTAAGTTTTTACCAATTCTCAAGCAGAAAAGAAAGCATAAGCAAATATCAGTAAGAGGCCCTCTGGTTTTATTGGTGCTGCTTCCTATCTCTAGAGGATTTTTTTTATTTTTTTTTTTTAAACTTTGCTCAGGACTGGTACAACTGAAAGTATATTTTCCCTTCATTCTTAAGCCTGGACTTTGAATGGAGTTTCTCTGAGACACTTTTGTAGTGAAATCGTATTCCCTACAAACATTGAAGACAAAAATAAACATCTCCGTGAACAAAAGATTGTGTGTGGTTGTAATTTTTTAATATATACAATTTTGTTATAAAAATTATCTAAAGGTTGCCTAAAAAAACCATAACCAGTATATTGGCCTACACTTAAAAGGTCTCTTTGTTGCAGTCAGAAAATACAGTTTGCATCATGAGATGCTACAAATTTTCTGTCTGATAAACTATGTTCAATTCCAGTTAAGCATTCCTTTAAATAAAGGTGACAATACATTGCATTTAGCCAAGTGTATAGTAACCCATTAGGACACTGCCTTAAACTGACCTCTTCCTGACCTCAATTCAAAGACATTATTAAACAATTTAATCACAGTGCAAAGATATTTTTTCCAGACTAAATGCCACACAATTAATGATAATATAACTGTTTTAAAATTAACAACTCTATAGTTATTTCACATTAATTGATAAACATACCATTGATTTCAGATGAGCGTAAATAGATGTGTTTGAAGCCCAGAATAGTGACACATATTGAAATGCCTTCTCCAGGAATAAATTAATACTTCTTGCCTGTGAAGAAAGTATTTTTGGTGAAAACTGTTGTTGGTGCACTATATTCAATCTTGACTGACAGTGGTGATGGCTTAGGGTGTGTTATGATAAATGAAATGGTAAATAAAATGATTAAATTGTTCAGAACGATTCTCTGAATGTGTTATTTGTACTGGCTAGGAAAAAGTGCAAGAAATGTAAGTGGGCAATTTGGGGATAAACAGCAGACTTGGGGAATTTGATCTCAAAATGCCAAGAGGCCTCTGCTAATTTACTAGCACGGGTGATTCATTACCCCTTTTGGCTATGTTGGAAGTTGAGATACTCCTGGGAGTACTGCTTCTGAGGCAAGAAACTTGCATCCATGCAAGTTTCCATGCTTGCAAATTAAAGTAACAACCGAGGTAAGAAGCTTGAGAAGAAGGCTTAGTCTAAGGCCTCATTGTATATATAAATACTCTTTTTGTTACTAAAGCAGGTTCTAAAAAAATGGTCCATGTGGATTGTCTCAAGTTATCTTCAAGTTACATATGGTTCCAGTGTTCAATTCTCTCCGAATTGTTGTTTGTGTTGCTTTGCAGTGTGAGGCTAAAATCCTACATGGCATTCTTGAAAAAAGCTGGTTCCCTTGCAAAGACAGTTTCCTAGTTGTGTAGCAGGTGACTGAAGTGTTGGCCATGAGTACATACGCTCATCCTCTCTCCAAGGAGGCAATCTGTGAGGCTGATACATCCTCGGGTGTGGAATGCTTTTAATGCCACCCTCTAAGTGTTGCGCTTAGGTCCCAAAGTGCAGGCAGCGAGTGGCAGCAAACTGTTGACATAACTACCAAGCTTAGTACTAGCAGAAACACTGACTTGTGCAAGACTAAATTGGCATCAGAGACCAGAATGGGGTTATTGTCACTAATTAAGGGAGTCTAATTTAGTCTACTTACTCATCTATTTTAAAAGAACAGAAGGAATTCAAGAGAGGAGAGCAAGCTGTAAAGCCCCTCTATCACCCTTCTATTCATTTCTTTCTTCTGTTGACTGTTTGGTACACAATTATGGGTCTGAAGATCAAAACAAATTTCTTAAATTCCACACAAATGTTTTGGCAGCCATGGGAGATGACAGCATTCCACTATGTGCCTGGTGCCTGGAGATAGCTTAGGACAGTGTCTAATTTTATTTTACCCTTTCTTGACCTGAAAGA
Organism: Burhinus oedicnemus; assembly: GCA_008921705.1. Lineage (NCBI taxonomy): Eukaryota > Metazoa > Chordata > Aves > Charadriiformes > Burhinidae > Burhinus > Burhinus oedicnemus. Next base: position 818,582 of record VFFE01007123.1, on the reverse strand, counting down.
AAATAAGTAAAAAAAAAGAAAAATCTTTCTAAAGTTACAGATAAAGGATGGGTGAAGGAAGGCTGAGTAACGTATTAGTGCGATCATGAGCTGGCGGCGCTGGAAAGTATCTTAAATGTTTCAGGCTCTTAAGTTCTGTGCAACACAATAACCCAACTACTCACTGACTCTGCTGCTACTTGGCCAGTGGAATAGTTTGAGAACACAATTCTAATGACAAACCAGATAAATCAGTGTAATGTCTGCACACCAGGGAGTGGCACAGGACTGTGCAAGGTAACCCGACTGCTCGCCATAATTACTTCTGTGAACTTCAGACGTGATTTAGACTATTGACCAAGTATAAGGATGCTTGGTACCTCAGCCTGTTATGTACCTTGGGCATTTGTCCGTTACATGGCTGTTCTATTCAGTTTTTAAAGTGGCAGTCAGTACAAAAGAAAGTATTGCTGTCTTACCTCTTCTTCCTGATAATTCAAGCACTAAATGCTTTAAACAGCTGCTAGTTTTGACGGCTCTAATCTGGTTTTTGAATTAGTAATTATGGAAATAAAGCAACTGCTAGAGAAAAGGATGTGGAGAGATGAACGTTAGGACTTCCTTTCTCTATCCTTGACGTGTCTCTACATAGGTTTTCAACGTTAAACCCTACTTGAACAGGGAGCAACAGCAGGGTACAGACAAACAAAATAAAAAGGTAAAATAGCAAGCGGGCTTGCTAGAAATTGACAAAGTAAACCAACTCTTCACCTGGTTTGACTGACTGCTTTCCAAAACCTCTCCTTACTGAATGATTATCTGTCATCTTTTCCATTCCAGGCTCTGCTGCTGTTTTGAAATAGGGCCAACTGGCTACCCGGCTGACTGCCTCCAGTGTATCAGCTGGCTCGCATTGCTGAATGGCTCTCAGGGTCCCCGACAGCTCTCCTAAATCTCGGTTTCTGCTTGTAAGGGTAGCTGGCAGTTGTTACCTAACATTTTGGTTTTCTCATTTTAGCTGTTTGCTAGATGCAGTTTCACTCTCCTAGCCATACAGGCTTTTTGCACTTGAAAATAATAAATACATAAAATGTATAAAATTTTAAATAAAATATGAAAAAATAAACTAAAAAAAAAGCAGTAGTTTTCAGTCTGTGGTCTGAGGATCTCATGAGCAAACACATTCCTTATAAAAGTCTTCAAAAAAGTTACTAGAATGAGCATACTTATTACAAGTAGGAATTAATTCGCTGCGTAGAGTCTGCACTGTTACTGTAAAGTGGAAAAGGTAGAAAATACCTTACAGGATTAATTTCAAATTAGTTGATGTCCTTTATCTTAAAAATCAAACTTTCAAGCCACAATGCAAAGTTGCTGTTGTGTATGATTACTGTTAGTAAATACTTATTCTATTACAAGAAAAAAATTACGTTGTAGAAACTTAAAAGACCCTGATCTGGATGTCAGAGGACTCAGAGCACAACAAACAACAGCAGGACAAGATAAGGACTTTCAAACTTGAGTATAGTTCTATATGAACAAAAAAAAAAACCAAACAAAAAAACAGGCCTGCTTGCCTTATTTCTATATTTCTGTACGTGGTACATATTTGCATAAGTAGAGAAGTTTGCTTTGGTTCTTTCCAGGAGTACTTTATACACAAATACCTGCGCCAGGTATGGTCCTTGGAGAATTTTAGATGAGGCAAAGAAACAAAAGCTCAACGCTGAGAATCCCCTTTGGACTGATGTTGTGGAGCTCCATATTTAGAAATCTTCACAGAAAAAAAAAAATCTTTTGACACACAAATACAGAAAAAGAAGTAAAAAGAAAATTCTCTTTATGCTCCTAGAAAGTATTTTTTCTGCTTTTTTAATGTAGTAAAGCACTAAAAATTGTGCAAGTCTACATATATAAATGCATAATTATTTATTTAGGACGCTTTCTTAAGAGGAACGATAGAAATATTTTGACTCTCTACTGTTTAATAATTGTTCCCAGAGGATACATTAAATAAATTTTTAAATAAATTGTACTATAGATGAAGAAATAATTGATTCAAATTAGAAGAAACTAGGAATTTTGCAAAGTATCACACCACTTCCCAGACTGCTTACAATGCAGCTAATTTAATTTTGTGTACTATTGTCCTCGAGTGTGTATATTACTGATACCAAGAGTAATTGCAAAATATTGTAAGCTCCTGCTTATAGTCTAAATAGGTTAAACGCACACTACAATGCAAAACAATGAGAGCTAAAAGGGGAAGAAATGCGCTAAGGCAATAATATTTTCGTCATCAATAAAGATTGATTTTGAGAATTTTTATTAACATTTTTAACATGAGGGGCTGATGTAGGGCAATTTGAAGAGTAGATACAATAAGAGTAGAAGGCAGTTGTAACAAACTAAATCCTTGTCTTAAAAATGAATTGGAAGGAAAGAAAAATGATGTTTGGCAACAACAGAAAAGGGACATTGCACCAAGAAGTCTGACAATACCATATGCACAACACATGGTAGTAAAGCAGTTTCCCCTTGCTTACCCAGCCTTGCGAACTATCATAGCACAGCGTTGACACCGCAGGTTGTACGAAGGGGCATGAGAACATCAAAGAAACTGTCTTTGCCTTTGAAAAACCCTTAACTGGTCTGCACACGAGGCAGCATTGACACAAATCTGTCAGCACAAAATCTTATTGCTTTGCAACTTAACTAATGGCTTAACTTCCTGAAAGAACAAAACCAGAAGGAATGATACAAATGCATCCGATTAGGACTGGGGTTTTTAATTAGCAGAAAGTTGGAGTGGAAATTGATTTCTTTCTTTGTTCTCTCTGTTGCATCAGATAATCCCCTTCCATAATGGTGAATAATTTTTTTTTTTTAAGTTGATCTGATTTATCTCTTGATCTAATGAGTTGTTAGAATTTTGGTTTCATTTTCTGGCATACCGTAACTGCTCTTATGACCCTTGAACACACTTGCAGAAGTATAAGATGCTGATTCTTTTAAAAAAAATCAGTTGTCCTAACTACTTATTTAACATCTGTAGTTCATGAAGATTACAGTTTTCTGGATTTCAGCTATTTTCTGGACATAGTAAATAGAATTGAGTCCTAAAGATTCAAAAGTTACCACGGCTAAGTAACTAAATTCCAGTCAAGAAAACGTTATAGCATAAAATGTTATATATTGTTCATTAACTGTTTATGGTGAGTAATAAAGATACATAATTATTCCTCTTTAAAGAACTTAAAAAGCTGAATTAGCTAATTGGATACTGTCCAATAGTGTTTTTTCTCAGTGATACAACTTAGATATGACATTTCAGTCACTTTTGCTTATCTTTGTTATTCACAAGGCTGAGCTTCTAGTGAGAAGCATTTTATCTTTTATCAGACCAACTGATAGATTAAATGGACAGATTTTGCAGTGTGAAAAAAGGCTTGTGTGTGTGTAAGTTTTTTTTCTCCCCAGTAGCATCAGATACCTTAACAAAAGATACTAACTTTCTCTCTGACCTTGCCTCAGTTATATTTTTAGAGCACTGCAGATAAATTCTCACTCGTTAATTATTCAGGCATTCTTGGACAGCACTGAATGAAGAGAATGCTGTAAATTCCTATTTGGGAAATGGTATGATTGATAATAATAAAAAAAATTTTTTTCTCCTTATGTCATCTCTCTTCAGCACTCCTGATTTCTTCTTTTCCCATCTAAGAATATACTTTCTTCTTCTGAAGCATGAAAGCATTATTGCTGCCCAGCTGCCACATTCATTTGTGGTCCCTCTATAACACCCTTCAGACCTCATTTCCCCTGACTGGAACACTCTTCAAGACAAAAGGCAAGTGTCACACCTCAGTGGGGACTAAGTGGTCTTCGCTTTTATGCTTACTGTCAGTAAATACCGCAGTGTGCCTCTGCACTCTGACTCTCATATTGCTATGTTACTTAGTCCCTGCTATACAGACTTGATAGTATATGTCAGGGGTTGTGAAATGGGACTGAGTGAATTCATGATGCAGGTCTGCAGGCAGATATGCAATGAGAGCAATAAGCCAGGTTTTGAATGCAAACACAAATTCAGGAAAGCTGGCAGAATGGCGGTTCATCCATTGCAGCAGAAAGCACGGAGGAACAGAAGACAGAGGGGCAGAAAGCCTAGCTAAGACTTTGAGCGGCACTTTCGGAGCTGGTTCTTTCTGTGATGCATGCCAGCACATGGATCTCACTAGTGTAAATTTCCCTTACCTCATTCTTTCTGGAGAGTCCTTTTTACAAATCCTCCCCCATTTCATATATGACTCTCCCATCATCACCCTGCCATCACTGGCCCTGAATTCTCATCATTGCTCCTCATCCTCCCTAGTTCCTTACTTCTCTTGGATCCTACTTCTTTTCTCAGTCCCAATTTCCCTGCTTGTATCTCTTAGTAGTCATCCGGGTATCTGCACTGCAAACATAGCTGAGTATGCAGTATTTCTGAGGGCCACCTTTTTTCCTCACTTCTACTTTTGTTTTCAGAAAGAGCTGATGAACAATTTTGGCAGGACCATTTTGTCATTACTTACCTTCCAGCTAGTAGAGTTGCCAGCTGGCATTCTGCTTCCCCCCTTCTTTTAAACGCAGCCAAGAGCAGCAGTAAGCTATGGCTCGGGTTTTACAGGCATTCACATATGACATACACCCTCAGGCTCCAGAATCTACAACAGAACTATTTCTTTAAGCTCTATTGTAAATCATATTGGCATTTTTCTTAAAATGCAGGGTCCTGAATTCATGCGATTAAGTGGGGATGTCATTGCTTATTTTAAAAAAGAGAAAAGTCCATAGAGAAAAAAAGTCCAGTCTGTAGAGAAAATGCAAGCCAAATGTACCATAAGGATGAAAAAGCAAGCAGAATTATTTCAAATTTGTCTTTTTCTTTTTAAACCAATGCCAGGAGCTGAGGGAGAAGCACTGACCGGTGACTTTAAAACACTCACCTTGGCAATAGTGGGTTAGGCTGTTAGGCCTTTGCTCAGCAGACTGGGCCAGAGAGGGGATGTGATACTGCATTGGATTCAGCTGAAACCCAACCAACATTCCCCCTGTCTAGCACGACGCACACCTATCATTTCTTCTCCCCAGCGCGCCACTTCCCAGACCTACTTCTTGTTCTCCAGAAGCACGACTTGGTGGGCAAAGATAACCCTCTCTTTGCTAGAGACCACAAACGAATCCTTCAGGCCCGCTCCACCAAGCTTCTCCTGCTCCCTGGGCCAGGGGGCTGTGCAGTGGCCAGTGTGCCAGGGCCGGAGGAGGGAAGGGGGCTGGAGTCCACAACGAGTTGCAGGCTCAGATTGTGTCTCTACAAGGAGAAAGGACGCCTGTGTAACCCCAGCTGCCTAACGAGCGTGAGGGAATGTCCTTGTGAAGAGGCAGTTGTGAAGCTTTTACACAAGGAAGTCGAAAGCGCCACAACCAAAGCCTTGAGTGTGGTGAAAAAAGTGCCATTTTCAGGGGGCTTTAGCCTTGCTTCTGCCCGTAACAAAGACAAGGCGAGATGCAAGCCTGTCCGCTCAGCCTGTGGACTTCTAGTTGGTCAAGACTGGTCACTGCCTCTGCCTGGGACATCTCTTCTCTCGACTTCATCCCAGGCAGGCATTTTCTGGAGGTCTGCGAGAGGCAGCGAGACCAGGCTGACCCCGGTGGAGGCAAACAGCTTCTCTGGGGCCCTCCTGTCATGGATGGAGTGATGCACTTCACTCGTAGAGAGAAGCAGCAATGCATTTATTGATATAAAAGAGGGATTTAACAAAGTTTGATAGTAAATGCGACAGTGTTTTCACAAGATTCAATGGCAAGGTAGTCTTGGTTATTTACTCCATAGAAGACAGGGTCAGTCGGAGCTGTCAGGGAGACCCCCCATTGAGTCATGAGGTTCAGAGAGGACCTCCTTGCTTTGTAAACCTCTCAGAGAGGAGTGTAGGTGTGGCTGGATCCAATCCTAGTCCCAGACTTGGTCAACGGTTTATGTCTAAAGGATTATATATGCAAAATCTATCCTTTATATCGCTTAGCTAGGATTTCAAAGTTTAGCATGCTGTTAGTCACTTCCCGAAGATCTGTTGCGGCAAGGATCTCTGAACCTCGAGGAGTAACCTTGAGCAGCGTCCCTACTCAAGGGGACATCCTGGCACGCAGCCCGCTGCTGTGCAGGAGACCTCAGAGGGCTCTTGGGCTGTTTGCTGTCTATGGGGGTAAAACGATTGACCTACAGTCATATTTGCATACTGACCACAGTACCAGCATTGTGGTTAGGTGGGCGCAATGCTCGAGCTGGCCCTTGGCCATTGTGTCGTTATCTGTCTCCCTAAAACCACGTTGGGGCGGATGCAGCCATCACGACTAGATGCGCCCATTGTGACCACCAGGGGTGGTTATCGCTTGGGCAGGGGTACGGGAGATAAAGGTCAGGTTGGCAGTGGAGCACACCGTCACACCTCCCCAGGGCACCGGGAACCCCTGCCCGCCCGCCCCCGGGCTATTTGCGGCAGCGAAAGGAGATTTTTCAACTTTTTTTCACGTTTAGGGACAATTAAAGGGTGATCCGTAGCCGCCCCGCCCCCTGAGGCCCGGCCCGCCTTCCCGCCCGGCCGCCGGCACCTGGCTCCCCGCGGACGCCTCAGGGCTCGCCCCGCCCCCCCGCCCGGCCCCACCCCTCGCATGCCGGGGCTCGCGCCGCCGCCGCCGCGTCCGTTGGGGCTCGCGCTGCCGGTTGGGCCCCGGCCGCCGCCTGGCGCCGCCGCCGGGGCCGGCGCGGGAGGATGCGGCGGTTCGCGCGGGTGGCGCTGCTGTGCCTGGGCTGCGGCCTCTGCTCGCTGCTCTACGGCTTCAGCCAGCTGGCCCTCTCCCTGGAGCAGGAGCCCGGCGGCGGCGGCGGCCGGGAGCGGCAGGCCCCAGACCCCGGCGCCCGGCAGCAGGCAGGCGGCGGCGGCCGGGCGGCGGCGGGGAGCGCGGGCCGAGGCGAGGCGGGGGCCGGCAGGTACGGGTCGCGGGGACTGGGGCCGGGCCTCAGTGGGGAGGCGAGGGCGCGGGCGGGCGGTGGTTCCCCCCGCATTCCTGCGGGGGGGGCCGGGGAGGCGCGGGAGCGCGCTGGCCGCCCTCCCGCGGGCGGAGCGGGGCTCGGCGCCCGCCCTCGCCCCCCGCGGGGGCCGCGGGCGCCCCCGGCTGCTGGGTGCGGGCCGGCAGCGCCCTGGCGGCCGCTCCGCTTGGGCGGTGGGGTGGGGGCGAGGCTGCCGTCGCGGCGCGGGGCCGGGAAAGCGCTTTGGGAGGGAGAGGGGGGGCGGCGGTGTCGCGGTGTGCTCCATCCCGAGCGGCTGCGGCATCCCGCGGGCCGGTTACTCCGGGGAACAGAGGTTGAAAAAGCCTTAAAAACAAGCAAAGGCAACTTTAAAAAAAGTGGTGTAGCAGGCCAGCCGGTGGCCGAAGCCGGCCCCCGTGGGCGTCCCCGCCGCGGGAGAGGCTGTGCTGGCCGCAGGCCGTGCGCGTTGCCAGGCGGGGCGGCATCAGGACGGGGGGAAACTGGGCTGCTGCTTCGGGAGCTGGCCTGTGGCTCTACAGTTGTCCCGGGCTAAAGTCAGACCGCTTCCTTGTCGCAACAGGATAGATGAAGCAAGGAGGGTGTATTTTCTTCTTCCAAGCTAAGAAACTTTCAGGGTGTTACTCAATTCTGAAACTTGATAACTTATGAATACCAAATCTAACTTTATTCAGGCAAAAATACTTATTATGGGATACTTTATTAAAGCCAGTCTTCGGACAGGGAACTGTGAGTTCAGTTCTGCAGTTAAAGCGGTGTAAGTCTGAGCAGCTCGCATTGTGCATAGCTGCGTATTTCTGTTGCCTGCTTTCTGTCAGCAGAAATTTTTAATTGGTCAAGCAGTGAGTGAGGGTACGGGATGAAAAAATGCTAGTTTTCCTTTAGATTAGTTTCATGATCCTGTTCACCTGTGTCTACCGGAATGCTAATGCCAGGAAAAGAGGAGTGACAAGAAATCTGTTACTAAAGCAGGAGGAGAAATTAGGACCAGGCCTTTCTAGGCCAGCCTGTCTCTAACTCTGCCTTGATTCCACTGCACTTTAAAGCAATGTAAGTCAGATGGTTTGTCGACTGTCCCTCCTTCCCAATGCTGCACACACTCTGGCATCCCCCCCTCCTTACACTGCTTGTGCTCCTCTGATCACCCAAGTGAGTTGATCTGGCACGCTGACCTGCCTGAAAACTTCCTAGGTTTTGGCCAGCTCAGCTCTCTGAATTGGCTCATCGGGTAATTAAGAAAGTGTTGGTGCAGAGGAGTTATGGAGGATGACAGGATGACAGAAGCTCTCACTTAATCATTTTAAAATATCATGAAACAGCATTCTGAGTTGTTCCGGGTGGAGTCAGCTGAAATGTGAAACCCAGCTTTTGACTGGTGTAACTACTTCAGAGAATATTTTTTCTCATGCTTTTGCTTTATCATAGAATCATTTAGGTTGGAAAAGACCTTTAAGATCATCTAGTCCAACCATTGACCCTACTCTACCACGTCTGCCGCTAAACCATGTCTCTAAGCACCATATCTACATGACTTTTAAACACATCTGGGTATGGTGGCTCAACCATCTCCCTGGGCAGCCTGTTCCAATGTTTGATAACTCTTTCAGTGAAAAATTTTTTCCTAATGTCCAGCCTAAACCTCCCCTGGCGCAACTTGAACCCTCTTGTCCTATTGCTGGTTACTTGGGAGAAGAGACCAGCTCCCATCTCACTACAACCTCCTTTCAGGTAGTTGTAGAGAGCAATAAGGTCTCCCCTCAACCTTCTCTTCTCCAGACTAAACAATCCTAATTCCTTCAGCCGCTCCTCATAAGCCATGTTCTCCAGACCCCTCACCAGCTTTGTTGCCCTTCTCTGGACACACTCCAGCACCTCAATGTCCTTCCTATACTGTGGCGCCCAGAACTGAACACAGTACTCAAGCTGCGGCCTCACCAGTGCTGAGTACAGGGGCACGATCACTTCCCTACTTCTGCTGGCCACACTGTTCTTGATACAGGCCAAGAGAGTATGACTTGAAAAAAATGTGAGGATGCATGTTTCTCACTTGTAGTTCATGATTAAAAAGTCATTGTGAGAAGGTGCAATCTACTAGTTATAAAGAACACAACTCGAATAAAAGGGTTAACAGTTTTGCGTAGTATTTCATTGGTTTAGTACATCAGTTTTAAATAGAAATGCATGGAAGTCGTATGTACGATATTTGTTTTACTGAAGAAAATACGCAATTTACATGAAGAAAACTTTTGTTGGGTAAAAAGATGATAGTCTAAATAATTTGTATTAGTAAACATTGACTTTACTTTCAGGTGCATCATGCTCCTGGTTTGCAAAAGAAGAACCAAGTTTGTTTTAAAAGCTGTACTTTTTTCTTTTTGTACTAAGGTGTAGTTTTAAAGTCAAAGATACTGGTGGTGGAGAACCCCAACAAGGTGCAAGAAGCTTCTTGCTTGCTGCGGTGAGGTGAAATAAGAGATAAATCTGCCCTGTGTTGCAATGTGGGAAGGCTTTACAAACTGAGAAAGTTGTTTTTCCAAAGGTCTTCAGTGCTGAAAATAATTCCTGTGCATACGGTTTCATAGGAGTGTATCTCCTGGCAAAATCAGTGTCTGTTGACACCTATGTGGGAATTGTTTACCTATAAACCGCTGTCAAACTGAAGGCTCAGGATGAACGTCATCCTGTTGTAAATAGTTGAAGTTTTATATGCTGTTTATGCAAACACCGTATGCAAAACTCAGGTGCGAGTCAGTCCCTTAGAACAGTCCCTAAAAGGTTTTTGTTTAAGGAAAAAATCTGTCCTGTGGCAGTTAAAAAGTGCCCCACTGAAGAGTATGTTTCAATTATTCTCAAGTATTAAATCGTGTTATGTTCTCTTGTGTAATTGATACATGCATCTTGGTGAGTGTATTGGTGTTTTTCAGTTTTTATACTTAAGCTGTTTCTTTAGTGGAGACTGAGCATAACAGTCACATGGCTGTTTTATGCCCGCTTCTGACTATCTTGTGATTGTGTAATATCCTAAAGGGTTCATAACCTTATAGAGTAAATTGTGATAACCTTCTAATCCTTCTTGAAGTTTAACATTTCATATGCATTAGTAGTAACTTTCAGTAATGGGTTGCTTCAGCTGTTTTCACTGATAGCTTTAAAATACAGTTTGGCAAAGCAAATGTAGCTGCCATCTGAAGGCATTTATGCACTCAGTGGTGATTTCCTCTTCTCTTTAGCCAAGGAGGGTTTTCTTTGCCTGAATAATCTTGTTTACTGTGTGACATAAGGACAGAAAGAGCTCAGTCATACTCTGTGAGATGAGTCGAGATTTCTGGTAGTTTTCAGAAGCATACAAACACAAAAACTGCAAGCTTTGAATATAGTTTAAGCATACCACACCTGGAAGAATTTTGCAATAATGATGATGCTTTTAAGTAGAAAATCTTTAATTAAAAAGGAAGTACCGTATTGAAACTAGAATTACAGGTTGAGGCAAGATCCTCCAATAAACATAATAATTCAGGGGAGCTTGTTGGGTAATCACTTTGGTAAGGAGTTGTTTGCTTCAAAGGCTACAGTAGCCTGAGGAACAAGATGACTAGAAACTAAAGGCTTGTATCTTGAAACTTGATATAAATAAATTCTTGAAATGTTCTTCAGCTATTAGCTAAATCCTAAGGTTGGGTTTTAGCTGTGAAGAAGGATTAACGTTGAAGGTAAATTGTCCTCCTGACTGTTCATTCCAGTGAGAGAAGTAATGAATAGTCAGTACTGTCATATGTAAGAGCTAAATGAACAATAGATCTGAACTTGAAAAAAAGAAAATATTGAAGTGTCTACTTCCAGAAGATACAAAGTCAGTCAAAAGCAAGTATATGTAGTCAGCCTTTTTTCCTTTACTGGTATGATTTATGGATGAGGAAGAAGGCTGCGGAAAAAAATGAAAAAAAGAGTGAATAAATGCATATTTGCTACATGTATGTAATTTAATAGTACTATAATCTGCTGTCTGTGGAGTATCCTTTTAAGTCAGTCTTTCTCCACATACTTTCAGATCAGTTAATTAGCAGATTGTGCTGTGAGAAGTGAATCTTCAGTTCATTTTATCAATATTGCCACCTCAATTAGGCAGATAATGTTCATCTTTCTATTCAGGTCCAAAAAAAGTGCTATCCTAATGGCAAGTTTGAGAAGTAGAGCAGGAATCACTTCCATGAATTCAGTGAGGCCAATGAATTTGACACCATTGAAATGAAACATTTTTCCATTATGCTGTAGTTTAGCATTTTCATGCAGCCAGCCATACTGTTTTTTTATGTGTGACACTGATACCTAACTATATGTGTCTCTTGCTCTCTAACTGTCCTGGCAAAGGGAGAGTTAAGTGGATTATAGTATATGGAAAAATGTAGGAAGCATACCCACAAGCTTAAACAGCAGAGGACGATGATTGTAATAGGTAGTTCATTCTTTCCTTGAACTGTATGCAGCTGTTTCTGTCTTTGTCAGAACTTAACCAGCAATTTCACCAGAACGCTTCTCAGCTATTCTCGTGTCTTAATGAATTGGTCTAGAAACTGTCTAGGCATTTCAAAATGTGAGTAAAACTTATAAAAGGATGAAACATTGAACAATTTGAAGTTGAAACTTCATTTAAAAAAAAATGTGTTGAATTTGTCAAGCAGTTGACTAGCAAATGTTATTTTACATAGAAATGTTGTAAATTAATGAAACATTATCAAGATTTTTTCAGTTAAAAGGTTTTTTCCTGTGCCGGACATTTAACATTACATCCGTTGTCTCCTATCTAATAAAGCCATTGCTTCTCTGACAAAACACATCACAACACATTTGTGATATTGCTGCAAATGTTCGGGAAAAGCTAATCAGAAGAATCAGAAATTCTCAGTGCATTTGGGAGTTGAATTGAGCATCTCTTATCTTTCCAAATTTTTACTCTTGTGATTAGGAGCAGGAAGGAACTAAAAAATGCATCCTTCCTGTTCTGCTGCATGTTGTGGGTTATGCTGTAAGAGAGACACCAGTCTGGCTCCAGTAGTTGATTAGACTTTGGTTGTTCATGCGGTACTGACAGGAGGGCAATACGCGTAACTCAAGCTGGTTGACTGCAACCCTCACTATTTGGACATACTGCTAAATTTGCTGTGAAGTTAGACTAGTATAAAAGATGCCACATGGACTGAAAAGTATACTTGAAAGCTGTGATCTCTACTAACAGTAAGGTCCCCAGTGCGCTTAACAAAAGGGCTTTTTTTTTTTTTTTTTTTAAACCATGGATTGTTGGGGGATTCCTTATGGTTAAAACTTCGCTTGCCTGAGCGCAGGGCCTCAGTCTTCGTAAATGCGACTTGTGCATTGCTGTGTATTTTGCACACAAACTTAAAATTACCCTTTAATTCTGAAAAGAATTCTTCTTTTCAGGTCGCAATATAGACACCTTTGCTACGTCTCCAAGACTAAAACATTTACTATCTGGTTGTGTTGAAGCTAAATTACCTGGTAAAGGTAATTATTAAATGGCTGGTTGCCTAAGGAGAGATACCTTGAACTGGCAAATGGATCTTTGAGAATGCTTATCTGTCATACCAATGACTTTTAAAACTTTGTATTTCCTTTTTTTTTTTTTTAATATTTTTGACAGTGGTTGGTCTTAGGAGTTGTCCAACCCAGTAGTGACATGGAGGTGAGGCTGCTGCAGCTCCATGTCCTGGGGTTCAGCCAGCAGCAAAGCTAAGCATTTATTCCCAGTGGGTACACATGCCCACGGTGCACATGTACATAAACAGAGAAAACCGCACTTGCACAACCACAGACAACACGAGCAGGCATGGATCCCTCCAGTAACTGGCCTTAGACACTCAGTCTATGCAGGACTGGGTCCCGATGCTCTGGTCTCCCCTGTTGCTGGCCTGGGCATGCAAGCCCATGAGGCTTTCTGCCCCAGTTCAGTTGCTGGTACTCAGACCCTCTTAGACATGCACACACATGCACAGATGCATACACTATGGATCCTTCCAATTACTGGCCTCAGCCTGTGTGGCAGCTGGCCACAGGATTGCCTCATGCACATGGGTCTTTTGGATAGCCTGTCCAGACCTATGGCCTTAACATGAGCCAACCCTCAAACCCCAGGGCATCTCTAGTGGCTGGCTTGGACCTTCTGGTCCCTCTGACAGCCATCCCTCAGACCCTGGTCACCTGCATCTAGGTTGAGAGAGGTTTCTTCAGTAGCTCGGACCCTGTGATCTCTGCAGAGTCTGGCCCAGCCTTATGGGCTCTCTGATACCTGGTTCCCAAGCCTCTTGCTCTACTTGCGGGCTAGTCTGGCTTGATACTTGCTAGTGATAATGTGCACCAGCATGTGCACCCACATGCTGTGTGCACACAGGTCTCTCCGGTTCCTGGCACTCTAGGCTCATGGCCCCCTATGATCTGTGACTACCTTTTCATTTGCTGGCACTTGGACCTCTGTGCACACACGCACACAGAATGGAGCCCCCCTTCACCCAGAAAAAAAGAAATTGAGTTTAATAATGAGACTGGTGATCTGGCATACAACATGGCCAATCATACTGACTGGCAATCTGTTTACATGTGACTGGACCCTCTTATCTTCTCTCTGTTTTGGCATTCTTATTCCTCCCCAGTCCACCTTGATCCCATAGTGAGCCCCACACCCCTGCAGGCAGTAACCCCTGTAGGCAGTCAGTAAGGTGGTCTGGAGACCCTCTCCTGTTGTCTCATCTGGTGGATCTTCTGCCTGGCCCATGGGCTGACTGCTCTCCTGCATTGGGGCTGGGTCAGGGTGCTCCATGTCCCTGGATTAGATTGCTGGGTTTCCTTCACCTGACATTATTTTCTGCTTTCTATTTGTGGAGACTGGCCTTTAATCACCTAACCTATAATAGATGCGAGCAAAATATCCCTCCCTAATGCTGAAGGTGACTATTCCTGTTTGACTAGTTAACCTCGCTCAGGTAACAATGACTGTGCTTGTTTGATGAACAGACACAGTGCATCTCCCTAGCTTTGTAAAGCACTTGTGGCACTTATTTGTAGTCTAAGCTTGTATCAAATTTTATTTCAAGTAAAAAAAAAATCTTCCTGAGTGGCATTTTGAATGATCTTATTGTGAATAATAATAAGAAAATGCTGTCTGATGATTCCAGTCTCTTAATCCTTTGTATGCAAAAGCTTTATGGAATATGGTAGCATATGGTCAGTTGAGAGAGACTTCTGTTGGCACGAAAGTCTTAGTCTAGCATTAGGTAAATAACATACATATGTATCCTAGTAACATTTGGTTTCAAACATGAAATTTATGAATCAAATCCAAGGCTGACAACCTTGTCATCATGCTAAATGGGATGTTGGAAAGGCCTAGTGTGTCAGAGAAATGACTTAGGCATTAATTCAAGCTTCCCTCTTGCCTTGGTAGTCTGGATAGGATAGTAGCTTAAGGCAGCTAAGAAAAACACAGCTCTTCAGAGATGGAAGAGGAATCCCCTGTAATAATAATAATAAGATAATAATCTTCGAAACCAGAAAACTGTTTTTGAAATAGTCTATTAATTTATCCTAAAAGTAATGAGAGACAGTTACTTCAAAAAGGTACACAGTGGAGATCGTAAAGATTGTTCTTCAGATAAGTGCAAGGTCTTAATGTGCCTTGAAGTTTTTAAAAAACTTCAAAAGCCACAAAGATTAATGTAAGAAAGAATCTGGCAGAGAGAACTTGTGGTTTCATACCATTTAGTTTCCTCAGAGGAGTGCAGATATCCTAGTCACAATCTACATTATCCTTTTTTGTACCTGAATATTTATTTGTGGAAACCATTCTTAAGTCATGAGACAGAATTACTTGACTAATTCTTGCAAACACATGTATCTACAGGATATGAGGATTTCCTGCAATCTTTACCAAAGAACTGCTCCACCCCCTACAATGAGGCCTTGTGAAACAGTGTGTTTATCACACCATTTTTCTCAAGTGTTGGAAAAAGAAGAAATTAAACAGCTTGCCATTTTTGATGCCACATTAATCTATTAAATCTGGTATTTGCAAAACATTGGCCTTTATAGATCCCAGATAACCCTACCAAGATGATGAAGTTGGCTTTGCAAGTTTGAAATGAATCAGCAAGTAGAGTTCTGAGCTGTAGTCCTTAAACACCTTTTCATCATCACACTTTTGTGTGGGTTACCTTCTTGCATGTCTTTCATTCACAGATACCAGCTTTCAAAGGAGGATAAACACTATTGGCACTGTGTCACCAGGGCAGGAAGAGGGTGCATTGGAAGTCACTCGAGAGTATTCCCCTTGCTTTGCAATATTCTACTTGCTCATTTAAGATTTTAGATCTTAATTTCCTCACCAGAACCTTTGAAAATACACTTCTATTGCCCTTTTAAAATATTTCCTGTATTACTTTTACATAAAATGTAGTGGTAGGCTAGTAGAACCTGCTTTTTTTTGTTGTTAGTGTAGCACAAGTCAATAAATCATTACTCTCACCATGAGTATGGAGAAGGAAAACTTGCTAGATGTGGTGATTATTTCTGTTTTGCATTAACCTTTTGTTATGAAACGATGGAATTCATTGGTGCTGAAAAACCCTGGTTTTTGTTAAAAATCAGCTTTGCAGGTTTGCACCAAATAGAGTCATGGATGAATAGGGATTGTGTTTAAAAGGACAATGTAACTTTGAAAATGAAATGTTCTACTCATTCCCCTGCTTGAAGTAGACAAGGGTATTGCAAAGATGGAGTTCTTTCCAGCAGTAAGTGTTGCCACTCTATTATCTATGGACTTACACTAAGCCAAGAACATAGAATGACCCTGAGAAATCCCAGCCCCTCTGTTTTTCTCGCTCTGAAGATGTATGTAGAGGAAAGGCTAAAGGATGGGGACCATTCTTCCTTATAAAGAATCCTCCCGGTTGGCACCTCATACCTCCTCTTTTGTATTATCGAAGTTCCATTACATACCCAGTTTTCTGCCAGGTAATTAACTATTCAAATTATGTTTGAGCTAGAAAATAATCCATTTAACTTTGCCATAAAATCAGTAACATTTATATAGGCTATTTTTGTCTTATCCTGTTAGGTGTAAGAATTTGTCTGTATCTTTCTGGAATTCCTATTGGATGCTGCCCTCTGATGTTTGTGGAGTGAACTGCTTTTGGGAAGCTGCTTTTAGGTAGGATCAATTATTAAATAGTACTTTATTATTTGATTGCAGACAGGTGTAGCTGATAAGTATTTTTTGCTATTTAGCAAGGTGAAAAAGCAAAATATTTTGATTACTTCACATGCATTTCACCTGCTTATATTATGGTTGCCTTTAGCTGGGCTTTCTCCTGTTCTGTTCTGTTCTTAAAATTGTAGACTCAAATGTTATTACAAAGAGTAAAATTTTTCAGTTACATTGCTTCATTAGAGACTTGCTAACATGGGTAAAAAGTCTACCTGAATATAGTCTGAAAAGTTACTGATGAATTAATTATTTTTGATAAATAAAACTTGCTGCACAGTAATGCCTGCGATGTAACTTATAGTAAAAACTGGCAGATATGCTTAGTAGTTAAGCTTGGAGGTTTTTTTATTCAAGTTACATGTTTTATAGGATTTGAGGAGGATACTTCATCCAAAAAGCAGTTAAACAACCATTTTAGAATGTGCTTTAAGATACAGTATGTTAAAGCATAGACTGTGTCCTTAAAGTTGCATCTTTAACAATAAGTTTAAATGTTTTGATGTGGTGGTTCAGATGCTTTAGGCTGTCAGATTACAGAAGTAGCTTGAAAAGAAATGGAAGAAGCTTTAGGCTACTTAACAGATATGTTCTCTAACTTACGTAGCTTTCTTCAGTATATAACTAAGTTTGTAAATTAATTTTTCTTATAAATTTTACTGATCATCCTTTGATATGGTTATCTCTTAATCTGAAACTTGAATATTTCTAGGGAAGCAAAGGGAAAAAAATAAAGTTTAGCTTCACAAGACAATGTATTTTTGAAAATTATGATTGTGGGGAAAACTTTGGATCTGTCCCATATTCCTCTCTGCTTTTGTGCTGTCAGTGCTTTTTAAGCTCATCAGTTGCCAAGGAGTTACTTGAATCTGGCTTAGATTGATTTTTACTCTGTTAGTGAACTGAACCTGTAATTTGGGACTGCTGCATCTTTCTCCCTGCCCTCGGTAGCCAATGTATCATGCTCTTTTGGCACAGGGATTCATCTGATTTTCCCTTTGGCGGATTTAACTGTCTGAATGGATTCAATTATTTTTTTTTTCCTTAAAGGTTAGCTTTTGGGAGTTTAGCTTTATGAAGTTTAGCATGGCGGGGGTAAACCAAACGTCAGTGCTGTTGTGGTGGGAGGCATAGGGGCTTAGCCTATGCTTAGTGGAGGGACAGGGTGTGATTGTAAGCTTCATTCATCCGTGGACATCTGGGCCAGTCTAATAGTTGTGTAGTAGTGAGAGAGGAGAGGGTCTCATTGTCTTCTGACCCCGTTGCCTGTGATGATGTCCGTGAACTCTCCACAATACAATGTAATGCACTAAAATAGCAGAAGAGTTCATTTCAGAATTTTCTGCCAGGCTTAAGGCATGTGGGAACTTGGAACTAGAAGTGGAGAAACCTCATGCAGTTCCTTTGCATGTACCTTAAGCTGTAACTTGTATTAGTCTATTAAGAATGCCGTATGTGGCTGTAAAGACAAGTCTGTTGAAGTATGCATTGATAATGGTATTGCTGGACAAGCGCAGTTTCTTTCATAGTGAAACAATTGTCATGGTGAACCCCTAATATTTGCGAAATTTCATGTTTATACATTTTGAAACTGGAAGAAAAAAGCTACTTAAATGTGTAAAGGGGATGTGGTGTTCAGATTAATAATTTCAGATTGAGTTTGATTTTTTTATCAATATACTACTATTAAATTAATTCTCATATGTTGTGCTGACCTGGTGCTTATTGAATTCCTCAGTGAGCTGCTCTAACTTCGGAGGGGGGCCCCTTGTCTTCCCCAAATTTTATTTATTTCTTGCTCTGTTTAATCAGGTGGTTTTGGAGAGGTGCAGTGAGTTTGTGTGAGAGAAGAGGTGGGGAAGATGGCAGAGAGGAGGAGAAAGTGCACCCTCTTTGGGTAGCAGCAAGCAATTACAGTGTCTCAGCAGCTGAACCTGCTGCCAAGTCTCTTTTACTTGTATGTGCTGGAGTAACAGAGAAGATAGTTGCAGTTTGGTTTCAGATTTGGATATGAATTATAGTTTTGCTTAACTCAAAAAAAAAAAAAAGTGCATTGTACTAGGGTCACGGAGAAGTGGAAGGGTTTAGATCTTTGATACCATGCTTTGAATGTGATACTTAGTGCTTGTTCTCAAGTTTGCAAGTCAGATTTTTGGAGGAAGAGGAATGAACTTAATTCCATGTAAGTTTATTAACCATAGCAAGTGAAGTCTAGTGTTCTTGTTCTCCAAGATTGTATGTATAGGGCTACTTCAATATTCTTCATGAAGATAAATCCTCTTGAAAACTTTTTCTGTAAAGAGGCAACATTGTGATTCTAAATTGGGTATCTTTTAAAATAGAAAGTAGTGAGAGTTCTAGCTTAGTGTCTTATTCCAAATAATTTGTTCCTGGGTTGACTAAGCCTTTGTGTTCTTGTTAAGTGCAGTTGCTGTGAGGTGCAGGACTCTGAAGACACTGGGATAGGGAGAGGGATACGAGAAAAACCCAAGAGCTACATATCTAATTGAAATTGTCAGATAGCTAACTCCACTGCCTATAGATGTGCCAACAAAATAATGGGAATTCCAATGAGTTTGCTTTTAATAGAAGTGGCAGAGTCTGGTCATTGAACTACACTAACTCTTATCTTGAATCTTCTATTTGGCCTGGTTTAATCCGTAAAATATGAGAACAACACTGTTTATCCAGATCATAAATCAGTTTGTGAATTGAGATTCCGGTGTTCTATTCTTCCTGTTTCAATCAACTAACCAAATGACTTTGTTCAGAGAGCAGATCGTATAGCCACAATTTCTTTGCCAATAATAGGTTCATAACATTTATCTCAATGTTAGAATGTCTCATTTCCCTTTACCAGTGAAGTTTTCATTGGAGGATGGGGCTTCAGACTTTTATAGTAGATTTTAAAATGGCTAATATATTGTAACTTCAAACCTAATCTACTAATTGAGTTTGTAGCTGAATAGATGACATTTAGACATCATATGCACTGGTATCATTAGCATACTTTTACAGGGTAAGCTCTGATTATGACCTATTTTTAATTCAGTGCAGTAGTAGAAAGTTAAAAAGCTGAGTAAAAACTAGAATTCTGTATTTGCCTTGATCCTACTTACAAATTTGGGAATGTTTAACAGTTGCATTTTAATCAGTATTGGCTTTGTTGCCTTCTCACTCCGCGTATTTGCTTTTCTTTTTCTGGTGACTAAAGGCTGCTTGGTGAGGCTCCTTAATGATCAATTGACTTAGATCAAACACAAAGCATTAAAAGAAAAAAGGATGCGATAAGTACGCCATCTGTATGGCATTTACATATCTACCATTTGTTTTTCTGAGGCATGTCATGGTGCTAGGTTTGAAATAATACAGGTTGATTATATGAAAATATTTTTTCTACTTGTTCTATGGTAATTGTCAGACAACCTGTATGGGTAAAGTATTTGCACCGATAATGTGATTAGCTTTTTATACTGAAGAAGAAAACACATTTGCAATAGGCTTCTGCTTGTTCTTTTTGTATGTGTAAACAGCTTTAACACAGCTGAACCTGGCAACCTAGTCCGTTTGGTTATAATATCAAGGAAAATTAGTTTATTGTTGTTGTGGAAGGACTGAGAGACTTTATTAAGCAACCTTGTTTAGGAAGCTGAATATTGCATGCTTCGTGTACATTACAGGCCATATGGAGAAAAGATCAGAGAACAGAAAGGCTGTAGCTCAGTCAGAGCCAGTGTAGGAAAACTTGTTTTGATGTAGAATAATATTCAAAATGTTTTTTGTAACCTACAAAATAATTCTTACATCCTTGTATTACCATTATGTAATATGGTGGTGGTTGTACCTAAAAACTAGAGGTGCAAGTTAGGATGATGGCAATTTTGTCAGAAAACGACAAATATTTTTACGTTGTTCAAAACTCATGCAATTATATTTAAAAAAGGTAACTCCTCAGTGGGCCAGCATAAAATTTGAAAGGACAACTGAAGTGAATTTATTGCTTCATTTATTCATACTACTCTGTTCTCTCAGTACCTGGATGCTAATCTTTCCTTCCTCAGCTTCCCTGGCCGTGTTAAAGGAATAGAAGAGGACAGTTTGATTGCCAGTGAAGTTGGGCAAGGAGCTTCCTGATGATCCCTAGACATGTACATCAATGGATGGGGAAAAGTAACCCTAGTGCACAAAGTTTGTAACCCAGCATTAAGGCTGACTGTGGTTCCTTCATGGCTTTCCATAAGTGCCACTATACTTGAATGTGCTGTAAAAACAGGAGAAAAATAAAATTGCCCTCGGTCACATTGGCAACTCTTTGAACGGTGCCCAGGTTACACTAGATGCCTGTAACATTGCTGCTGCTCTGGAAGGTTTGGAGCTCAGAAAGCGGCAGTGTGTGCATACAGCAGAAGAAGCTGTTTCACTGTGACCTCAGTAAAGCAGGCTAGGATGGGGACAGGCTTCATGATCACAGATTAGAGGGAGCTGTATACAAGATTCCTTATGTCTGTCTGGGTGTTCCTGAGGGTTTGGTACCCTCTCACCTGTGCTCTTAATGTGTTACATAAGAATAAGGATAGGATAACCCTATCTCAAACTATGCAGGAGACCCCCCAACTGCAGTACCTTGTGCCAACTCTAGAGGGCAGAGCTAAGAGCTTCATGTAGCTGGTGAGTATTTTAGCAACGATGGCATTTGGGTTTTGTTTTTTTTCCAAAAAGTTCATCTGGGATGCAGTGAAGGTTCTAGAAGAGTACAATCCATCAAAACGTACCTCTGTAGCTTACTAGAAAATTATTACTCGTAATTTTAAATGACCTAGAAATGCTAATTTATTATACAGTGTGTCATGATACACATTTTTAAACATAAAGCAGTGTCTTGACAGACAGGCTCTGGAAAAATCTTGTTGTGGCAGAGTCATTGAGCATATCCAGCTATGTTCCTTTGTCAGGGTTATTAACCCCACAGCAGAATTAATCAGTACAGAATGAAGGTCTGCACTTCAACACAGAAATACTTCAGGGCAAGGTTTGTACCTGTCCTTACACTGCTGCTGAACAGCATGTTTTAAAGTATATGTTTCTGCTGTCACAGTGTCAAAGTGGATTGTTTTTAATATGTTTTCTAAACTTATGGGAATATGTGTGGTGCATTCGCTCAAGTGATTGATTTCATTTATTTTTACTGTCCCTACTGCTCATGTGTAATTAGTATCCGCGAACAAATGAAGTTCTCTGATTTGTCCCTAAATACTCAAATCCTATTGTGGCTTCCTGCTCAGTATCTTGTGTTGCACTACAGGTGCATTCTTTGTTCTTCCATTTTAACTAGCAGAGGATTTTTTTCCCCCTGCGGGATCTGGGACTCCCATGTTATTGGAGTTTGTTTTTTGGTTTGGGTTTTTTTTTTGTTTTTTTAATCATGGAATCATGGAATTTTCAGAGCTGGAAGGGACCTCTAGAGATCATCCAGTCCAACTCCCCTGCTGACGCAGGAATGCCTAGAGCACATTACTCAGGACTGCATCCAGGTGGGTCTGGAAAATCTCCAGAGAAGGGGACTCCACAACCTCCCTGGGCAGCCTGGTCCAGTGCTCTCTCACCCTCACCGTAAAGAAGTTTTTTCTTGTGTTTGAATGGAACTTCCTGTGTTCCAACTTGTGCCCATTGGCCCTCATCCTGTCACTGGGAACCACTGAAAAGAGTCTGGCTCCATCCTTCTTCAACCCACCCTTTAGATACTTCTAAGCAAGAGTATGGTCTCCCCTCAGCCTCCCCTTCTCCAGGCTAAAGAGTCCCAGGTCTCTCAGCCTTTCCTCCTAAGGGAGGTGCTCCAATCCCCCAATGACCTTTGTTGCCCTGCGCTGGACTCTCTCCAGTAGTTCCCTGTCCCGCTTGAGCTGGGGAGCCCACAACTGGGCACAGTATTCCAGTTGTGGCCTCACCAATGCCGAGTAGAGGGGGAGAATGACCTCCCTCGACCTGCTGGCCACACTCTTCCCTATGCAGCCCAGGATTCCATTGGCCTTCCTGGCGACAAGGGCACATTGCTGGCTCATGGATAATTTACTGTCTACCAGGACCCCCGGATCCTTCTCCTCAGAGCTGCTTTCCAGCAGGTCCACCCCTAGCCTATATTGGTGCCTGGCATTCTTCCTCCCCAGGTGCAGGACCCTACACTTGCTCTTGTTGAACCTCCTTAGGTTCTTCTTTGCCCAGCACTCCAGCCCGTCCCGGTCACGCTGGATGGCAGCGTGGCCCTCCAGAGTGTCAGCCACCCCTCCCAGTTTGGTATCATCAGCGAACTTGTTGAGGATACACTCTGTCCCCTCATCCATGAACTTCCTGTTCATCAGCATGTTTGGAGACGACATCCAGAACAAGTCGCTCCATTATCTTCCCAGGGACAGAGGTGAGGCTAAGTGGCCTGTAGTTCCCTGGGTCCTCTTTCTTGCCCTTCTTGAAGATTGGAGCAATGTCGGCCTTCTTCCAGTCCTCAGGCACCTCTCTTGTTCCCCATGACCTTCCAAAGATGATGGAGAGTGGTCTAGCAATACCATCTGCCAGCTCTCTCAGCACTCGTGGGTGCATCCTATCAGGGCCCGTGGACTTATGGGTGTCCAGCTTGGCCAAGTGGTCTCTAACCCGGTCCTCCTCAACTGAGGGAAAATCTTCCTCTCTCCAGACCTTCCCCCTTGCCTCCAGGGTCTGGGATTCATGAGGGGCGGCTTTAGCAGTGAAGATGGAAGAAAAGAAGGCATTCAGTAGCTCCACCTTCTCTGTGTCTTCCACCACTAGGGTGCCCATCTCATTCGTCAGTGAGCCTACATTCTCCCTAGTCTTCCTTTTTCTACTGATACACTGAAAGAACCTCTTCTTATTATCTTTAACCGCAGTGGCCAAGCTGAGTTCTGCTTGGGGTTTGGCCCTTTAAATTTTCCCCCTGCATGGCTTCACTACATGTTGGTATTCCTCATAAGTTGCCAGCCCCTGTTTTCCAAAGAATGTAAACCTTCCTTTTGTTCCTGAGGTCCAGCCAAAGCTCTCTATTTAGACAGGTTGGTCTTCTTCCCCATTGGCTTTTAGAAATTAGGACTCTCAAGTTTTCCTTGTTAGTCTATCCAACAGCCTTACTAAAATACACTTTTTGTATTTCACTCTATTGTTGTTTTTCCCGGATTCTCCACTAAGTTATCTCATACCAAAACATCAGGCTGCTACTAATTAGAAATGTGCATATAAAAGTCTGCATTTGTATTTTTGTTTTCCACATTGCCTCCAAATATTTTTTGAAAGTATCTCCTCACTTTTTAACGTGTCTTAACACTTTCAGAACCTGGATTTGAGGTTCATTAAGGGTTATTGCTCTGATACCAGGGCTGTGATACTCAGATACCAAGCTTGCTCAGGTTCAGACAAGTTGTGGTTATTGTAAAATACATTTTATTTTGCTCATGCTCAACTCAGCTACTGAACTGCTAAAACCCGCTGTATTGCTGGAAAAGCTTGTGTCACTAGGTCATACCAGACCCAGGGCTGTCTAAACGAACAGCGTTTTCCTTCCCCTGTCTTCTGGTGAGGTAGGTGCACGACTAACTGCAATAGAGAGCAATAGAGAGAAGATGGGGAAAAGGGTTACAGAGGATGGAAAATTCAGGAAGGAGAAGTAGAGAAGGGAGCAGCTGAGATCAGATAATTTTGAAAGGAATTAGCGGAAGGACCAAAGTCAATGTAGACATAATATTGAAGAAGGGAGTGAGACGAGTCGTGGCATAGGTAACTGGCTCTATGGGTGGGGACATGTTAATATTGAAGGTGTGACTGTAGAGCTCAAGCTGACAAGGTCTGCTGGACAACTTAAACCTTATGCTGCTTCTAGTGGCAGGAGGAGGAAAAAGGGATGAAAGATGCTGGCAGCGGAGGATTAGCACACAAGGTATAAGTAGTTAGTGCCCTATGATGAAGATGGGGTAATGATTTCCCTCTGGGAGTGGAGAGATGTATATATATGGAGAAGAGCAGCACTGAGGCCTGGTTATTAAAATGGAGGCTGTGATTGCCAGTGGTCTGTACACAAGGAAGTCAAATGCAGTTTACAATCGCTGAAGGATGTCTCTTCACAGAGCCCAGAGTAAGAAACACAATTCTGGAGTCTCATAACTCCTCCTGCCGTGATATTTCTCTGAGACCTACTATGTCTCATTCATCCCTTCTTAGTGGATAGTCCCCAGAGGGAACGGTGGCCTGTTCTTTCAGTGGCTTCTTGCTCCATCTGCTTCAGGGATAAAGCTTTGTGACTTACAGATTTGAGTCCAGCTGTTCCCTGTATTGTGCAAGCTGAAATTCGGTTGTTACTAGCTTTTTCTAAATACTTTTTTGCCTTTTCAAAAAATTATTTTTAAGCACAGATTTAAAAAATTGAACTCATGAATTCAGAAGCTCATAGAAGAGAAATTATGTGAACAAAGTGGCTGTAAAAGCATAATATGATCAGTCTGGTTTTTGTTGTGTGGCTTGAAATGTTCTTTTATTCACAGATGTCACTAAATGTAGAAATAATAAAATACAGTCTTTGAATCTCAATGCATTTTAGAGTTGCTTTGGCATAATTTTTTGGTACCTTATTCATGGAAAGCCGTGTGTTACATGTGATTCAGGAACTTGGCTTTCAGCTATGCAGTTTGTGTAGGTTGTGCCCTTATTTATCACATGACCTTGCAATATCACTGTAGGCTCTCATGACTTCAGGGCTTAATTATTGTAATTCCCTTTTCAGTGGATTAGTGATGAGGTTAATCTCCTGCTTGCAGCTTGTTCAGACCGCAGCAGTGCACTTATTTGTGGGTTTCAGCTACCCTCATGACATTCAGCTTGCTTTGTTTTTTTTTACATTAGCTACTTACTACATGGTATAATGTTTAAATTAGCTTTATGTATAAAGATCTGAATGGGCATGCCTCAGTTACATTTAAAGATTCTATTTTACTTTTTTTTTTCCCCTGTTAAGCTGAACTAATTTTTCAGGTTTTGCTGCAAGATTTATAAAAGGTCTCTGTGGATTAAATCATCTGAATATAGGCATCTGCATATAGGTGTCTATGTCAAGTAGGTCTTAAGTGGTCATTAAAATTGAAAGAGCATAGAGAATGATCCAAGTGACTAGCCATTAAGTTGCTGAGAAGTAGATGGCCAGTGTTAGTTGAGAAGCACTTGAGTATCCTAGGTGTCTTGTTAGGACTAGATGATCTTTGAGACACTCAGTCCTTTTGAACTGCACCTGGAGGTCAGGTGGGATATTCTAGAGCATAGTAAATGTCACTTATGCGTATCTTAAAAAAATGAATTAAGCCCTAGGTATTTACTTTGAAATAAGATGAATTGCTGTCTGCATTCCATATCCTGCTCTCTAGATCTCCATTGGCTTTAATAAGACTTAAGACATAATCTCATATGTCAGCATCTTCATTTAGGTGTCCTATTTTGGATCTGAGTGCTACTTATGAGGTCTTTCCTCCATGTGATTTTTAATAATGCCCAAACCTTGACTTAAGACTGACTGCATGTTCTAGTTAAAATTTTATTTATCTTAAATCCCTGGGATGCTGGAGTTTTTTAGTGTCAGGGCATTAAACTCTTCCAAAACTCAGAATGTCTTTTTAAATGCAGCCATTATTTTTGGCGTTAAACTTCAGCAGTCTTACAGTGGTATCTTGGCTTATATTTTGCCTCTTGGAACTCAAAATAATGCGTGTTGCTCCTCCATGCCTTAAAGAAAAAAAGGCACATTTGCATAGTATCTTTTGTCAATTTAAAGGAAAACGTGTATGCATCTAAATATGTTTTAGATACATAGATTGGGTGGTGATTATGTGCTAAGAATCACATCTGTTAATTTCTGTTTTGAAGTGTCTCTCTCTTTGGTGAGTTTCTAAGAACGGGTTGTATGTTTGCCAAGCATTTTTCTACTGTTACTAGTTTGGGAAAGTCTTTTCTAATTTCAGATTTTTTTTTTTTTTTTTTTTTTGTCTACAGAACTTGGAATTAGACTGGTAATTTAAACCTTCAGATGCTCTGAGTTCTGTTAACACCCCCCCCCCATAGTCTGTGCAGATAGCTCAAGTGCAGAATATTGGTTTGAAGAATGGCTTTGAGTTCACTTATGTTTAAAACCTTTGAAAGCTTTTCTGACTAATTAAAAATATGAAATCCAGGAGAACATGGTTTTAGATTTAGTATGCCCACTGTGTTTGCCACCAAGCTAATGGTATATACCTGAGGATAATTTTAGCCTATTGCATTAAAATAATGAAATAACTTTCAAGTGTACCATGTGTAATACATACCAGCCACTTCTCACCATAACTGTCGGAGAGCTGTCTTCAGGGAGAAATGACGTTCCAATCCCCACACCTTGCAATGATTTAGCCCCAAGGACATAGGCAGCGCATGTGGTTGGCATACCTGAGGGACTTTCTAGAACCACTGGGAGCACCAGGACGTCCCACGCAGTCATTTGAGCTGTTGGTTTCCCCTCCTTCCAAACCAAGTCCAACTCCTGCAGGATGGAAGGAGAGGAGAAAGCCTTTTGCATTTTGTGAGTGCTTAGGAGAAGCCATGAGGCATGGGTTTGACAAAAGGACTTGCTGGAGCAGAAAATGGACAAAACGCCTAGATCACTCAAGAATGTTCTTAACAGATCTTCTTAGAAGTAAGGGTTATCTCACTTTTGTTGTTGAGTTTAACTCTGCTATATTTATGTCATGTTTACCTATCTCTGTACTGAGTCCAGGGAAAGAGGAGAAAACGAACTCATGGGTAGACTTAATGGACTGTCAGCCTTTCACATTTCAATGTAACTTTACATGATCTTTCTTTTAACATAGCAATTTTGGTGGAATTTCTTGCTAGTAATTTATAGTAAGATTACTAAGAAAATAAGTTTGTTCAGTTTCTGTATAGCTCTTCCATACCTTCTTTCTCCCTCATAGGTTGGGATGGTGGGAGTGAATATGAGAATAGTTCAGGTTGAATGTAAACCTACATATGGGATATAATGGTGTACTTTGTATGTTCTGTTTGAGTTATCCTTTGCTGGTTTAAATACAATGAAAGGTATTCTGTTAAATTATATGCTGCAGTAAATAGTAGAGCCTTTCTTTAAGCCTGTGCTAGAAATAATGTCAAATGAAAAAATATTTTTTTTATCAGATATGATTATATGAAAACACATTCTTCTGAGAAAATGCATCTAGCAGTGGTTGCCTGTGGTGAAAGACTGGAGGAGACTGTTACTATGTTGAGATCAGCTGTTATTTTCAGCATCAAACCTCTCCAGTTTCATATTTTTGCTGAGGACCAATTACATGAGAGTTTCAAAGACATAGTAAGTAACCAAATAATTTATTTAATCAATTTATAGTACAATTTCCCTGCTTCTTGGGTAGTAGTTGTTGGATATAGTGGCAGAAAGGCAGAGGTCTAAAAATAAGGTAATATTTGCAAGTCTTTTGTAATGCTGGATAGAGACTTTTGATTTTCTTTTTTCCTGTGGAAAAATGCCAGTTGCTGATATCGGAGCTTTTCATAGAGACAGACCAAAACTTCCTGATTTGTCACCTTGAATCTGTTAAATACAAACCTGATGTTCTGAACAGAAAACGGTTATCTTGTGTGATCTTATTTAAAGTTGGTTTTACAAGAGAAAATAGAGATCTGTCCTTTTTTGTCCCTGTGCTTAAAGTATGAGTCAGCCTTACATTGTCTAAACAAAGTGAACCATGAGTCTTTGAAAATGCTAGATATGGTTGTGTCTAATTTTTGTAAATTCCAGTTAATGAATATAACATTATGGCTATAGTGGCAGTATTAGAAGCTGACTAGTATATAGCTGTGGAGGGTTTTACTATTTTTGTGCTTAAAATGTCATACTAACTATGACATTAGTATGTCATACGTACTGATATATTACAGTAATGTCATGCAAACAGTAACTGTGGTAAAAATTGGGTAAGGTTATTTTAAATTGAGAAAGACTTCATTGGTATTTCTCCAGTGGAAACTAGTTAAGAGGGGAAAAAGTTTTATTTGATGTATTTACTTTTTGTAAATACTAATTTATTTTACTTGCTTTTGCTTTTGTGTATGATCTGATATGATGTGTTTTCTTCATAGTGGCCTGCAGGTGCCACTTTTTGTTAAAGTATTTTGAATAGTTGACAGATTCTTGTAGTCACAGAAGGATTTCCGTTATGGAAGAGAGGTGTTGCAGTTGTGTTCAATTATCAATTTGAATGGGGGATTGATTTCTGTTTTGTAATAGAATTGTACTGAAGTAATTTTTGTGGTCTCTTCTTTTCACATAGCTTGATGACTTCCCCTATGAAGGAAAAGTTAATTATACATTATATCCAATAACATTTCCAACTGAAAGTGCAGCAGAATGGAAGAAATTGTTTAAACCATGTGCTTCACAAAGGCTGTTCTTGCCAGTAAGTTATTCTGTAATAGGACAATACAGAAGTCTGATGCGTCAAGCTGTCCTTGTTAATCTAATTTCTGCTTAGTTTTGAATTAAGAACTACTACTATTCCTAAAATCTACTTTTGCAACATCCTAAAAAAACCTCTGAATTTAGCCTTCTTTTGTGACACTAATGCACTATGGAATAAAAGTCCTTTTCTCAGTTGCTGCATTGTGACACAGTATCCTCAATGAGAGGTACAGGTCATGTCATCCTCTCAGAGGTAAGAGGGGTTTATCACACCTTATCTCTCCTCATTTAGTTGGAAAGTTTCCTGCATGCATAGATCTGAGAAGTGTTAGAGAAAATGAAACAAGAAATGGGCCATTGTTGCCAGAGTGTTTTGTGCAGCCTTTTCTTTGCTGATCTAAGACACTTCAGAAATCATACTGCAGGCTGAATTATAGCAGTGGCAGCTATCTCCCAAATACTGTCTCTTCTGGGACTCCTTTACACCTCTTCCTTGTTTGATTAGATGCATAGGAAAGCAAGGGAACAGGAGGAAGATAGGAGCTCCTGTTAAGATAGTGTTTCAGCTGGCCTGCAACCTACTCCTGAGGAGCCCAGGGATATAAAATGTAAACTTGAGTGCCTTTGCATTACTGTTCTATATAAAACCTCTGTTTCACTCTACAGAAATTCTCCAAAATGAGAGGAGGAGGAACAATGACAAAGTTATCGGCTGCAAACTGTCAGTCTAAAGGGAATTTATTTGCATATGACAAAAGTACATTAAACTTTATTGTGTAATGGCACCAACATCTGGTTTATGAAGAGAAGCTCAAATTTAAAACAAAACTTTTAAGTTTTATTCTTTCCCTCACAGTTAATCCTCAAAAATGTGGATTCGCTACTGTATGTCGATACTGACATCCTATTTTTGAGGCCTGTTGATGATATTTGGTCTTTTCTGGGAAAGTTCAACTCCACACAAATTGCTGCAATGGCACCGGAACATGAAGAGCCTCGTATTGGATGGTATAATCGCTTTGCTAGACATCCCTATTATGGAGTAACTGGAATAAATTCTGGAGTCATGTTAATGAATATGACACGTATCAGAAAGAAGTATTTCAAGGTACGTGTGCTTCCTTTATTGCATTTTCTGTAATTTTACATCTTTTAATTCTAATGTGTTTCAAATTCATGTGGGACAGTATTTTTTAAAATATGTTTCTTGTAAATGGAATAATGCTCTAAAAAGACTCTGTGTTTAAAATGGTATCTAACTTGTGGTTTTTAAATGTCATTCACTGTAAGACTTGGAATTCCTGAATTTCAAATGTGCTCGATTGTTTTAATTTTTCTTAGTTCTGAGAGATCCTGTGACTTAATACAGTGTGCTGTAAACGATACTCGTCAGTGGATATTCTGGTATTTTTTCTTCACTGTAGAGATCCCTGAAAGCAGTTAATGTATACGGTAAACTAACTTTAAAAATGTGTGTAGTGGTATGACCAGGAGATGGTGCTAAAACATTTAGTAAGTTATTTTAACTGTACTGTTTCCAAATTGTGATCTTTTAAATTGTAACCAGGTGATTATCACCTTAAGTATCTTTTGATTTACTTTGAAGTCATAGTTTTTGTAGAGAAGTAAGTTAATCATGAAAGTACTTACTAAAGCAGTGTGTGCAGCAGCAGAAATGGTCATTGCTTCACAGATGGGAAGTTTTTTCCTACGTACTTGAAACAGGAGTATAAAAGCGGTGCTATGTGATTATGCTAACGGAAAAAGTACTTCTCTGTTTAAGAGAAGATCAATTAGGGAAAAATAATCATGCAGTCAGCTATTGGAAGGTGCACCCATAATATAAACTTGCAGTAGACATTACTTCTTCTCTCCCATTTCCAATTTAAGAAAGATCTAGCTTTTAGCTTAACATTCTTGCTATGTATTTTTGTTATGGAAATACAGAGAATTTAAGAAAAATGGAGAATGTATTATCTTGGTTGTAGTTAAAGTAGAAAGTTACAGTAGCTATCGTATATTGCTGTAGTTTCCCCAAGAGGAAAACTCTGTATATATCATGAGTGGAGTCTTGTGTTGTCTACTTTATTTGTTTGTTTTCTTGATTATAGCATCTGGAAAAAGGAAAATATTGAAAAGTATAGCGAGAAAAATACAGGACTGAAAACTGTGTGTATCTTAACCTCTGACAATGCATTTCTGTGTAGTGAATTATTTTTAGTATGGTAAACTGAGATCAGGTTGGTCTTTTATTCACACTGTGCTAGAATTCTGGTTGGGCTTCTCAGTACAACTTAGGTTATCAATTTATTGGAAACTATGCATTTTTACTAAAATCGAAGTTAAAATTTTCAAAAGTATACAGATTATGTAGGATACTAAAATTGTCTTTCAAATTAACTGTGGTTTTCCAGAGGACGATGTGAAGACCTTTCTCCGTAACACCTAAACCTGGTCATTTCTTAAAAATTTAAGTCTGTATATACAGATTTGAGTAGGTGAAATGACTCATTAATATTTTGAAATTCAAAACGGAATCTTGCCGCTTTCCCTTGGTACTAGAGGGCTGGAGTATTTTCCAGGTCCTGAAAATATCTGCTACATATTCCTGCTGTTGCCATGTTGTATGTTTATTAAGCAATGCAATGTGTCAGATTGCTAAACCAAACCAGCCTTGGAGGAAGTGATTTTTTATAATCGCTCTTTGTTACGGGGGTGAATATCTGTGATTTATAAGACCTCAGCTGTAAGGCAAGGTACAAATCCATATGCTTTTCTCATGATCCTGCTGACAAACTTCAATATACCTAACATGATGTACAGTTTCTGGCTAAATGGGCCACTGAACTTCTTTCTGTAGTGAGGAAAGTAGTGTGTCGTAACTGTTATGGGGAATCAAAACAAACAAAAAAAATCTTGAATTGTGCTGAAAACATTCATCTTTATGCTCTTTCTCAAATTGTTCAGTACGTACTGTACTAAGCAAGTCTGCTTGATGAGTTGCAGGCTTAGCGTTCATAAAATTAAAGGAAAGGAACCAAGATTGGAGTGAGCTACCCACTGCTCTGCAAGTATACAAATATTCAGAATTATGAAAGGGCTCTTGAGAAAGGGAGGCAGAAACAGAGCAAACCTTCCCAGTAGCAAAGCACATGATTCAAAGCCCCTCTTGGTGGCTTTGGTTAACATAAATAAGAAAAAGCAATTAACCCATTCCCTTACTCGACTTCAGTTGTTTTAAGTGTTAGAAATAGAACATTTTTCTGCCCTTAATCTAGTCATCATTCTTTGGCATCCTTCCCAGGTCTTTACTGTCACTTCAAACTTAGACTTCCCCTTCTGTGTCTGATGCATATATACTTCTGGCCCTTGCTTTCATGTGTCTTCTGAACTTCATACTTGTCCAGGAATGCTTGTGTGTGCACTGTGGCTATTGCTCAAATATTTCAGACTAGTGGTGCACATAAAGAAATACTCTTTCACTCTTGCTTGATAGTAAGAAATAAAAAAGAAATAAAAAACATGGTGTGTTCTGTATACATGGGGTTTTAGGGAGTTGGTGGGTTTTGTTTGTTAGTTTGGTTTTGTTTTTTTGTGTTTGTGTGCAGCTTCTAACGTGGTTGCTGAGAACTTTTTTCTTGCATGAAATTCATCTTTTTCTGTCCATTGCTATATCCTTTTCCATCACTGCTTTCATCATCCTGTACATCTTTCCTGGAGTCTTAATCTGATTATCTTGAGCAAGAAACACAGATAAAATGTTTGGATGCATGGTGGATATATGGATTTTCTGGTTCAGTTGAAGCATTTTGAAATGACTTCTTTGGATACTCTTCTTAATTTAAAACCTTGCCTCAGTATCTCTCAGGCCCTTGCTGAGCATCTAGCTGTGGGCATTCATTCCACCTCATTTTGCCTCTGTCTTGTATGTTTCTGGCAAGTGTAATGTTTGCTATTTGTTCAAACTTTGAATTTGTAGAGATAGATGCTTTCTCCAGTGTGACTGGCTTGCTAAGACTCCGTGTTAGACCCTGTTATCAGTGACCAACATATACTTATCAGTGGAGACTTTCTGGTATTGGAAGGCTCAGAATTGTTTCTGACAGGAGACTACCTCATAATGTCTAACCCATGCTGCTTAGTCCTTCCACCTGTTGGACACACTGGGAAGTGTCCTATAGTATCAGGTGTGTGGTAGCATGCTCAGCCCAGTCAGAACAGTTTGAGGATGTCTAACCACAGAGCTACTAGGTTGGTATTGGGACCAGCGCTGTTTAACATCTTTTTTGGCAACATGGACATTGGGATTGAGTGCACCGTGAGCAAGTTTGCAGACAACACCAAGCTGTATGGTGCGGTTGACACACTGGAGGGAAAGGATGCCATCCAGAGGGACGTTGACAGGCTTGAGAGATTGGCCCATGCAAACCTCATGAAGTTCAGCAAGGTCAAGTGCAAGGTCCTGCACCAGGGTCGGGGCAATCCGAAGCACAAATAGAGGCTGGGCAGAGAATGAATTGAGAGCAGCCCTGAGGAGAGGGACTTGGGGGTGTTGGCGGATGAGAAGCTCAATGTGACTCATCAATGTGCACCTGCAGCCCAGGAAGCCAAATGTATCCTGAGCTGCCTCAAAAGAAGCATGGCCAGCAGGTCAAGGGAGGTGATTCTGCCCCTCTCCTCCGCTCTCATGAGACCCCACCTGGAGTACTGCATCCAGCTCTGGAGCCCCCAACATAAGAAGGACATGAACCTGTTGGAGTGGGTCCAGAGGAAGGCCAAGAAGATGATCAGAAGGCTGGAGCACCTCTGCTATGAAGACAGGCTGAGAGAGTTGGGGTTGTTCAGCCTGGAGAAGAGAAGGCTCTGGGGAGACCTTATAGTGGCTTTCCAGTACTTAAAGGAGGCCTACAGGAAAGATGGGGAGGGGCTCTTTATCAGGGAGTGTAGCGATAGGACAAGGGATAAGGGTTTTAAACTGGAAGAGGGTAGATTTAGACTAGATATTAGGAAGAAACTCTTTACTGTAAGGGTGGTGAGATACTGAAACAGGTTGCCTAGAGAAGTTGTGGATGCCCCCTCCCTCGAAGTGTTCAAGGCCAGGTTGGCTGGAGCTTTGAGTAACCTGGTCTAGTGGGAGGTGTCCCTGCCCATGGCAGGGGGGTTGGACCTAGATGATCTTTAAGGTCCCTTCCAACCCAAACCATTCTGTGATTCTATGACCTGAAACTTAGGAATAATAGTACTTTGTCATTTTCCTCTCATATCATAGCTAGATCATAGAATCGTTTAGGTTGGAAAAGACCTTTAAGATCATCTAGTCCAACCATTGACCCTACTCTGCCAGGTCTGCCACTAAACCATGTCTCTAAGCACCATATCTACACGACTTTTAAACACATGTGGGGATGGTAACTCAACCCCTTCCCTGGGCAGCCTGTTCCAATGTTTGATAACTCTTTCAGTGAAAAATTTTTACTAATGTCCAGCCTAAACCTCCCCTGGCGCAACTTGAACCCGTTTCCTCTTGTCCTATGGCTAGTTACTTGGGAGAAGAGATCAGCTCCCATCTCACTACAACCTCCTTTCAGGTAGTTGTAGAGAGCAATAAGGTCTCCCCTCAACCTTCTCTTCTCCAGACTAAACAATCCTAATTCCTTCAGCCGCTCCTCATAAGCCATGTTCTCCAGATCCCTCACCAGCTTTGTTGCCCTTCTCTGGACACACTCCAGCACCTCAATGTCCTTCCTATACTGTGGTGCCCAGAACTGAACACAGTACTCAAGCTGCGGCCTCACCAGTGCTGAGTACAGGGGCACGATCACTTCCCTACTCCTGCTGGCCACACTGTTCTTGATACAGGCCAGGATGCCATTAGCCTTCTTGGCTACCTGGGCACGCTGCTGGCTCATGTTCAGCCAGCTGTCCACCAGGACCCCCAGAGCCTTTTCTGCCAGGCAGCTTTCCAGCCACTCCTCCCCAAGCCTGTAGCGTTGCCTGGGGTTGTTGTGACCGAAGTGCAGGACCCAGCACTTGGCTTTGTTAAATGTCATGCAGTTGGCTTCAGCCCATCGATCTAGTCTGTCCAGATCTCTCTGCAGAGCCTTCCTACCCTCAAGCAGATCACACTCCCACTTAATTTGGTGTCATCTGCAAATTTACTGAGGGTGCACTCAATCCCTTCATCCAGATCATCAATAAAGATACTAAACAAAGCTGGCCCCAAAACTAAGCCCTGAGGAACACTGCTTGAGACCTGCTGCTAACTGGATTTAATGCCATTCACCACAACTCTCTGGGCTCAGCTATCCAGCTGGTTTTTAATCCAGCAAAGAGTACACCTGTCAGATAGTTAGCTTGGGTAGTAACTAATCAGGAATTGAGTTTCTTACCCTGTATTGATTATTGAGATCTTGGCTTAGAGAGCACTCAGCAGGGGAGCGGTTTAGTTTATGCTGCCCTAATACCTAGAGTGTGGTCCCACAAGCTTGGGAAGCATCATAGGGTCCTGAGATGCTCAAGCTTTAGTACAAAAACGCTGCTGTTCGTGGAGACTTGCAGAGACTTTGTTTTCATGTCTTAAAAGCCTTAAAATGTCTTAAAAGGAGGATTGGTTGATAGGAAAAATTGCAAGCCTCACAGCAAAACTTCAGAAGGGTTTAGTGTAGTTGAGACTGCACACAGTAGGCTTGAAAGTGTATGGCTTCCCTTGTTACTGATAGCAAAGGAGCTACTAATCTCAAGCCTTTAGAAGAGAGGTAAACCAAATTCAGGGGTAGGGGCTATCCTAATACACCTTGCCAGCAACACAGCAGATGCTTTTGGACCTTCAGTACTGTCCCATGTTGTGTCGCATTAACTATTCCAGTCAAATACAGTAGAACTAGAAAATGCTTCATTGTCTTATAGGAAGGTCTGAATTTGTTTGTATTCATTCGTAAGACTCAACAAATTCCTCAAGGAATGTATAAGTTCTGGGAATTTGTGTCTTTAAAAAAGTTGCCTGTAGACCTTTTTGTATGACTGTCTAGTGGCTAAAGCACTTGTCTAAACAGTGGAAATTTTGGATCAGGATATTCCTCTAATATGGTGGATTTAAAACTGTGGATTCTTTTTCTGTTGTAGTTTCTGCAGCCTGAAATTTCAGACTGAGCTGCTTGAGGCCTTTAAGCATCTTCCTTCTGTTGTCATATTGGGTTGTAAGAGTCAGGAGGAACCAGAAGATGAATAAATAAAAAGGAGAACCGGAGGCTTTAGCCAATGGTTATAGTACTCACGTGGGTAGCAGACCGTGTATTGCTCCAGGATTAAGTCATCTTTTATCTACTTACTCAAGCCTCAATCTTCTCAGGTCTATTAATTTCAGACAAGTGTCCTAGCAGCTTGGCTATCTATGGTGCTTAATGGAAGCTGTCACTCCTGGTCCTATCTATCTTATTTGTCTTGTGTGTTTTGAGACTCTGTGTATATATACAGTACAAATATATGCACTGTATATATACATATATATACACACATTTGTATACATATATACAGATACATATGCATGGACATATATGTTATTGAATATAGTGTGGTCAAGCAGTGCATAACTGGACATAAGACTAGAATTGGTAGTGAAGCTTCTGATGGATAATGCCTGCCTGTTGTTTTTGCTAAGCAGCAATTAGAAAAATGGGAATGTAAAACATGCAAGAGTATTTAGGAGACAGAAGTAACAGTAGGTGACTTTTTTTTATATTCGTACACATATAGATGTAGATACTTTTAAACTCGAAGAGAGGTAGCAAATACCACAGGTATGGTGTTTTAACAAAAAAAATCCTAGACCAGTGTGGCTTTGTGACTAAGAACAAAGACTTATCGAATTTATTGAGAAACTTAGTTGTTGTGATGCCTGAGATGTGGGCAGTCATGGAAAGGAATAAGCTCTTAGAAAATCAAACAAGCCCCAAACAAAATAACTCCAAATATTGTGTGCAAAGGAGAGATTCATGGATATGCTTTACACAAAAAAAGAAAATTCAGAGAGTTTCTGTGACCGAAGCCATTATACACTTTTTTTTACCATTCAGTATTGCTTAAGGCTATAGTTCCAAGAAATACAGTGAGCCTGTGCAAAAGCTAATTGCTTCTAAGAAGGAAGGTTCCCATCTCTTACCAGCTGCTTTTCCCTGCTTTTCTTATTTACTTTGTCCTAGCCTCTGGTGTTTGTTGGTCCCTTCTATGAGTCCATTAAATTTGGTAACAGTAGAAAAAAGAAATCATTCTGCTGGGTTAGTGAAGTAAATCAGCTCACAAAAACATCTAGTGAGTGTTAGCATTACACTGTTAATGCAAGAACAGGATGGAGTCATGTAACCAGAAGGAAGAGGGCTTGCTCTCATTTGGCATTAAGGAAATTTCAGTTGGTCAGCTGTTTGTGGGACACAGCTGCAGTTTGTTTAGATATTTCTGTATGATTTCAGTATTTTTCCTCAACTTTATATTCTCTTAGTAGAGTTGAGAGAGGTAATACTAGGTTGCTACAGGCTAAATGTGACAGCTCTTGTAAGTCTGACCAGCGTTGGCCAGGCTGAAATCCTTTGGGACAGAAATCAGTAATGCCCAAACTAATTAAAGCATAGCATCTAAACAAAAAAACCCAAAACATGCAGGAGAATATCTTAACATCCTTATGTATATTTTGTTCTTACACATTTTCTTCCATTCAAAAAACCTAGAATTTTGAAGGTTCATAAGAGCCTGTCTGTATCAGCTTGATGGCATCACAAAAATGCCCACTACCGTTGTGTTGGTTTTTTTTCTCTTGAACCTCTTTAACCTTCTCTGCAACTTGTTGAATATTGGAGAGGAGGTCTATATTTTGGAAATCCTGAAGTTATCATAGAGTTATTTTTCTCATATTTACTTGAGTAACTTTTGAAAAGAAATTCTGTCATCAATTCTGATTGAACTTGAGCACTCTACTTCTCACACTGTTTGACCTCACTACAAGTTATAGTAGAATTTTAAAGGAGGTTGTATAACTAGTCAAATAGTTTCTCTTGCTGTGTGATTCCTATGCTGGTTTCTTTATACATCAGTGTTAGTAAATTAATATATAACTCTTTTCTATTTATGCAAAGGTTATTGAAATACTACGATTTCCAATTCTTAAATCTGATGGCACTATTTGTCAAGTAGTATTGCTTCTAGACATCTGGCAACATGATGTATGCTGTTACCTGCTTTGCATCTCCTTAAGATACACTCTGGATTTCATTGCTATTAAAACTATACAAGTTAAATGAAAATTATATGAAATAATGACTTTAAAAATTCAAAGTAGTATTTCTATGGGATGCTCTAAAACTTTATTTACTACTGTATATTCTCTTATCATGATGATCATGGTATCACTGAGTTAATTTAATTCTGTTTTTAATTCTTAGTGTTGAGTCTAAATTTAAACCTTAGGTCAATATTCTATGGATGGCAAAGGTCAGGTGAGGGAGTAATCTTTACCCTCTGTGATTCAGTCCAATTGGTTTGCTTTTTGGAAGGTTTTGGTCTTAAGCCTTTGTTTTCTTTTGTTTAATCACATTGCACTGAGCCTAATGATAATTCTTGCTAGAGAAGAATTCTCTTGTGCATTTCTTACGCCTGCTTTCATCGAATACTTGCAAGCAATCACGGTCATAAATTTTTTAGGACAGGAGGGACTGTAATATTCCATTTTGTTTCTTAC
The DNA here is from genome assembly GCA_008921705.1 of Burhinus oedicnemus. Taxonomy (NCBI): domain Eukaryota; kingdom Metazoa; phylum Chordata; class Aves; order Charadriiformes; family Burhinidae; genus Burhinus; species Burhinus oedicnemus. The sequence goes on along the minus strand of VFFE01007123.1, from coordinate 780,028 downwards.
ATAATATAAGCTATAGATCTTTTTTGTATTAATTCTTGTCTGAAATCTGATAGTAGTTCATTTTTTAGTCTTCAGTTCTGAAAGCGCTTCATGTTTGGTGGCTGAAATGATTTGAGGAAAGATTAAAAACTGAACTGCTGGTTTTTGCACTTTTTAGTTTGTCAGTGGAAGATTCAGATAAGAAAGTCTTTGATACTGTAATTCTAAAAATGAATATTTTGCTGCTGGTAATATTTTCTATTTCTTAACATGGTGTTTCTGTATACAGATCCCAAACCATACTGGAATTCTAATTTCTTTTTTTTTTTTTTTTTTTTTTTTTTTTTTTTTTTTTTTTTGGCAACTTGGTTAAAAAGAATCATGGGTATAATCCTGTACTTGTTCAGGACTTTTCTCTCTTTGGGATTTACTGTTATTCCATCCTCGCTCTCCCAACTGAAGTAGAAGGTATAGAGTGAGCAGCCTTGTTCCTTTTCTGTTCAAATTGAGCTTACATGTGGTGTCAAGCTAAGAAATTAGCTTTAGAATATGTAACCTGTTACACTGCAGATGGTAACCCCTTTGGTAACTTGGTGTTCAGTGTAGGCCAGCTTACTCCACGTAGCATCTCCTCAGCCAAAACCTTAGGAGAACTCCTTCTCCTTTTCCTTTGAGGTGATTTTGCTAAATCAAGAATTTGGGAATTAAGTAACAGCTGTTAGTGTAGAGTCTTACTGCTTTTTGCTAGTGAAAAGTCATGCCTTTGCTGTGGAAGTTCAAGTTCAGTAACTAAAAAAATTAGGTCAACTCAATGAAAATTCTGTTGAAAACCTTTGAAGGGTTTCCTTATATTTGTACACTGCTTTGTAGCCAGTATTTTTTAGCTGTACATATTTGGAACTATTTAATAATTAATTTATATTGATCGGTTTTGAATTTTTGAAGTTAACTTTAAAAGCTATGTATATTATCACTCTGTGGTAAAGACAGAGAAATTGCATGCAGTGTGGATATTTAAGTAGTACCCATCTACTTACATGCATCATGTAAAAGCAGTTTTTGTGTCAGATGCTACTGCTGTATAAAGAAACCTTGCTATTTCTTAGAACTCTTGCTTAAGGTGTTTGAGGGAAATCTTGAAGATAAAAATTTGATGGAGCAGTTATGTAAGTAAGAGATGCATATAGTTTTCCTTATAAGATCATAATTGAGAAATAAAGCATATTGGAAATGTCCATAACTATTTTCCTTAGATGTACTCATTTGTTTAAAAGGAAGAAGTCATCTATACATTTGAGATTTGTAACTTTGAAAAGCACGTTACTGTGAATCTGTAGAGCATTTCCTTCTTTATGGGTATAATTGTTCTGAATGTGTGTTGTTTTGCTTTCTTTTGTCTAATAGAATGATATGACACCAGTCCGATTACAATGGGGAGAAATTCTTATGCCACTGCTGAAGAAGTACAAGTTGAACATAACATGGGGTGATCAGGATCTATTGAACATTATGTTTTTTCACAATCCAGGTAAATCCACATTGATTCTAAGTCTAACATGACAATGTTGAGCTTTTCTATGATGTTTAAAAATCCAGGAAAATACTCTTTTAGCAGACTTTTCAGTGAAAGTATTCAAGGGACTTTTCACTTCTTTCATTTTTTGAAAGTGTTTACTTTGAGAGACAGCATTGGAGCTTCCTGGAGTGTAATTAGGTGTTAGGTTTCAAAAACAACTGTACAGAAATTTATGAAGCAGCCTTAAGAAAAAAGAAGATTAGTGTATTTCCTGAAACAATTTTGATACTTAATCCAGAGTTCTCATTTTTCTGCACAGAGAGTCTTTATGTCTTTCCATGCCAATGGAATTATCGGCCTGACCACTGCATCTATGGAAGTAATTGTAAGGAAGCTGAAGAAGAAGGTATATTTATTCTTCATGGAAACAGAGGTGTCTACCATGATGATAAACAACCGACTTTCAGGGCTGTCTATGAAGCAATAAAAAATGTAAGTGTTTTCAACATTGTATTTGCGCAAAGTTATTTTTTAATGTATTACCTACAGTGCTGCAAGGATTTTGTAGGTTTTGTTGCTACTTAACTTGATTGCAACAAAGTAATTTTTTACCCTTTTAAGTGATGTTAACTGTTTCACCAATTTTTTCTTTACTGCTTGGATAGAATTCCGGTGTATTTCATCTGTGATGAGTGTCTTTTGAAACATGGTATAGACTATGTCTAGGTTAGGATTCTAAAACATTGCTGGTAGTTGTCAATTTCTGTTTAAAAGGCTTTATTACCTTTCCTTTAATAAAGACGTCTAGTAAACCGTACAAGCATTTGGAGATTGCCAGAAGATTCATTTTTCTGGAGATTTTAAAATGCAGAAAAAATGCTGCCGCCTTCCCAAAGTTTGTGTGTATTTACTGTAACATTTTATCATTTCATTGTAAATAGATTTGGATTGTAGAAAATATTTTTTTAATACTGTGTTTTGATCTTTTCTAGAGATTCAGTGTGTTAATATGTTGGTGTTTCTTTAAATACTAAGCACAGTGACTTCTTTTCATTCTGCAAATAAGTAATCTAATAAACTATTTATCACTTCATCAGTATACTCGCTGAAGAGCTGTAAAATTTAGCACTGATGCACATTTTAATGTAGCAGGCTATTGTGTGTATAACCTTCAAAAATCAATAGTATATTTTAATGGTGCTTTATTACATGTTGTCATATGGATATAAAAATGAAGAAAAGTACTTTGGGGGATCTGAGAATACATTGCAGGGAAAGTGAATGTGTTTCTATAAAAATACGATTCTTTGTTTCCTTCGAGCATTGTCAAAAACAGAAGAAAAAATTACTTCTTTTTATTTATGATCCCATTTGGTTTATGAATATGTCAGAGAAAGTATGTAAAACATTGCTGATTCAGTGGTAATAAGGTGAACAAAATTGCGTTACTTTGAAATGCTGTTTTAGCTTATCATTTGTTTATAAAAAATATTGCACTGTTGAATTAATGACTACTTTATTTCATGTCCATGTTAAACATAGCATGTGTTTGACCATCATTCAGTTTAATGAAACTTCAGTAGTAACACTTTTCATGCTGTTGTTTCATTATAATTTGACAAGAATTGTATTCCTGAAAAGTTATGTGTCATTCAAGAAAGTTACTGTTCAACAAACAAATTACCAGAAATAATTAAAAAATTACAGATCTAAAATTTAATAAGGTAATTTTAAATTTCCTCATTGCCTGTCTGGATATGTTCATTTGCTGCTTTTTTTTTTTTAAAAAAATCTCACTTGTTTGGCTTATTGAAAGCATTAGAGAATACGTCTGTAAGTTATACTTTTTCAAATATTGCATTCAGAAGCTC
>VFFE01007123.1:672056-776045 GCA_008921705.1 Burhinus oedicnemus | reverse complement strand
AAACACAAAGAGAAAAAAAAAAAAAAAAAAAAAAAAAAAAAAAAAAAAAAAAAAAAAAAAAAAAAAAAAAAAAAAAAAAACAACCCAAAACAACCAAACCAAAAAACACCAAAAACAAGCAAGCAAACAAAAAAAACCAACAAAAAAACCCCACAACCCAACTTTCTGCATCTGGGTCAAAGCCAGAGGTGAATAAACTTGATGGCTTCTTCTGACACATAAACACCTTTATTTAGAAACACACCTTCACTGGTTATAGGCCTTACTCATGGACTAAAAGTCAAGACAGTTTCCTTGCACTATTTATCAAAACAGGTCTGCAAGAGCAGGACTCATCAGGTTTGATATAGTTTATTGCTGTTTTAAGAGTGCCAAACTTGTAAGATACAGGCATATTCTGTTCCCAGAGAAAGTCTGTTAGAAGCCTGTAAGAATATAATCAATCTTAAGTCTACAGTCTTTAAGACTGACTGCTTTTCATGGTACCTGTTGAACTAATATTCTCACTCATTCCCCTTTCTTTCCTCTGTGCTATTTTCCACAGGTAATCTATTGATTTGTTTCTCTTTTTAGAACAAAGAAAGAATTTGGGATATTGCTTTAATAAATGTCTCCGTGAAACCAAATAGAATTTTGCTAGGGAGGGAAATGAACTGTGAAGTTTGTTTGTTAGTGATCATTTCTGTGCTTCAGACTTTAGAAGGTCATGGAGCGTAAATGTGAAACTTAGCTGTAGCTTTGTCAATGCCTGCAGAAGTGCTGCACTGTCTCTAATTTCCTCACTTATTTCTAGCATTGAACACTGATTTCTAAAAATGCTTTTTGTGTATTCCTAAAGGGCCTTTCTGTTTTATCTAGTTAGTGTTAAAGTATTAAACCAACTGAGATGAACAATTTATTGGAATAACCTAATGCATTTTCTACTACCTTCAATATTCTGGGAGGTCACCTGCTCTCCTTCCTTTGGGTCATTTAATATCATATCCTCATTCTCAGAATTATAATCTGGGTACAAGAGGTTCATTTTTTTGTCCATGTTTTATGAATCTTAATGTTCTGCCAGTCATTTGTGTACACATTTTACTAGAGCAATTCACATTAAATCAGTCTGTAGTATTCATATGAATTGCTTTAAAAATAGAAAAGCAGATGCAGAAGTTACTCTAAACTGCAAATCTTTGTGGTTGAATTAATGAGTATTTAGGGCATGGTTTTTTTAAGGTTTCCAAGAAAAAGCTATATAATGAGTTTCAACTCCAGATTTAAGACTAAGAATTTAAATTTAATTAAAGCTGATGTTTTAGCCATGTCATGCTAACCTACCACGTCTCGGTGAGCAGCTGTGCCTAGGAGGCACTCTGCTTGCCTGTTGGATATCATGAAACTTCAGAAATACGATGTCATGCAGTTTCTGACTAGTCACTGGTACTCCTATTTTTACATTTTAAAATATTCCGTTATATTTTTATTTTATTGTTTTGGTTTACATTTTTGTGCCATGGTTAGTGTTATCCAAGGTGAATCGGGATTGCAGATCTACACCCAAGAAATAAAAACCACTTCGCTACATAGTGTGTGTTAAATTACGATATTTCTATTTTGATTTGATATTTTTCACTAGTCTAGTGGGTAAACTTAATATATTGTGGGTTTACTGCCTGTCGCGGGCACTCATCTTTCCTGCTTGCTCTTCCTGGCTTGCCTCCTTTCTCCACTATGCCTCCAGTTTTGTTGCTGCCTGTCTTTTGCAGCAGTTGGTGTCACTCCATCTGTTCTCGTGATGTTCTTTCTGGATCTTGGTGGCTGGTACGCCCATTAGCCAATATTGCTTCTGCCACTGGGTATGTGCTTTCAGAACTGGGCTGTTCGCTGTGATAAGCTAACTTGGTACCATTTCAAGTCAAAAGCATACCCTGGAGTCAGGATGCTGCTTTCTCCACAGTGCTAATGGATGAGCACACATCTGGGTACATAAGCATGTTATTGACCCAAAGTAGGTCCTAAGGAGCGCTGAGTGTTTCGTGGTTGTAGCTCAGGGAATAAACTTAGTTTTCCTTTCAGCTTTGTGTAGACTATTACAAAATTTTAGTCGTCTTTATCTGTAGAGATAAAGGCTTTTTACTATAGAGGCGCGCTTTCAGGAAGAAAGCTTGGGCAATGAAGCTGTTACAATTAAACAGAGGTGATCTGAGCCATTCTGCTTGCCTGAGGCAGACAGGCTCAGCGGGAGCTTCGGAGAACAGCGTGAACAAAAGACGAATGCCAGGGCACCTGGTGTGCAGTGAGGGGCTTGGTCTCTGCCCTGTCCCTGGAGGTGCTGGACAACCTCTGAGGGAAAAGCGATCTTCAGTCGACTCTTCTGTGCATGTACAAAGAGCAAAAATTGACTTAGGACTTCAAAAAGCCCGAACAAAGTTTTAGAGGGATTACAGAATGCAATAGAGAGTGCACAGTCTGTAAAATTTTCTAGCTGAAAAACTGATGGGGGCAAATAGCCCATTGCAACACACAGGGTTTTGAGAAGTACCTTCTTCACTGGTCCATAAAAACAATGAATAAAACAGCAAAAATAAGTAATGGTAGGATATTGCTTAAAAAATAGATCAATATCTTATTTTTGCAGTAATCCTGTTTGCCTAGGTTGATCTTTCTTTGGCCAGAAGGGTAGAGTGTAATTAATGAAAATTGATTTAGCTTGAAGAATAAAGTGTTAGCAGGTTGCAGTTGTAAGAAAAGTGAAACATATTCCTTAGCTGACTCCCAAGATGAGATCCAGAAGGCCAGCCACCTCAAGGGTATGTATGGCTGTGGTGGATCCTCTTGCTCCTCTCCAGGGAAACCTGCACGCTCGATTACCTCTCTGAAATGCCTGCACACCAGTGCATGCAGCATGGGGAATAAGCAGGGAGAACTAGAGATCTGTGTGGTCACAGGACCATGATCTCATTGCAATTACAGAAACATGGTGGATGAGCTCACATGACTGGAATGCTCTCATGGATGGCTATGTACTTTTTAGGAAAGACAGGCCAGCAGGGCGAGGTGGTGGAGTTTCTCTGTACGTGAGAGAACATCTGGAAATGTATCAAGCTCTGCCTGGGCGTGGATAAAGAACAAGTCTAGAGCTTATGGATAAGAATTAAGGGGCGGGCTAATACAGGAGACACTGTTGTGGGTGTTTACTACAGACCACCGGATCAGGAAGAGAAAGTTGATGAGGCCTTCTACAGACAGCTGGAAATAGCCTCGCAAACACAGGCCCTGGGGGACTTCAACCACCCTGGTATTTGCTGGAAAGGCAACACAGCCAGGCATGCACAGTCCAGCAGGTTTCTGCAGAGAACTGATCATAACTTTTTGACACAGGTGGTGGAGGAACCAGTGAGGAGAGATGCACGGTTGGACCTTGTGCTGACAAACAAACAAGGACTAGTTGGGAATGTGAAGGTTGGGGGTAGCCTTGGCTGCAGTGACCATGAGATGGTGGAGTTCAGGATCCTGTGTGGAAGAAGCAGGACAAAAAATAGAATTACAGCTCTGGACTTCAGGAGAGCTAACTTTGGCCTCTTCAGAGACCATGGAGGAATCCTGTGGGCTAAGGCTCTAGAAGGAAGGGGGGTGCAAGAGAGCTGGTTAATGTTCAAGCACCACTTCCTCCAGGCTCAAGATTGGTGCATCCTTAGGAGCAAGAAATCAGGCAAAGGAAGCAGGAAACCTGCATGGATGAGCAGGGAGCTTCTGGAAAAACTCAGATGGAAGAAGGAAGTTTACACAACGTGGAAAAAGGGACTGGCCACTTGGGAGGAGTATAGGAACATTGTCAGTATACAGGGATGCGATGAGGAAGGCTAAGGCCGACTTGGAATTAAATCTAGCAAGGGATGTCAAGGACAACAAGGAGGGCTTCTTCAAGTACATCAGTAGTAAAAGGAAGACTAAGGAAAATGTGGGCCTGCTGCCGAATGAGGTGGGTGTCCTGGTGACGGAAGATGCAGAGAAGGCGGAGTTACTGAATGTCATTTTTGCTTCAGTTTTTACTGCTAAGGCTGGCCCTCTGGGATCCCAGACTCTGGAGGTAAGAGAGAGAGCCTGGAGAAAGGAAGACTTTCCATTGGTTGAGGAGGATTGGGTTAGAGACCATTTAGGCAAACCCGATGCCCACAAATCCATGGGCCCCGATGGGATGCACCCACGAGTGCTGAGGGAGCTGGCAGATGTTATTGCAAAGCCACTCTCCACCATCTTTGAAAGGTCATGGAGAACAGGAGAGGTGTCTGAGGACTGGAGAAAAGCTAATGTCATGCCAGTCTTCAAAAAGGGCAAGAAGGAGGAACTAGGAAACAACAGGCTAGTCAGCCTCACCTCCATTCCCTGGAAGGGTGATGGAACACCTCATCCTAGATGTCATCTCTAAGCATGTAGAGGAAAAGAACGTTACTGGGAGTGGTCAACATGGATTCACCAAGGGGCAATCATGCTTGACCAATCTGATAGCCTCCTGTGGTGGCATGACTGGCCGGGTGGACGAGGGGAGAGCAGTGGATGTTGTCTACCTAGTCTTTAGCAAGGCTTTTGACACTGTCCCCCATAACATCCTCATAGATGAGCTTAGAAAGTGTGGGTTAGATGAGTGGACAGTGAGGTGGATTGAGAACTGACTGAATGGCAAAACTCAGAGGGTTGTGATCAGTGGCGCAGAGTCTAGTTGGAGGCCTGTAACTAGCAGTGTTCCCCAGGGGTCAGTACTGGTCTTGTTCAACATATTAATCAATGACCTGCATGAGGGGCAGCAAGTTTGCTGATGACACAAAACTGGGAGGAGTGGCTGACACACCGGAAGGCTGTGCTGCCATACAGCAAGACCTGGACCAGCTAGAGTGTTGGGCGGAGAGGAACATAATGAAGTTCAACAAGGGCAAGTGTAGGGACCTGCACCTCAGGAGGAATAACCCCATGCACCGGTACAGGTTAGGGGCTGACCTGCTGGAAAGCAGCTCGGTGGAAAGGGAGCTGGGAGTCCTGGTGGACAGCAGGTTGACCATAAGGCAGCAATGTGCCCTTGTGGCCAAGAAGGCTAATGGTCTCCTCGTGTGCATTAAAAAGAGTGTGGTCAGCAGGTCGAGGGAGGTCATCCTCTCCCTCTACTCTGCCCTGGTGAGGCCACATCTGGAGTACTGTGTCCAGTTCTGGACCCTCCAATTCAAGAAAGACAGGGAAGTACTGGAAAGAGTCCAGCAGAGAGCTATGAAGATGATCAAGGGAATGAAGCACCTCTGTTATGACAAAAGGCTGAGAAACCTGGGTCTGTTTAGCCTGGAGAAGGGAAGACTGAGGGGGGGTATCACAGAATCATAGAATAGCCTAGGTTGGGAGAGACCTTTAAGATCATTGAGTCCAACCATCAACCTAACACTGGCAAACCCACCACTAAACCATGTCCCTCAGTACCACGTCTACCTGTCTTTTAAATACCTCCAGGGATGGTGATTCCACCACTTCCTTGGGCAGCCTGTTCCAATGCTTGATAACCCTTTGGGTCAATGTTTATAAATATCTAAAGGGCGGGTGTCAAGATGGTGGGGCCAGACTCATTTCAGTGGTGCCCAGAGACAGGACAAGGGATAATGAGCACAAACTGGAACACAGGAAATTCCGTCTGAATATGAGGAAAAACTTCTTTACTTTGAGGGTGACAGAGCACTGGAGCAAGCTGCCCAGAGGGGCTGTGGAGTGTCCTTCTCTGGAGATAGTCAAAACCCACCTGGATGTGTTCCTGTCCAACGTGCTCTAGGTGAACCTGCTTTGGTAGGGGGGTTGGACTAGATGATCTCCGAAAGTCCCTTCCAACGCCTACCACTCTGTGATTCTGTGATCTAGAGAATTTTCTCTATTTTTGGTGTTGTAGACATCAAGCGTTGTCTAAATTAAGTAGAAGTTGCTTTGTTAATGTACACTTGTCAAATGGTACATTGGGATGAACTTTTGTACTTTACTGCAAAAAATACTTTTGCATTTTTATCATTTTTAGAGTCTAAGGTTGAATTAATATCTTTTTGCAAAATACATGTATTTTGGGGACACCACATCCTATAGCATAAGTCTATAATAACTGTTTGATATAAAAATCCAAGTACTTTGGAATGAGAGTTGTAGAACAGATATGTCCTCCTCTTAGAGTGCTATCTTGTGTCTGAAAATATGTAATTTTTAAGGACTAGATTATATGGTGCGTTGGGCATATAGTTCTCTTTCTTTTCATCTAAATTAGGATTTTTTGAGGATGCAAACATCTTTTCTTGGTATCAGCAAAGCAAGTGTCCGTTACCCTAAAGAACATTGAAAAGCCGAGCTCTGAGACAGTACTGTCGTGATACCCACTGGCACATTTGCAAGCATTAGAGGAGACAAACTGTGTTTCTTAAACAGAACCATTTAGCAGCACTGTGCCTGACTGAAATCACTAGCTCACTGCTTCAAAATACTATGTAAGCACAAAGGAAATACAATAATATACAGTCTCTAATAAGAAGGATAAATACAGACCTTCTGACCTCCTCTAGAAAACCTCAGAAATCCTCCCCTAATTAGTTTTACTCCTAAAAGCGAAAGTTCCAGAAGCTCCTTGAAGTCCGCGAGGGATTTCGCTATTGCTATTGATTTAATATGAAAGTGCTCAGATACTGTAGCAATGGATGGCAGCATAAAGCACCGATAAATCGATTAATAGAGTTTAGCCTTGGGGTGTGCGTTAGTTCATCTCGTCTCATCTGTCATATATCACAAGCCATTAAATTTATCCCTGTTACCTCTGTACTGAACCCAATAATTTGTTTGACTAAAGCGTAACTTGTGTCCAGCTAAATCATATCTTTCAGAAAAATGCCCAGTCCTGGTTTGAAGGCACAAAGAGGGAAAATATTTCTCTTTGCCAGTTTGTTGCAATGGTTCATCGTTCTCACGGTGACAAGTGTGTGCCTCACGTCTCATTTGAATTTTTCTGGCATTAGCTTCCAGCCATTGATTCTTTTTATGCCTCTCTCCACTAGGGTAAAGAGCTCCTTAATATCCTGCAGTTTCTCCTCGTGGAGGTACTTAGATGTTGTAATCAAATCACTTCTCGGTTTCCTTTTGGATAAGCTCGTGAACTCTCTCGCTAGACCATGTGTGTCATTCAAGTTTCGTGGCTCTTTTTTTCTACCTTCGTCAATTTTCCAGAGTCCTCCTTAAAATATGGGCACCAGGACCATATACAGGATTTCAATATAGTTAAGGACTTAGTAATTTTAATATATAGGTAAAATTTTCCTAGTCCTTTCTGAATTTATAAGTGCATGTGAGCTTACTTTCCATTCCTAGGATGAGATCTACATTCCTCGATGCGGTGGCATTTATCTTTGTTCAAATGAGCTCAGACTGGTGCCATTTCACTACAGGAATGCAGATTCATCTGTGCAACTGATGTTGTTATCACTTCTTATCATCTTGCCAGGTATTGTGATCTCCAAACTTCATCAGGCATGATTTTATATTTACTTCCAGATCACTGATGAAAGCTTTTAATAACGTTATGTCTTTTATAACATCACTGGAAACAGCTCTTTGATAACACTTTGCTATAAAAGCTTATTTGCTGAGAATGGCCGGTTAATCTTGCAAGATTTTGATGTTTCTGTTTTTTTTCTGCATAGCATAATTTCAACTTCATGGAACAAAAAATATATTCAGGAATAAATAGCAGATTTGTTTGTCAAGCTTTATTCTCCTGGAAACCTCACTGATTACTTCTGATTGTAGTATTTTCTTTTCATTCTCTTTCAGTTAATTTTGTTGCAACTTCCGTAATTATTTTCATGTGGGAACAGTGTTGTAGTAGTCTGACTACAAGTAAGTCAGTATTTTGAATAATACTAAAATGATGAGGTTATCTTCTGGAATTTTCTGGGAATGCTAAGATTTATTGAAACTACTAACAGTAGCATTCTTCAGGAAATTCTTTCATGGTTTCCTACTGTAAGTTTTCTAGAGCTGCTCATTTTGAAATATTTATACCTGGTCACTGTTTGTTTAACTTTCTTCTGGTTTGCTAATGGACAAGAAAGTATTTCAACATCCTTATGTGATGCAAACGTATTTTATTTCTGAATGCAGAAGACTTAATTGAAGACTGTTTTTTCATTATCAACAATGTTATCATTAGTAGGGAAATGAGTTTTATTTCTTTTGTTCTTAATTTATTCCAAAAATTACAATGTTGTATTCTTAGTTCTTCATTCTGTCAGCTGCAGGGATTTTTTTTTTTTCCCCTCAGTTGTAATACTTCTCAATTTTGCAATATGAATATTATGGAAATTCCTAGATAATTTATTAATTTCTAATTTTTACCTTTTGTTATTTTTATCTTGCTGAAACTTCACTTGGCACCTTCACCTTTGTGTCACTCTGTAAGACGCTCGTCTGCCAGATGGAGTACTGGACAGAGCTGGTGTATCTGCAGTTACTCTCTGTGTCTTTTCACCTCCAGGTTTGGCGAAACTTTCATGAACTGTTCCAGAAGATAATGCCTTTGCTTCCAGTGTTTGACCTTGTGTGTTCACACAGAGAACATGAAGCAGGCTAACCAACTCGGTATGGGAGATTTGCCCCAGGAAAATCCTCAGATTTCAAGTCAGTGGGCAGGAGGAAGGGAGATGTGAATGGGGGGGTGGAAAGAAGCGTTGCCTGGTAGATGGTTCTTTCAAGTCAGCTCACGTTGGTAGGTGCAGATGCCGTAGTATCATCTTGGAGCTAATGTCTTGGAGACGTGTTGGAGTATGACATCTTCTCAAAAAAGAGGAGATACCCCAGTCCTTTGTTCCCTTCGGGGTCGTGCAACAAGGTTCAGAGGGGCTGTGATATGGTATTAGATCAAACAAAAAAATGAATGCCCCCTACCCCTGTCGTCTTTGTTTTGTGCAAAAAGTTGCCTGTACATGTGTAGGATGATCATACAAAGCCACAAGGAAGAACACTCCTTCCCCCAGCTTCTAGTGTTTTAATATCCTGATTGAACACAGGCATGACAGAGAAAAAGTAACTGCTGAGGCTTGAATGACTGATGTTGGCAAATGCTGCACTCACTTCTCATGGATGTAAAATGGCTGGTAAGCTGAATGAGAAGAAATATATCTTAGAACCTAAACAGCAGAGCCCAAATGCAGGTTAGAATCAGTAACAAGCCAAGTAGCTCCTAGAACTCCTAAAACTTCACAGAATCACAAAAGGGTTGAGGTTGGAAGGGACATCTGGAGGTCACCTGGTCCAACGCCCGTGCTCAGGCAGGGCCACCTAAAGCTGGTTGCCCAGGACCATGTCCAGATGGTTTTTGAATATCTCAAAGGATGAAGACTCCACAACATCCATGGGCAATCTGTGCCAGTGCTCAATCACCCTCATAGTAAAAAAAGTGTTTTCTGATGTTCAGAGGGAACCTCCCGTGTTTCAGTTTGTGCCTGTTGTCTCTCGTTAAAGCTGTTGAAAACCAAACCCTTCAGAGAGCGTACATGACACCCATTCCCTTCAGACTGCAACAAGGAGAAACCTTGCTGGCCAGCCTGGTACCTGCTTCAGAACAGAGTTTGTGTCTTGCGGTTTATTTTCTTCTTAAAGTTAACAGCCTAATTATGGCACCTCAGCAAATTACTAGGAAATAAACAGATGATGAATTTTGGAGGAATGGAGATGTTCTTTCCATGCTGCAGTGAAGGAAAAAAATCGTAATAATGGTACAGTCAGAGTTATTTCCATCAGAGTGCCCTGGCTTTTGTCTGCAGTGTCCTTGAACTAGCCTGGAGAAGATGATGTTTTACAGGGCAATCCTGTAAGTTGCAACATTGTATTGATACAGAAATATGTAATTATTCCTAATGGTCTGAAGTATAGTTATATTGGATAACCTGTTCTGCAGTAGCCTATAGTTCCTTCTGTTCTTTCCATGCAAAATTTAGCTACCACTCAATTCTTTTTTCTCACTTCAGTAATATTGACACTCATAACTTTGTAACGGAAGAGAAGGTTTTTTTGGCTGTTATTCTATGGTATGCCAGGTACTGCTTTTCCGATATTCTTTGGTGCTACACAACGAAGGGGTCCGTGCATGAGGAAATGTTACAGTTCCTTTACTGAAGACATATGTTGGATTCATAGCTTCAAACTTCTCTGAACTAATGATGGCAGACCACTGTTTAAATGAAAGGAGGAGAACAGGGATTTCCAGAATTCTGCAAAATGATTCATCTCATCCTAAGGTAGACATACAACGTAAATCAGATAAATTGTACTCTAAAAGTAGTTGATTTTTCCCTTACTGATAGAGACTAGGAAGTTAGCTCAGAAGCAAGTGCCACAATGCGGACTGTTAATGTGAGATAAGGTGAATCCCAACCAAACCTGGATCCATTTAAGATTTATTCCTTGCCACTCCAACTACTTGTAATATGTCCAGGAAATAATTTTGTTTTTTCTGAAACTTACTTACTTGAAATCATTGCTTGAATAATTTAATCACTAAGTGTTTGTAGTTAGTCTAAGAGAAATCACTAGATAGCGATACGTGTTCTGTCTCCTGACTGAGCAGGAAAACATCTTGTAATAGGGTTTCTGATGCAAATAAAAATGTAATTCTAAATATTTTTTTTTTCCTAGCTAATATATCTTAAAAATCGACTCTGTGTGAGTTACTGTTGTTAGTAACTTCTAAGGTGATCTAACAATGATCAAAGAAGTTCAGATTGGACTTTAAGAAAAGGTTCTTCACTGAGAGGGTGGTCGGTCACTGAAACAGGCTCTCCAGGGAAGTGGTCACGGCACCAAGCCTGACAGAGTCCAAGGAGCCTCTGAACGATGCTCTTAGTCATGTGCTTTAGTTTTAGGTAGTCCTGTGAGGAGCAGGGAGTTGGACTCGATGATCCTTATGGGTCCCTTCCAACTCGAGATATTCTGTGATTCTAAAGTAAATTAACTTCAGTCAACTGTTATAGCATCTGCACATTGCATGTGTAGGGTATTGTCGATTTGAAAGTTTTGGCTGATATGTGAATTATGGTTACCTCTACTTCTGCTCCTCAGTCAGCATTTCTAATTCTGGCTGCCAGTTTCAGTTTGCCGATATTGTTTTGATCAGAAAAGAAGGTCTTTATGTAGGTATTGCATGATTAAAATAAACAGTTTGAACTTCAGAGTCTGGTATAAGGTTTTTCTATCTTTTGTTTCTGGGAAGGAATCCATCTAGCCCGACAAAATTGATTAGGAGGTTTCCAAAAGTTACTTTCTTTTCACGTGTGCTCTGTGTGTGCTTGGAAGTACTGGCAGACAGCAGCTCGAACGACTCTCTGCCAAATTGTCACATTCAAGATCTGCATTCGTTTTCAGCACTGTGGAAAGAATATTCACTACTTCCCACCAACTGTCTTGTGATCCAGGGCTGAGTGGAAGCTTGTATCAAATAAGCTGTGGAAATAAATGTTGCCTCTCTTTTTCAGCTTGTTGAAAGAGTGTAAATGTCAAGGCCATGTAAGGGATTTATTAAGTAAGTGTTTGAAAGAACTTTAGAAGAAAAACAAGACAACAATGAAGTTAATGACTTGAAGTCATCCTTATCCTGAAAAATTCTTGATGATGCAATAATCAGTAAAAATAGTGCCATTTCACTTATTAGTCATGCTCTTCTGATCAACCGAGCTGTTTAAAATTCAGTCCCTTTAGTCACCTAAAAGCCCAGCATGTTTGATTGCTCATACATCAATGTTTGCATATAAATGTCCTCAAAATACAAGCAGAGTGGAAGGCTCTCCCTTACGTGTATGGCAAATCCAAGTCAACAGTGAATCTGGGGTATTTTCTCTGGGGCAGTGAACCTCTGGACGCCATGTGGCTGGATCCAAGCCCTCCTGTCAGTCATTACCTTCTGGGCAGCCTTATATTTTACGCTGTCAAATCATCAATGGGTAATGATACAATAGTCTAAAGATGATTTTCCACATGGGGATAGCCTCATATCAATTTCTCTGCAAGCTGGGAGGTTAGGGTCTCCTTGCCTGCACTTGTCTTTGGGACCTCAGACGCTTTTCTGATTCCAGGGTGAGGCTATCTGGCAGGAGCCTCCACCCTGTCCCTCTCAGGCTGAGGGCACTACAGACAGTGAGGAA
The DNA here is from genome assembly GCA_008921705.1 of Burhinus oedicnemus. NCBI lineage: Eukaryota > Metazoa > Chordata > Aves > Charadriiformes > Burhinidae > Burhinus > Burhinus oedicnemus. The sequence continues at coordinate 763,863 of VFFE01007123.1, read as the reverse complement.
TTAGTCATACTAATTACCCTGTGTACCCACGATATTCTCTTTCCTCTCCTTTCTTCATTCCTGTATGCAGTCACCACAATCGCTAGCTTTTGATAGCAATCTCTAAGGTCTTGTCCCTGAAACTCAAGCATCTTCATGTTGTGGAAAGGTAACAGGATGGTCCAGGTAATTAGAATGGGTTTGTTCACTCACAGTGAGAAATATCTATGTCAATGGCAAGAAAGACACTGTTGGGTGTACATTTATAAAAAAAGTGGTATAAGTTTTGGGGACAGTGTGTGGGCAGGGATCTGTTGTCCCCAGGGAAACCTTCACTGTGTCAATGTAGGATATATGGAAAATACAAAAAAATGGAATATTTTCATTTACTTAGTAAAATGTATTTTAGCAATCGTTTTTGTCTTTGTGCCTGCTAGTAGAAACAGTTTTGGTTTTCTTCCGTGCTTCTGTAGTACATTTGCTTAAATGCATCTGCTTTTGCAGTTAAAAATCCTGTACCACTGTGAAATCTGAGTTTGGGGTTTGAGTTAAAAAGCTTAAAGGGACTCTTGTGGCTAATCTCTTGTATGACAGATTTTTCTGGGATAAGGATTCAAGATAAAGTCTCTACCCATGGTTGTATGAGTACTATTTGTCCTGAAGGATGGTCCTTCTGGGTTTCCTCCCAAACCTTATTAATCCCCAGCAAAGGCCACTACATGTCCTAAATATTAAAAGTCCCTTGGTTAGGACTCCTCCCTCCTGTAAAGTGAGTTGTCATTGCTTCTGCCACAGAAGAAGGGCTTTGAGTTTAATAGGTTGTGTCTAAGGCCATCACTCATGGCATGAAGACTTGAGATGATAAAGAAAAGGTGAATCCTGCTTGTGTAGTTCATGTTTGTAACCTGAAACAGGTTCTGTACATATAATTACTTCCAGATTTGTAAAGCTGCTGGATAGAGTGTTGTTTGGGCACAGTCTTTCAGCAGATTTTTTTTATACAAGAGGTTTGTCGGTTCTTGCTTTCCCATTTTCTGGGAGAGGGCTCTGATGACCACAGGACTGCCATTCTCACCATGAATCTGCATGTCAACAGTCCCTGTAGGGCAGGAGGAAGATTTCTTAGAAATAACTGTATAATCTTCACAGTGCACTTTGCATAATTACCTTCAACATCTGCCCACTCTCCTCTCTGACCTTGCCTTGTTTATGTTCAGGCCAATGTTGACAGGTTCTCCCACTTTATACCATGTGGGAGAGAATTACACCATGTGCAGGGAGAATGAGATGTTTAAAGGTCTCTAAGTTTAAGCATGGCTCTACTGTTGGCACAGTGTGGATGTGAATATAAAGAGCAAATAGACTGTGAAGAGCATCCACTTAGGGATAAACTATCTTCCTTTTCCATCATTTAAAGGACTCTACTGAAATAGATGGAAATGCCTGTGAGGTTTCTGTACTTGAATGAAAGGCACTTTTTGACAAGAGATTACCAGTCTACCGCAGGCTGCTTTTCTTCTGGTCATTTTTCTTCTCGTCAGAAATTCCCTTTGTAGCTGACATCTGGAACTTCTTCCTGACATCAGAATGTGTGTAAAAAAAGGAAAATGTTGACAAAAGCAAGACTTGTTAATACTGAGCAAGCAGATGCCTACGTTAAAGGATAACACAAGGTCTAGTTACGGTAGCCCTGCCTCACTATTTCCAGTCCTGAGTTTTATAAGGAGATTGTGGAAGTAGTTTATGGATGGATTAAACTTTGTTTTCCCTTTGGTACTCTCAGGCATTTTGTTTTCCCCAGGGCTGGCTCTGGCGAGCGCAGAGCCCTGTGCCGGCACCCAGTGCCTGCCCCAACAGAGCCGCTGCCTGCTGGCAGTCCCCTGCCACATGGCCACGTGGCCACGTGGCCACCTGCAGCTCAGCACACCCAACACGCCGCATACACCCGCTTCTGTCCTCATTATGTGCAGGATGACCCCACAGCATCCCCCAGCCACCCCAGCTCTGTCAGCAGCACCCACCATGGGCCACTTACCCGTGCCGGTGCAAGGCAGGATACCAGCTCCAGCCTTGGATTTAAGGGGTTGGTGTGGAACCCTGGGAAATCACAGCTGTGAGTACTGAGGGTCCCTGGCTCTTAGCGACTTTGGGAGGAGGCAGTGGTGCCCACCAGGTTGCAGCCCCTTGGTCCTATGTTTGTCTGGTCCATCATACGCTTGAAGACATCCTTGTGGGATCTCACATCATAGGAAAGTTTTATTCTGTGCCGTTCCTTTTTTCATCTGGAGGTTACAGTAAAACGCTGTTGGGATGTTTTACATTGGAAGATGTAGCATTTATATGGTATTACTAACACAGTTGCCAGCAATGCCTGTTTGGGTCTCTTTCTATTGGTCTGTTGTGTGGCAAACTGGCTTGCTTTGTAACAGCTTCTGCATTGGTCTCTTGCTGCTTTGAATAGCAGGGTTTATTTGCTTTGAGTTTTTCAATAACAAAGTAGCCAAAAGTCACCTTTAGTACTTTCCTTAAAAGTAACTAATCTTTTGATACCCTAGGGCTTTGAATCAATGGTTTTAAATCAATATTTTCTATATAAAGTTATTGTTTATCTTCACCCTGCACTCTGCAGGCTGAAAATCAATGGGGTACATTTGTGAATTGTACGGAACGTGGGATAGGCAAAGAATTAGCTGCTACGCTCTTTTGGGAAATGCAGAAAATTAACGAAATTAAGCAGCAGTCTTCTCATTAAAGCCTCGCATAACTATCACTGTTTTCATGCAGTTTTGTTCTTAAATATCTCTTGGGCACTAATTGAAAAGGAAACAGAATTTTATTTTTCAGGACGCAGTGAAATCTTGAACAGCAATTAAAATACAGACTGTTTTAGCAGTCTTTAGTAATGTAATTGGTTCCATGGACAGGAAGAGTTCACAAACTACTTTGCATTTCTTTCACATTTAGTCTTAATTTTAAGAGACCATTACTGCTTACAGTCATCTAGGAGCCCTAGATTCAGCAGAATCTCAGGGGAGAGAGAGCACAACAGTGCAACTTTAATAGCATCAGATGTGTGTTTACCTCAGGCTTTTTGTTTTGCTTTCTAAATTTGTTATATTAAGAGTACTACTACAAGCTGTGTTCTCTGAACTCCTTTTTCATCTATATTTTTAAGAGAGGTTACTTGGTCCAAAACAGGGTTTTCTAAGAAAACACATATTAATTTTACATAACATTAGTTTCTGTTATTTCATGAAATTAACACAGTCTTGTGGTCTGGAGTAAAACAGAAGCACGGGCATGTTCTTGATGCCCAAAGCCTTAATTTTGTTAAAGAAGGTTTTCACAGTGGTTTTTTTCCTGCAAACATTTGGTAAAATGGTGTACAGTTTCAACTGGTTAGTCGCTCCAGTGAAATGATACAAACAAAGAAAATAACGGCAATTCAACAGCTATGGGAGATAAGAAGTTTCTAGCCCTCTCTAGCCTCTATAGCTGCAGAATGAACAGAATAATAATATTTTGTCTTGGTCACCTGAACAAAAGAAAGTTTTCATCCCAGACTGGTATGAAAGGTCACAAGGCTGCACTTCCCCGGGGAAGGAGAGTATTCCCTCTTGGACTTAATGAACCCTATGAAGGTGCCCTGTGAAAGGGGAGAGACAGAAGGGTGCTGAAATGTTCTGCTTCCTTCATCTGTTGGGGTCTCAGTTTTGGGGTGAAATCTGCCTGCTTTTGGCGGTTGTCTTTTTTTCTAGTCACCTTTGCTACCACCAGTGACAGCTTAACTGTTAAAGTAAAATCCAGCTGTTAGTCTCCCCGTGACTGTGTATTGGAGGCTGCTGTTCTTTTTAATCTCTCTCTGGATTTAACTGCGTATTCCCTCGTCCCCTCTGACCGACTTGGGGTACTGCTGACCGAGCACTTCCATGGTGGGCTGCTCCTCTTGGGACCCTCAGAGGTGGGCTCTCCCCTGTCAACATCCTCAGTGCTCTCCGCCTGCCTGACCCCTTCACCCTACACCCGTGGCTTCCCCAGCGTGGTCTGTGTGTGGCTGCAGCCCCAGCACGGCCCCCGGACACCCCCGTCCCCTCCCTCGGGTCGCCCTGATGGGAACGTTTCTGCTGCAACTCAACCTGCTTGCTCCGAGGGTGGGAGGCTGCGACGGAGGGTGCTGCCTCCTGGCTGCTGCCATCCTCTCCGCTCCTCGTTTGTTTCAGCCCCTCCTCGTGCGTTGCTGTCAACCTAGTTTGCCAATTCTTCATGGCAAAAGACAGCTCTTCACTGCTTTATACAATTTCAGCTGCTGGGCATCAATTCTGAGTAAAACCAACCATCATGTAAATAGTATCTTGACGCAGCAGCAGCCCACACAGTCCAAAGGAAATGGTAGTGACACAAAAGCGGTTCCGTCCAAACTGGGATGGTAATCGCAGCTCCATCCTGTGAAGGGTTCCCTCCAAACCAGACTGTGACTACCTTTTCATTCTGGGGTCTTATCCAGATGCTTTTGTAAACTGGACCAAACTGTGGGTTGTAGATCTCTTCAGGCTATTATTAGAGCTGCCTGACTTGGTAATGATTGATATGAAATAAGTTATGCGAGGAACTTTAATTTCTAATTTACAGAGGCCTGTAGAAGGACACAGACAGTGACAAAGTGCAGCTTTTCCCTCTGAGAGTAGGAGTCCGAAATGCCGTGTATTTCTTCTGGCTGGTCAATGCAATAAACTACCCTTACCCATCAAGGACGTGATTTAGTGCTCAGCGAAAACAATCAAAACATTTCTACCGCTCTTCAGGGTAGGGGAAGGTTGAATCAGCCTTTCTCACAGGACCACCGAAACCACGCTAAGCGAGCTGCGGGGCTGAAGTGAGCAGAACGTCGCCCGCCTTTTCCACCGGGTCACGGAGATGTGACAGAAGCAGAGCAGTGTTGCTACGAAACTTGTATACGAGCTTGTATATTGGTTCGTATATAAAAGCTCCCACGTTCACTGGTTCTGCAACACGGATGACTTGTGGGGTGAAAATGGGCAGCACATCTGGCTGCCCGCTGCTGGCAGCATGGCTGCGTGTTTGTTGCAGCTCTGGGAAGCAGAGGGCTGGAAATTTAGTACAAGGCAGAATGTTTGCAATGGGTTTCTTCAGCTTTTCACAGGCAATTTCATTTTCTTAATCCTAACAGCAAAACAGTAATAGTTAAGCAAATTGGCTTGGTGTAGGCTGTCTTTTCAGGGAGGTTCTGCGTCTGTCCTCAGAGTCGCGCTTTCTGCTCTGCCAGATGATGAAGTCAGGCAAGTGTAGAGCTGGATGATGCCAGGGGTGTTGGACATCAGTCCAAGATGTATTGTACATCTGCTCCTTGTGCAGGGTGGGCAAACAAATGTCATTTCATGATTAGGTCTGTAGTGCTGGTTCTGGAGCTTTCTTGACTCAAATTGGTGGATTACTGATTGCTCAGAGCTAATAGTCTAGATGCATGTCTGAGTAGCCTGTGCATTTATGATTTATCTCTGGGTTCATCTGCTAATAAAGGACTTGTAACTTTTGGTCTTACTGTTTCTTTATCCATCTAAAGGTGTAACACTCTTCTGGCTCATTTGTTGGAAGTCTGACCTGCCTGGTCTAGCCGCAAGCTGTGCGTACCACTACTGTGGTGTTGCTCTTCTAACCAGAAGGTCCTGAGCTGCTGCCAGCAAGTACGAGTCGTCTGAAGTTCCCTGGTGAAACTAAAGAAGTTCCTGCCTGTGCACTAGTAATGACTTCTTCCCCTGCTTCAGGCAGAAGAACCAAACCACTGCTGGCTACTGTCCTCTCTTTAACACTTCAAAACCTCCCTCCCATGGTCCCCAAGGGAATTTCAGCTCAGTGTTCTAAGAGCTTTGACAACATGCTCTGATAATTTTGCATGCATCTGTGCTAATGACAGCCCTACCCAGTATCACTGCTACTGTTGTGTATGCTTTTTTGGTGGACCAATGCTAAATTAGAGAGCAGTTAGACAAGTGCATATGAGAGACTGAGATTCACTGTATTAATTCCTCAGGAAATCAGAATTTAAAATCTGATCTCAAGCTGTAAAAGTCTTGGACTGAACTCCATGCCCCTCTGGCTGCAGCCACAGTGGCTCTATGTCTACACAAATTCAAGCGTATTTGATTAGCAAGCCTGTGAACACCCTCACAGCCTTGCTGTCAGCATCCCCCTGCTTGTTTTAAGCCTGTTCCCACAGCGCTTCCCTAGGTGGCACGCAGTGGAGCGGGCTTCACCTGTGCCATTGCAGTTACTCCCAGGAACAGAGGAAGGGTCTGGTCCTTTTTATAGTATTGATGTAAACTCTGATGGAGTTACTGACTTGCTGGAATTAAGATTTTCCTTAAGGCCAAGATCCCAAAGGTTCAGCCAAATGAAAGGCAAAATGATGAGTCATTAAGAAAAGACAGAACATTTTGTGCCATGTTCTTAGTACTGGTTATTTACAGTTTTACATTCAGTTTTACAAGTAGAGTTGTTCTTGGCTTATGCTGGGATAAAACAAGAGAGTCTGGTCTCTTGTACCTGTTAGAGCACCAGGAGAGTCAATTCACTAACCCGCACGAAGGGACAGCTGTGCAGACACCCGTTATCACACCCCATGCACATCACCAATAACATTTGCCATGGCGAGAGAGAAAAGGGGTTTATTTCTTTTGTTTAAAACCAGAAAGATCATGTTCAGATGCCCTGGTACAATTTTGAGCCCTGGTACAATTTAGAGCCTTAATTGTGTGTGAATGTTTGCTGTGAGTTTGGCAGCTGAACCCGACCTGCAAGCTCTTTGGCACTAGTGTTAGTTGTGTCACCTGGGTGACCTTTTAAGTGAAGACTGAACCAAAAAGAAGTGTTAGATATTTAATCTTTCTCAGCATCACTCAGTAGCTTTTCTTCTTCCCTTCTGGCTGAGGTATTTCCATAGACAGCTTTTTTGTTGTTTATAATCCTTCTTGTTTTGTGACTCTGTCATTTTCTGATTCAGCTGTTACTTTTATGTTGTTTTCTTTTACATTCTTTTATTCCTAATAATTTGACCTGGTTTCCACTGTCTGTGGACTTATTTGTGTTTGAGATCATTGAGGAAGGCATGATTTGACCAAAATTACTCTTATACTTCATGTCTTTATTTTACATTAGGCTGTTTTGTACTTGTGTGTAATAGCCTGACCTCCTCCTGCAATTTATTTCCCAAGGGACCTTTCTGATCAGTTACTGACTGTTTTCTGTGCCTTCTCAAAATTCACTCATTTTGTTGTGGGCTGCCTGACACAAAACCATGGAGAAAAAAAGTCCATTTCTCCTTTTGCTGTTTGGAAAGTGTCCAGGGCAGAGTGTGTGTGGAAAAATCAGGACGTGTCGTCACTCTGCTTCCAGCTTCTGCTTACGCTACTTGTTTAATTCATTGGTATCTGTCCACCTGAGAGGCTCCTTAGATTGTCCTCTTCGTTTTTGTTTCTCTTGTGATGCTATAATGAATAATTAGTCCCTCTTTATTTGTATCACACTGCCAGTTTGAGATCTTTGCAACAGCCCCTGATAATCCCAGTCCCGTTCCCTAAGCAAGCCTTTGTTCATAGTTGCCTCATCTTTGTAGTAGTCTTCTCCTCCCACAACAAAGAACCAAAGCCTCTTTGGTGATACTGTGTGCACGATCATGTGCTAACCCCCAGGATGCTCCTGTTCCCATTAGGGCCTCTTCTTGCCGGTGTGAGGGCTGCAACACCTGCTAAGCTCATGACTCAGTTCCACTACCAATTCTTGGTCTTGGAGCTGTTGTGGATAGCATCATTAGTGCTCATTTGGAGTGTCCCATATTTAGTGGATGAGTGTCAGTGGCTCTTTTGAGTGACAGATAAAGGCAGACGGTACATGTTGAGATGTCAGCCTTATGGACGGTCCCTCTTCCTTTCCAGGACTGGGAAGGTGCTACTGCACTCCTTATTTGCTCTTTGGATTGGTAGCTTTGAACTCCATAGTCCTTAGAAGAAGTAGCTTTTCTTCATCTGCTTGGGGTGATGGTCTTGGTTTTGATTTGGGCAGCTACTAGTCTGAAAAGTGAATTTTCTTTTCTACTGATAGGACAGAAATCAGTCACTTTCCATCACTCTTGTATTCATCAATGGCTCATGTTGGATGTGTTGGATGGCAGGTTACCCTCAGACTTGCTGGGTGTTTCTGGAGTCACTGGCATCCCTTTTCCTGGCTCTTGCATCCTCTGCAGAGTGTGACGGGCATCCCCAAGCCTGATCTGGTTTTGGAGATGCCTGCAAAGAACTTAAACTTCCCCAAATAAAAGCCCCTCAAAAGACTCATCTTCAAATGGCTACCAGCCCCTTATAAATGACGAGAAACTGCACAAAGACGCTGACAGTGGCCCCTGAGCATGGTAACTTTCCTTCTTCCTGAGGTGTAGACATACTAACACAACTTCTGGGCATTTTTTCTCAACAGTGCTTTAGCCTGAGCAAGTGAGTTTGCTAAATGGGATGTCAGTATAGTAGCATATATATAGATAGAGGCAGTCAAATTCTGCACTTTTAAAAATCACAGCCATGCCTATCCCTCCAAAGAAACAATGCTCCTTACTTTGTTTCCTCCCTATAGCTTTTGATGGCTAGCTCTGAACCCTGGCTCTTCATGTCTCTCTCTAGTTTTAGTCTGTGTCCATCTCAAGCTTATGGTTATGCAATGTTGGATGACAATGGTCTTCCATGTGTCCTAACTATTTGGAAAGCTTAAGATAAAGTTGGTGTTTTTGCAGTTTTTTGTTCTGAAGCATTTGCATGGCTGTACAGCAGATGGTGCTCTGCTTCCCTTTCTTCTCGCACAGACTACTGTCATTAACTCAACTTTTCAAACGAAGACTGGGGATTATTAATAATCTCTTTTGCACTGGCTGAGCAATTGGAGGTACATATTTTCAGCGATGGTTTACCTAGCCATGCACTGATTTTATTTTAAGGAGCAAGAAAGCATAAAGTCTGTTTGTGGGTTAATTTACAACACTAATCTGTCTTCCCTGTGCAGTTAGAGCAGAACAGTGACTTACATTTATTAAGGGAGTCTTTTCATGTGTGCAAAACCAGTATTTGTTTCAAATGGGTAGTTCTTTACTAAAACGAATGAATCACAAAAGAAAATACAGGTTGAGTTTAAGCAATGAACTCAGTGGAACTATCAGAATCTCTAAATCAAGAAAACAGTTTCACAGCTTAATTAACTGAAATGTTTATCCAGCTACCTGAAGTTGGATGAAATAAAAAAGTATTCTCTGTTTCTATGCTGAAGAGTTGAATTCCTGCTTTAGCTCTTTCAGCAGACTAAACGGTGTTTTCTGACACTTAGCACAGTTAGCCCAAGCTTTCAGGGGCTTGCTTCGCAAGTGATAGCTTTAGACAACAAGAAGTGGTGTTGAAATAGTCAAATCCATTTCAAGGATTTGGTGAGAAACAGTGCTGTAAGCTTTGAAATATTGCAGACTGCAGTAATACCGTAGTAATCTTCAACAGTATTAACAGCTTAAACAGACAAGCCTATATAAATTGGCTTAAAACCAACCAGGTAGGAGAACTTCACTAATTCAAACTAATAACTCTGTGGGCTGTATGGTGGATTATCAGCTGTTGCAAATTAGGAAGTAAAAGCATGATGCAAAGCTCATGGAAATCAAAGTAAAGACTTCCATTGATGTTACTGTGCTTGCATTATCCCCTTACATGGATTTCCATAACAAAGATACCAAGGATACTGAAGCACAATAGGTAACTTATTTATTTGGACAATTTTAGTCTATTTGCTGTCATTTATGATACTACTTATTTCACTCTGTGGCATTGTACTTGATAAAAATGTATTGCTATTTATGTGATAGTAGATCTAAGAACATCAGCCATTGATCTGTGCCCATGGTAGATGCTGTACAAACACAAACTGAAAAGACAGTCCCTGACCTTAGTGCTCAGCATTTTGCCACTGTGAGGCTGTCTTATGAACAGTCTGTCGACAGTAAATTTTTCTCGGAAGTTCTGTGAGTCTATGTACAGTATTTCAGATAGGTATCTCCACATTTGTAATTCAAACTGAAAAAACCCTACAAAATTAATTAATGTTTTTCTTCATTCAGAATCATGGAGTCAGTCTACCTATGAAAAGGTAAAGCAAAATTCTATTTCTACGAGTTGATACCTTCTCTTTAGCAGACTATATATATCTTTTGAATAGATCCAGAGTGACTATTTCCCACAGAAGTTTTTATTTTCTAAAAATAAAGGGATGCTTTTTGTTCTTTTAAGGTGGGGGGAAGGGTAGTATGAAGATCATCAATGAGAAAGGGATCAAAATCTATTTTTGTCTTTTCAAGACTGAAAAAAAATAATAAATTTGTTTTTCTGGTTTGGAAAGCATTTTTCCCAAGCTATTACCTAAGAAACATATATTCAGATTGATGGAAAGTGAACTATTAAATATCATAGAATCATAGAACCATAGGATAGTTTGGGTTGGAAGGGATCTTTAGAGGTGGTCTGGTTCACCCCCTCTGCAATGAGCGGAGACATCTTCACCTCGATCAGGTTGCTCAGAGCTGTCCAACCTGGCCTTGAATGTTTCCAGGGATGGGGCATCTATGCATATATACATATGGGACATATATATGTATGGGACATATGTATGTATGGGGCATATATACATATTGCACCATGTGTTTTATCCCTGAATTAGAGCTACAAGGAGCAAACCATGTGGAACAAAAAAAAAAGTGGGGGAGATAAATCTCTTCTGTATTTTCACATGGTTTCATGCGTAGATTTATAATGACGAGGTGGTGTGTTACACCAGTGTATAATTTCCATGCTGTGGGGAGCCTGGGCAGCTGACTTGGGCAAATCAGGTTAAGGTAAGATCAACCTGGACTGGCAACAGAGGGAACGTGGGGAAAGAAATGTGGCATTTCAGAGTGAGGGAGGTGGCAGAAATGAATTGGGCACCGGATTCGCTGCATGGGTTTGAAACTGGGACTGAAGTGGCCCAGGCTGCCACTTGGCCTTCAGTGAAACCAACTTAAATACAGTAAATGTTACATATTGCGTATACAGGCTGTACTATTACCCTCAAAGAAAATGCTAAACGAATGGATTGCCTCTGTCACCACAAAAGAAATGTTTTGGATACAGAAAAGAGAAATCTGACTCCCTTTGAGGCCCCACTGAATTCGGTGCCAATACATTTTAATCCAGTGCAAAGTGCTGATAACTCTATTCCTCCTTCCTTGGTTGATTTGATGAAAATTAACTTTCAACATTCACATCTGATCAAATCACAAGCTAGAATTATGTGCAAGCATGAAAAAGATGACACCTTATTCTATAAATACACACTTGGTAGTAACTTTCAAATTATGTTAACAGAGTTCGCGCGGTATTAGTCAAATCCCTGTCATTAAGAAATGGTATTTCATAAGAAAGCTGATAATAGGATACAAAGATCCTAATATGATTAGATGATGACTTGTTAATAGGAATTCTTTTTTGTCATAACCAGTGATTTTCAGTTTACTCTAACAAAGATGATCTCTCTGATGGGAGATGGTAATATAATAAAAATCTGGGAATAGTGTAAAAAAATCAAACTGAAGATTCAACTGTACAGTGAATAATTTTGTAGATCCAGGATGATTAAAGTTGAAACACACTGTTGGGGGGAAAAAGGCAATTCTAAGGCAGAGCCAATACCACTGCACACCAACTATCTGTCAAAGCCCACTCCTGTGCTTTGCTCCTATGGGCGTATGATGGCTCTCTTTCAAAGCACGGCTAAAATCAAAACAGGGCTTTATACCGGAAGCTTTCTGCCCCTTGGAGCAAGAGCTGTGGCTGGTGGTCCGACCACACTTCAGGCAATGACGAAGTTCTCAGAAACTTAACCAGAGGGAGTTTTACAATTGATAAGAAAAATATTGAACTCTTAAGATTTTTTTTCTGGTCAATGGAAGACAATTTTTCACCAAGTCCAATTATTTGAACTGAACAATATATCAGCATATGCCCCTCATCAACATTTTCACCTTCATTTTATAAGAATAGCTGAAAATTTCTGGGTCTTGCCTATCTTTGTTTTGGGTATACTAAAGCAAGTAAATATCAAAAGGCCAGGTTTTGTTAGCAATTTTCATGTATATTTGTGCACTGGTAGCGTAACATAATGTTTGTGAGAGCGAAAGAAATGTACCCTCAAATTGCCGTAGGAATGCTTACTAGTCTCTCTCATCTGCCATTGCAGCACCAACTAGGGCTCAAGCTATGGGTTAAAAAAGGACTTTGTCTTTACAGACTGCCCACACAAATAGTCTTGGTACATCAGTTTTCATCAATGGAAATTAGCAACGCTAAGGATACTCCTTCCATTAATTGATTGTAATGTAGGAGAAGGAATATCACCTAAATAATTTGGGCTCCCGAGTGAAGACCTGTATGATTTTTCAAAGAAAACTGCTGTAGTCACTGAATGTCAAAGCTGTGATTAAAAAGCAAAAAGCTGACATGGATACCACTGTAATAGGGTATGTCTCAGTGGGAACCCACTGCCACCATCAGCTTTTTACGATTTTTGTATTGCTAATATGATACGAAATGCACCACTAGGAATACTGTTGCATATCAGACTCTCTTGTTTCATAAATTATTACTATATTACCCTCTAAATATCCCAATGAGTATAACAGCATCAAAACACGATATAAAAATAATAAAACCGTGCAAATGGCAATTATTGAACTGTTAGATGTGTACAACAATTCTTTCTTCCTTTTTCCTTATTTTTATCCTGAATAAATAAACAGTTTGCAACTGATAGGGTCATTCAACCACCTCTGAGATGCCGTTGCTTCTGAATTGGAACAGGGTAGCTAATTAGTGCTGGGAATGTGATGTGACAGGTTTTAAGAGTGGGTAAACCGGAGAATGACTTTTGATATTCAAATTTGCTCTCATCTTGTTTCTGTATTCTGCTGCTGGCACTAACGAAGGAGGATGTGAAATGTGTCTCATCACGCACTTGGAAGGGCTGAGAACTCACACATCTCCTTCCTTCTCAGTGCTCCATCTATGAGCCAGTTGAGTAAACAGAACTTTGCCTAAGAAAGATGAAAAAAATATATAGGGAAGGTCATATTCTCTCAGGTTTTCAGAAAATTTTGGAGGACAGTACTGCAGAAGCCATCACCTCTACAGGAGGCAGAAGGTTCATCAGTCAGTGCTTGTGTCCTTAGCCTGGCTGAGCCTGTTGCCTCATAAAAGCTGCCTATTCTATTTCATGAGAAACTCTGCAATTTAAAACAAATTCTTATTCTGAGCAAATATACCAAAAAGTGTTTTCAGATTGCATTAATGTGAAATGAAATGAAAATAAAAATTCTGGATAAAGTATTTTGTAATTGTTTCTTCCATAATTTTCCTTCATGTTGTGTTAATAAGTAATTTTCAATATTTTGAAAGAAGTTCTTTTTAAAAAGAAAAAATAATATTCCCCTTCAAAAAATCTAAAATGTTTTGTTGTTCATTATCAGAAAATATTTGTCAAGGGAAATTAGAGTGAAGTATTGTTGAAATAAGCAATTTCACCATTGACCAACCAGCATTTTCCAATGCAGAAATAATTTATAATAAGATATATGACTGTATCATTCGTTCAGAATAATTTTAATAAAAACAGGAAGGTTAAGATTTATATGATTTGTCTGAAGGTGAGAAGTTCTATTTAAAACTGTGTCAAAGTTCATTTGGGAGATACTGAGTCATCTTTACAGATAGCCCAGAATATAAATAATGTCCTGGCAAACAGTATTAATAATGTCTTGCACAGAGGTATCATTAATAATTATAGTTCATATGGCTACCACTCCAAAAAAAGGTTCTCCTGGTACAATAAACCAAAGAAGTAAGCTCAACTAGTTTATGACTTCATTAAAATGGTGAGCTATAATTGCAACCTTGCAATCAGCAAATGTAAATGCTCTATTTGTAGTACTGCCGGTCTTATTTTATGTGTAGCTTTCTCTTCAGAGAAGGGGAGCTCATCCCATTTTTCTTGGATTTCGGTGCATTGAAAGTTTATTCTTTGGAAATACATTAGTAGCACAGAAATGGAATTGGGATTATGAAGTATCTGATGCCCTTTTCGCACATTTATGGTGTGCCTTAAGCAATAGCACTGGTTGTAAAATACAAAAGGGCTAAAAAGTATGTAGTTGTCATCAGAGTATATGTGTCCAGATTGCAAGCCAGAAAACTGTCACCGATAGTTGGGGTATAATTGACCACAGTGTGTGATAAGCACATTATTGATTGATTAGTATGACCTAGTTGTATTTGAAATGTCGAAGAGGAAAATTGAGTTGTCATTTTATATCATGTTCTTTTTCAGGTAACAGATAAATATTATAATTAATGACTTTTCACTAAGGTTATCTAAAAAATTTAGGGAATATTAAACATCACATTATTCACAGTCATCATAGGTGAATATATTATTGATGAATATTGATAAATCTTTGCTTATATGAAACAAGACCCAAAAGAAGTTCATATACTTAAATAATGCTTTTTAATAAGGTATCTATTCTGATTACATTTTTAATCGTTTTACTTAGTGCATTGACTAAATTCACTAAATTTCTTTTACAATTTAGTAAGGTTTTATTTGGACTCAGTCCATGGCAAACTCAAATATTGATTTAGAAGGTTTAAGTTTGCTTCTGTTGAAGTTGCTTGTAAAACACCTGTTGACTAGAAAAGGATTGAGAATTGACCCATGCAATGCCTTGCTACCGTTTTCCTTTATGTACGCAAAAGAACCTTGAATTTTCTCTGGTTGTTGAAAAAATGTGCTTTAGCAAAACACGGAATCACGGAATTTTCAGACTTGGAAGGGACCTCTACAGATCATCTAGTCCAACTCCCCTGCTGACGCAGGAATGCCTAGAGCACATTACTCAGGACTGCATCCAGGTGGGTCTGGAAAATCTCCAGAGGCCACTCCACAATCTCCCTGGGCAGCCTGGTCCAGTGCTCTCTCACCCTCACTGTGAAGAAGTTTTTTCTTGTGTTTGAATGGAACTTCCTATGTTCCAACTTGTGCCCGTTGCCCCTCGTCCTGTCACTGGGAACCACTGAAAAGAGTCTGCCTCCATCCTCCTTCAACCCACCCTTTACATACTTAGAAGCAAGAATAAGGTCTCCCCTCAGCCTTCTCTTCTCCAGGCTAAAGAGTCCCAGCTCTCTCAGCCTTTCCTCATAAAGGAGGTGCTCCAATCCCCCAATGACCTTCGTTGCCCTGTGCTGGACTCTCTCCAGTAGTTCCCTGTCCTGCTTGAGCTGGGGAGCCCAGAACTGGGCACAGTATTCCAGTTGTGGCCTCACCAATGCTGAGTAGAGGGGGAGAATGACCTCCCTCGACCTGCTGGCCACACTCTTCCCTATGCAGCCCAGGATTCCCTTGGCCTTCCTGGCGACAAGGGCACATTGCTGGCTCATGGATAATTTACTGTCTACCAGGACCCTGGATCCTTCTCCTCAGAGCTGCTTTCCAGCAGGTCCACCCCTAACCTATATTGGAGCCTAGCATTCTTCCTCCCCAGGTGCAGGACCCTACACTTGCTCTTGTCGAAGCTCCTTAGGTTCTTCCTGCCCAGCACTCCAGCCTGTCCAGGTCATGCTGGATGGCAGCGTGGCCCTCTGGAGTGTCATCCACCCCTCCCAGTTTGGTATCATCAGCGAACTTGTTGAGGATACACTCTGTCCCCTCATCCAGGTCATTGATGAATATATTGAACAAGATTGGACCAAGTACTGACCCTTGGGGGACACCACTGGTTACAGGCCTCCAACTTGACACTGCTCCATTAATCACAACCCTCTGAGTTCTGTCACACAGCCAGCTCTCAATCCACCTCACTGTCTCCTCGTCTAGCCCACACTTCCTCAGCTTCCTAATGAGGATGTTATGGGAGACAGTGTCAGAAGCCTTGCTGAAGTCAAGGTAGATGACATCTACTGCTCTCCCCTCATCCAGCCAACCAGTTAGAACATCATAGAAGGCTATCAGATTGGTCAAGCATGATTTACCCTTGGGAAATCTGTGTTGACCACTTCCAATAACTTCCTGTTCATCAGCGTGTTTGGAGATGACATCCAGAAGAAGTCGCTGCATTACCTTCCCAGGGAGAGAGGTGAGACTAACCGACCTATAGTTCCCTGGGTCCCCTTTCTTGCCCTTCTTGAAGATTGGAGCGATGTCGGCCTTCTTCCAGTCCTCAGGCACCTCTCTTGTTCCCCATGACCTTCCAAAGATGATGGAGAATGGTCTAGCAATACCATCTGCCAGCTCTCTCAGCACTCGTGGGTGCACCCCATCAGGGCCCATGGACTTATGGGTGTCCAGCTTGGCCAAGTGGTCTCTAACCCGGTCCTCCTCAACTGAGGGAAAATCTTCCTCTCTCCAGACCTTCCCCCTTGCCTCCAGGGTCTGGGATTCATGAGGTACAGCTTTAGCAGTGAAGATGGAAGAAAAGAAGGCATTCAGTAGCTCCACCTTCTCTGTGTCTTCCACCACTAGGGTGCCAATCTCATTCGTCAGTGAGCCTACATTTTCCCTAGTCTTCCTTTTTCCATTGATATACTGAAAGAACCTCTTCTTATTATCTTTAACCGCAGTGGCCAAGCCGAGTTCTGCTTGGGCTTTGGCCTTCTAATCTTCCCCCTGCATAGCTTCACTACATCTTGAATTTCCAAAGAAATGTTTTCAGCCTTGAAGTAAATCTCAAAGAATCCTCCAAGCTATTATGGATAAAACAAAGCCAAAAAGCATCTGCTGCAAGATACGGAAATGTTATCACTCACCCATTTGTCTGAAGTGTACCTGCGAAGGGGGCTGCCTGCCAGTAGGAGACTTTTCCACCAGAAAATGCAGCTTCATCTACGTCTCTAGCATTTTGCAGGAAAAAGAAACATTCTGGCAAAATTCTCAATAATAAAAAGTTTAACTAAATTGTTTGAAATTTTGTATTTAATTTTGGACTTCACAGTAATACAATTAATTAATTTGATGGCAATATCTTATGACGTCCTATGCAGTCCCTGAATGTCCAAATTTATTTCAACGTTTTGATTTCTTGAGATCAATTTATCTGCATGAATGCAGGATTCTCATTCTACTTGAAGTGCCCCAGTTATGGACATGGGGCTACAGTTGTGATACTTGGCCCTTGGGAGGCATGCACCCTCCAGGATCAACACCCAAAAGCCAGCTGGGATCCCCCAGGGCTGCTCAGATAGCAGCAGGGCTGAGCCCTAAAGCGTCTGTGTTAGAATGGGCTAAATGCTCCTTATGCTCATTTGAGTGTACTGATCAAAACTGTGGGGATATGATGGCAGCTTGGCCGCCTAGTTCATGTGTACATATGTGTATGTAGGCATCCAGGTTCTCGTGTTTTAATCTGGGGCTGAATCTCGCCCTCTGTTACATAAGCAAAATTTTTCAGAGTTGTATGGATCAGTGGAAGAATATTCTGATTTACCTGTGATCATTTAAAAAATATATTTGAATTTTAAGCATCAGCCTTTTTGAAAAACTATGAATAGGCTGCCTTTCGTGAAGAGAGACGTAGCCCAGAAGAATGATGTGGAGGGCCTGAATGACTGGAAAAAAACCCACAAAAGATGCTAGTAATCAGATCCTCCTGGTCTCTCAGGTGCAGATTTTGAGTGGAAGGCAAAACCTGCATGTGACAAGTATCAATTTTGCATGGGAAGTGGTTCCAATAACAGAGCAGAATGTTACTGGGAGCAAATGTCTTCCTGAAAGGAACAAAAGACAGTGCAAATTATGAGATCAGAAGCTCTCATGGATTTGCCTTTAATTTAGTTCAGGAAAAATATTGCCATTTCAAGCAACCACATTTGTCCTGAAGCTAACCAGCTCCCACTTTCCCAGCAAAGCAGGGGCTCGTCTGCCTCACCACTAGTCTTTGCAGAGGGGTGGGCTTCTTCAGAAAGGTGGGTGATTCAGAGAATGAGGCAAATCTACCACAATATGTTTTAAATTTTCTTAGATTATCTATTTTCCAAAGCCAAAACTACCAAGTAGACACTTGCTAACTTGTTCTCTAAAATAAAAAGCTGAAGCAGTCTGCCTTCTCAAATCCTTCCTGAGTTTTCACATGTGAGGTCACACTCCATCCTCAAGTCCAACATCATGGAGCATGAGATCCCTTGGGTGGGAAGGGGCATCAGGAGGACATCTCATGTAGCCTCCTCCCACTTGGGCTGGTGAAATGTCCGGTGGGAGCAAACAGATGCTGACCCTGCCTCTGAACTTAGTCATCAGGAGCCCACCTACCATAAAGCTTCTTGATCTTCTGAAGAGCTGGAAAACAAAATCATATCTTTAAATAAAGGATAACTAGTTGTTTGACACAGTTGGGCACTCTGGGTAATGTTTTGAGCAAATGTTTAATTACAAAAGGATGGTGCTTAAATTGTCATAATTAATCTGAACCTGTGCTAGAGTTCACGGCAGCCAAGACTTTTTACACTGGTGAATCACTCTCGTTGAAATACTCTGTGCTCAAATAGCAGGAAAAGCTGCTATTAGAAATCTCTGTAATAGCTTTCATGAAAGCTCTGGCTAATTTAGAGCCCAATTAAACCCAGAAATCCAATTATTTCTGAATAACATAATTGCAAGAAAGTAACTAGCATTGTAAGTATGCACTAGCTATTATGGAAGATGCTTTAATAAAAGAAAATCAGTTCTGAGCCGCTGAAAAGATGTGTTCTTAGTTATCATAAGGATGGTCTGCAAATTTCAGAATTCTTCTATTTTCACTGCTCTGCATTAGGGGCAAGTAAAGCCTCTTCTTGGTGCTCTGTAACTGTTATTATGTGCATTTCATGGGTCCAACTGAAGAGCAGATAGAAGATGCTAGAGCAGAGCCATTTATACAGGTGCTTGAATAATCTCTGTTGAATGAGACCCCTACCACGCAGTAAAACCAAAACCCCTCTGATCTCTCCTTCCCTTTCCACCACAAAAAAAGCAGTAAGATTGCTGTGATTTTAACATTAAAAAAGATAAACCATGATATAAAAATGACCTCAAAATTTTGGATGTAAACTGACAATAAAGATGATGCTGGAAATGGAAAGCCTCAATGTAAATAAGCAGCATTCTGACAATATGGGCTTGAACAGTCAGGGATGGGGAACCACATTCAGCTGGTAGCTATAAAGACTGATGTTCAGTAATTATTAGTTAACTGCAGGTGTAATTGTGAGCTGGACTACCTAGATGCACAAAAAGCTTAGAGAAAATAAGGCAGACCAGGCTGCTGCTACAGACTGACAGTTTGGCTGCTGGTGGGAAAGGGAATCACTTCCAGGCTGCCCATGGCTTTGCTGCTGACCTGGTGGGCAGTGGTGGAAACCCAACAGAAGAACCACTGCCCCTGGAGCTCTGTGGCTGCAGTCAGTGAACTCACGGGACCGCTAACCTCGTAGCATGTTTGCCTGAGCTTTGCAGTGCCTTAACGAGGATAGCACCGGAACAGCCCACTGCTGGAAAGCTGTCCTCAAAAGCACTGATAGTAAGGCAGAATGGAGAATTTCTGCTTATCTTTCTCAACGTTGCAGGAGATGCAACCTACAGCTTTGTGCATTAGGGACTTCGCATGGCTATAGGCATGACTGAGTGAGGAGGACTTATGATGGTGTTGTCAAATACTTCATCGAACACATCTACGCAGAAGGAAGTGAAGTGGAGCTAGAAACTTCACTTAACCCAGTCATTTGCAGTAACTGTACATTTTTTTACACCAAAAGCCACAGTTCAATTTTCAATTCCTATTTAAGATAAATTTCCCTCTTGAATCAACTGGAGTTTTGCTTCAGTGAAGATTTATCAAGTTAAAATTTAGCTTACTGTCTTCACTGCAATCTGTGTCCTGAAAGACAACATGAGTAAAGCATTGACCCTAAGGAAAGGTGGGAGGAAGAGAAAGAATGGTCTACTGAAGGTATAAGGATTTTCAAATTGTTATATATGTTAATCATCTCATCTCCTCACCCATATGCAAACAAAAAAATATTTCATGAAATAGTTGGGTTCCATTACACGAATACTTGCTAAACAAACAAATGCCTTCAAATAGGTAGAGGGCTGTTGCTATAAGGTTATCAGCCCAACGTTGTGCACAGTATCTCCCAATTTTATGAAGGCCAAGGTCATTCAAGCAAAAGACTTTGTTTTTTTAAAGGCATTTGAATTATGAGCACTTAAAAAGCTATCTGTAGCGTTGACAGAAGGAATTTATGATTTCAATTCCGGAAACTTGATAAAAGAAAGGAAATAAAGTCTAACTCCAAGGTGTAAATTAAGAAAAAAAAGTGTTCATCTTCAGTAGCATATAAGCTCCTGTCTATTTGGCATGCTTAGACACAGTAACTTTGTTTAATATGCGTTGGGACATAATTGCCCTGAAGGGAATCAGATATATAAAATGTGAGGCACTAGTTGTACATTTTTATTTGAGGAGGTTAGTAGCCCTTTAGGATTTACAAGAATAACCTACTGTGTACTGTTTAGGAACAGAGCTCACGATCCCCATTCGAGACCATTTCAGTGCTAGAGAAATATATCTTTGTTAATGATGCTTTTAGCATGAGGGAATCTTTGAAAACTACATCTGCAGATATCAAGGCTAGGTGAAGGATTTCTCCAAGGATGATCAAATCAATGATCAGGAAAAGGTTACACAAATAGAGTGCATTAACATTGTCTCCTCGGTAAAATACACTAAAGAAATCATCTCGGAGAAATCGAATGATTTTACTAGTGCAAAGCATAATGCTTTGTGTGGTTGGAGGAACTCAGCCAGAATCCAGTTGCAGTGAATTATAGGTCTTTATAACCAAGTACTTTGTTGAATTTTTTTTTAATATGGTGTTGGCATCATGTCAAATTTACATGTTTGAGGTATAATTAGCCAGTCTGATTGCAAAAAAATCGACTATAATTTAAAAACATAAATTAACATAAAATGACAAGCATTGAAAGTTAATATCAACTCAATATTCTTTTGCATTCAAATGAGTCTTATTAAGTTATTAAGTCCATCTAAATATCGGTGTAATTTTCAACTAATACACAATGAGTTCCATAATCTGTCTCTCTCCCTAACCCTCCATTAGCTCTATTGTTTCTCTACAGTTTGTTACTCCAATAAACCGTTTTAGAATTACATTATTTCATTTTTCATGTAAAGTGCATAACTTAAGTTTAGAAATAAAATTTTGTTGCAAGCTAGACCTTTGGTGACCATGTGCTGTGTTGATTCTAAATACAGTTACAGCTCATGGCCTTTCTTTGAAATGCACAGAAAGAAGCAATATCTGAATTTAAACAAGCAAATCAAGCCAATTGGTTTAGAATTATGATGCTTGGTTTTCTAATGCATATTCAGAGTGGTAGAAAAGAAAGTATGAAATTTAATTGTACCATAAAACCGTCAGGAGAAAATATATACTGAATATCAAGCAGGATTACATTTCTTCAGTAGTGATAATCTGCGGAAAACTTTTTATTTAAAGAACTGCTACATTTTTTAATGCTGTGTTTCTGGACAGAGAGCAGTTCTAAGAACCTTGTCAATAAAAAAAAAGTGACAAAATATGGTGCATTTTGTTCGTTCTCTAGAGTAGAACACAGAATGTGTCTGCACACACTCTGTGTTACTAAAGTCTGTTTAGTACAAAAGACAAAATATTGAAAAGGGTAAAGCAGCTCATGCAGTGTTTTCTGTTTTTACAACAGTAGCACAAAACCAATAGCAGTTTGCAAGCTACAAAAACACAGAAGTATCAGCTGATATCCGCAAGGGCCCTTTGGAGAATTTGTATTATTTATGTGCCAGAGGGCATAAACATAAAATTTACACTATACCCCATTACATGTGGAAACACACCTTATCATAATTTCTATTACACTGCCAGCAATTCATTTTATGCACACACATGAACCCAGCCATTGAAACTATTTTTTATCTTCATACCTCTTTAAGAAAGTAAAATTAATGGCTGATACATACAAAATAAATAAATTTTGTGTATACACCATGGCATATGTACATATATATATCCACCAAGACACCTCTGAGAAATGAGTTTCCATTTTCTAGTAAAAAGTTTTTACATCTGTAAATGGACATGCTGGACCAAGGAAACAATCCTGAGCCAACTTGGATGGGCTTCGCACCGAGTCCTGCCTGTTACTCCTGGTTTCACCATGCTAAAGACATAAATGAACCCATTAGGGAATCAGTAAGTTAAATGTACTGATCATGCTTCCAGTCACATACATTTAAGTGCATAGCTAGTTACTGTAATCAACTGTGATGACAACTAATGATCCAAAACCATTAAAGGGAAATAATATTAATGATATTGTATCTTGTCACTGCACCACCGCTAAATTTAAAAGAAAGAAGAAACTGTACTCCTCACTATTTCCCTAGGCATTTTTTTCTGAACAAGAGACCCTCTTGTGGAGTCAGTATTTTTAGGTTACTTGCATTTTTTTTCTTAAGAGACAGGTATTCCCATAACATTTTTGTGGCGAGTGGTATTGAGAACAGGTTCTTTACTGCCAGTGCCTTAATCTCAAAAACACAGGATTCAGTTTGAGTATCTCGGTTGTCACTATGTGATACATTCCTCCTCTTCCTGATACAGAGATGGGGCTATAGAGAAGTTCTGGTCGTTATGTTCACGTCTGCTTCTAGGGCTAATTGAAAATGGGAGGTGCGGGGGTGCATGAAAGCATCCTCTGTGCTGTGGTCACAAAAAAAAAAAAAAAGAGTGGAAGTCTTTGGTCCAGGTGGTGCGGACATGGTGCAGTGGTCCTCAAGTGTAAACAAAAATCTCTCATGAAAAATGCAGTGCCTGAATTTGGAGGAAGAGACTTAAGAGGAACTCTGGCATCTGTCTCCAGCTATCTTTCTCCTACCTGACAAGCCTTCCCCATCACCTGCCAGTGCCAGTGCTGCGGGAGATGTAGTGAATATACCTGAAGAAACAAAACCTGCTGACAAAAAAAAGAACAATTTAATCAGTGATGGTCTGACAGAGATCATTATCTTCATAATAAGGGACTTACTGGTTTGCATAACTTCTCCTTGCAATGATTTGTATTACTTGAACTTGCTTGCAAACCCTACCTAATCAAGTGCCTTGGGTCTTTCGACCCCGGTGGGATGGATTCAAGGGTAAAAATTTCAGTGTGGTCTTTGCTTTTCAGTATGCTAGAGCAGAGAGCAGTCTCCCTGTCAAACCAATGAGAAATAAAGCCTAATACTAGGACACCGAGGTGCTTCTACCCTCAGGACAGTGGTTAAAATCCAGCACAGCATCCAGCCCTACTCTGCTCGGAAGGCTGTTACTAAGTGACAGGTGTCTGGTGGTCTGGGTTTAATGAGCAATTTGTATCAGCCCTTTTCTAGTGGAAAGGTGCTCACATGTCTGCTAACTGATCCCCTTCTCACAGCAGAAATACGGAGTACCGAAATGCCTCTGGAGGGTAAATTGCCATTTCAGCCCCTATGGTAGTCCTTCCGTAGCATCTTTCCTTTAAGGCACAGGCCTGTTTGCCCAAATCTTGGTAATCTTATGCCTTTTCTGAAAGGACAATAAACCAGACAACTGGCCATTTCATGAGAGCACTGTGTATATTTTGAAAGGAAATACTTGTGTTTTTCTGACACATACTAAGGAAAGAATATCTTATCAACTTTATGCAATACACCTTTTATATTTCTGATATCTTTGCTGATAAGCTGTCTTAGGCTTTTTGAGAGGACCTATGGTCATATGCTTGTTCACTAAAGGCACTTACTGCTCCAAGGAGGTGAGAATCTGGGCGATGCAAAAGGTGCTCACTGTGAGAGAGATGAAGAGAGCTGGGACCTGAGGCAAGACCAAAGTGAAATTATCAAGTCATGATGGGTTGTGTTTTGATCATATATCATGTTTTCTATTGTGCACATGACTTTGAGAGCTTTTGTTTAAAATACATAGACCATTAGCGAAAGTGTCCCTCATCTGACGGGTGGAAGCTGAAGCAGGGAGATGGGGGAAAGGGCTATATAGATAAAAGGCTGCCATTACATTGTGTGATGTAGGAACTACAGAGCATTTGTGCTAAGGGAGAAGTTTGAGAACCTGCTTAGTACGTCCCCAAAGAAATCCATTCTTGCACACTGTTTCCAGACAATCCTCTACTCCCCACATCTGTGAAAGAGGACACACAGAAATACTGCTTTTTCTTCCCGTGGTCGGAGCTGGATGCACTGTTTCAGAGCTAATCTGCCCCACGAGTTTCAGCAGACTCAGTACAATGTGTTACACCAGTGAACCAACACCCCTGTTAGCTGGGAAAAGACTCTCCTTAGCTTCTTTAAGAGCAAACCACAGATCGTTCCCAGCACAATAGAGATATAGAAACTGCCTTATTTATTAAAAGTGTGGTAGCGTGCTTGATTACATTTACATTCATAGTTAATTCCTGGCACTGCTGAACATATGAAAAGATAATTATGACAATGGTGCCAGTTATTTTTAAATGGCTATATGAATATACATTTTTTAAATGACAACGTTAAGTGCATGTCTTTATCAAATGAAAAATGTATGTCTGCTATTCATTCATTAGCAAGAATTTGCATCCACAGTAAAATATTTGGCTTTGACTGAAAGAAGGTTCATTACACCTCCAAAGCAAAAGTGCAGAATGAAGTGGAAATATTCTCTGAGTTTTGTTGGCAGTGTGCTAAAGCTGTGAGTAACGCAGCTGGGAGCGCTGAGGACTCTGAAGATTCCTAATGCCTACAACCCAGATGTTGTTCATGCCTCTGTTACTCCCATTAGCAGAAGGTAAACGTGTTTGTGTAAGGAGAGGGCAAACAGACCACTCCATGTGTATTGAATTTTTAAAAATATATAATTGAAAATGTACCCTGAGATCCGTTTCAAAGCATACTAGCAGGGCACTGAAAGTTACGTTCTGAGACTCTAGTTAAGCTTCTTACTTCTTAATCCACCATCAGAAAGATTGCTGACTGGCCTTTTGATGCAATGTAAGAGTTAGAGGGTTGAGTGATAAGTTTTCTGACCTCTGTCACACATGAGGACACTTACCCAGAGGGAAAAGTCTTGTGTGTACTTAACTTAGGAAGAGAGCTTCACAGTCCAGCAAGAAAAAATGAAGAAATCTGAGTATGCAGATGTTTCAAAAGAGCGTAACTAAAATTTTTGTGAATCTCAGGCTGGCAGGCAAATTAGCAAAAGAAAAAAGATGAACAGTGAGTGTGTAAGGTCAGGGAACATCATGCTGGAAGGCACGATGGAAAGGATCTCCAGCAGTGTAGTCTCTATTCACAGCATTGGTTTCCTACTCTGGAGCTTCCAAGCAGCAGTAACTTTGAAAATGTTCTTCAAAAATCTCTTTCTTCAGTACACTGAACTGACATGGGGCAGGGAAAGTTATAAAACAGCTGCCCTGGCATACTGACTGCCAGTGTGCAATGCACCAGCACCATTGCCCAAGAACACGTCTTCAAACCTTCAGTAGTTTGTTGGTTTTGAGTGATTCTATGAAAAATTTTAATGCTGGGGGATTTTTTGGCAAATTCCAATGAAATTTTTTTCTTTATGATTTTTCCCTAGACACTCCTATGATGTACTTGGTGCTGCAGCAAGACCCTAACATTGAAATTATAAGTTTAATTAGTAAGGGTGAACTTCTACATGCTGTCACTAAGCTGTCTCCATGGTGTTTTATTGGTGTAGGACCGCTTTTATCACTAGAAAGGTACATGCAAAGTCCATTGAAGTCAGGGAGTATTAATAGGTACATTGAAGGCAAAAATGATGTCCCTTAAAACGGGAGCTAGTAAGACACTTCTGAAGCTGTCTTTCTGTGTTTTGCCGAAAGGTGGAACTTCCTCAGGCTAGGTGACAGTACCGAGAGAACATATCTTTTTCAAAAAGTTCTTCAGAATTCATTTCTATATAGTGTAATAATAACAATAATAACCTTCCCGTGTATTCTGGCTTACAAGTCACTCGCAGTTTTGCTAGTGATATTCAATGGCAATTGGATCAGCCTCACAGTGAAGGAGACCTTTACAATAACAGCTAAGGGAAACGAGAGGAATGAACCATTCTGGTCCCTAAAGACATTAAATCCTCCAAACATTTGCTTTATCCTTGTTCTCTTTTGGGGGTGAGTGGAATTCATCCTTGTTCCTGGACTTGCAGTAGAGCTCAGCTGCCTGGGTGATTGCACAAGGGATTTGGAGATCAATCAGGATCCAAACCCAAGCCTCAGCATCTCAGTCCCTCTCTGCAGTAAGTGACTCTTTTATATGAAAAGGCAGAAAGCTATACCATTGAAATCAATGAAAAAACTCCTGCTGCCTTCAGAGAGTCTGAATTTCATTCTAAAAAGAGCTGGTATGTTTAACGCTGCTGAAACGAAGAGTTTCAGTAGGAATGTCCTAGTAAACTACATTTTGACTGATCCTGGACAGAATCTTGAATAAAAACTAATTGCATGATTCAGACCATAAAGAGAATGAGATGGGCTTAAAAATAAAAGTAAAGAAATACATGCCTTAAAAGCAGTCACCTTCTGGCACTGGAGCTACTCAGACTCACTTGGTTACCTGCTCAGAATCCCGTCCTCACCCAAGAGCACTAAAAACTTGCTTATCCTACAGAAATAAGAAATTCAGTTTTGATCAGTGGCTTGAAGAACTAAGACTTTAAAACTAGTGATAAAGTCATGGGGGCTGGCAGGTCATGGATCTACAAGTAAGCCACTTGACATGTCCTTTCAATTCTGCTCCTGGGCAGAGGAAGGGGAGCAGGAGCATTGACTTTTTGCACCCAGTGCTGATGCTTGGCTCTGGGGAGGAAAAGGACTATGGGGTAGGATGGTGGGAACCAGGTCCCTCATGAAGAGGAGGTCCTGGGGCCAGGCACCTGGACAAGCAGGGCATGCACATGAGATTCTGAGGGGTGGTAAGGAAGAAAGACAAGGAAAACCGTGAACAAGTATAAGCTAGGACACGTAGATGATAGCAGGGCCATGACATGCTTGTCAGGGTTTGGGGAAGCAGGGACTGGAAGCAGATTTGGTGCAAGACCCTGCTCGGAGTATTACGGGACAACGAACACATAGATGCCAAACTCACCAGTTAAATGTGTGCATCAGTAAACACAAGGACGGGTGGGTGATGAAGGAGGCAATCTAACAAGTACAAGTCTGGGCTGATGATCGCACATTCAGACCAACCTGAAATGCTAGAAATAAGGTTACTGATACAAGCTGTGTTGCCCCAGTCAGCACACTGCCTGTGCACACACTGGTATGTGTTGTGGGCTGACCCTGGCCAGCAGTGAAACACCCACAGAGCTGCTCTCTCACCCCCCTCTCCCAGCAAGACAGGGGAGAGAATAGGAAGAGCAAAAGCAAGGAAACTCATGAGTCAAGATAAAGACAGTTTAGTAAGTAAAAAAAAAAGAAGAAAAGCCAAGTGATGCAAAGGCAATCACTCATCACCTCCCACATGCAGACTGATGCCCAGCCAGCCTCTGAGCAGCATCTGCCTGGGAAGCCAAAGCTCCTTCTTCCTCTAACCCAGTTTTATTGCTGAACATGACATTATATGGCATGGAATATCCCTTTGGTTAGTTTGGGTCAGCTGTCTCAGCTGTCCTCTCCCAGCTTCTTGCCCATCTCCAGCCTACTTGCTGCGGGATGACAAGAGGGCAGAGTGGGAAAGAGTGCAAGTACTGCGCAGCAATAACCAAATCATCGGTGCATTATGGACACTTTTTTAGCCACAAATGCAAAACACAGCACCATACAGGCTGCTATGAAGAAAGTTAACTTCATTCAGGGCAGACCTGTTACAGTATGAATTGTATTATGCTGGGAGTAAGCAAAGCCTCACTGAAGCCTTATTAATTCAGAATAAATAGCAAAACTGATCTTGTTGTTGTACCACATAGCCCAATGCTACCTTCAAACCTGGCGCAGACATTGAGGCAGGGGATCTCAGGTGAGGCTGCTGTGTGTCTGTGGGATTTCATGGAGTAAATCTGTGCATAGCTCCTCTGACACTTCCAGTTCACATCATACTTACTGCATGTGCCTGAACCATCTGTGTACTGCACATGTCGTTAATGTGGCAGACCCTGGGGTTGCCAGATTTCTGGCTAGTCAGATGAAGCTACTGTGTAGGTGTTCCCGTAAGTTGCCACACGTCTGGAAGTCCAGCAATTGTAACAATTTCTTTCCTCCCTCTAATTCTTCACAGCTAAAATTTGCAGAAAATAACCACTGTCTGCAGCAGACAGTCTGATGTACTATAGCCATACTTCCAAGAGCATTTTCAGTTTTAATTTACTGTCTCAGGGAGATGAGCATATGAGAGAAGGGAAAAAAAGCAGGTACAGTTTATACATAGAAACAGTGGTTACTCCAGTGCTTTTTAGTTGATGTGCTTGATTTTTTCAACAGAAAATTTTGTAACAGACTTCTGTGAATGTGTGTGTGCGTGTAATGAAGGCTTGAGACAACAATACAACACAAGAACAGTACAGATTACTCATTGCAAAGATAATACTAAGAAGATGAGACTATTTAGCTGTTTCATGTTCAAAAAAAGAACAAATGGCCATTATGTTGTGAACAACTTTCCAGTTTTCTGTTGTGTGCTGCCTTGCAGGTGCTCTATGACCATCTCTGTGAGCTTAGGTAGCTAGTGAAACCTCCCCTGGGGTCTACTGCCCAGACACGCAAGTGCGCAACAGCTCTGTAACACACTTACTTAACTTTTTGATCAATATGAAAGATCTGCTTCATTCAGCTTTAGCCTGAAGGAAGGTGGGAGCACAAAACTGTACAACAAATTCCCACCACTAACTTCACCAGCACAAGCACAGGACAGACAAGGTGTTGGGACTTTCTTAGTTTCTGCCAGGCACTGCTTTTCCTGCCTGAGTTGTCTCATGCCTGTCTAAGTAACTTCTGGAACAACAGGAAAGTCCTGCTGAGGACTAATCTGGAGATGCCATGTACTTCCAGCTCCTGTGGGCTGCGGCGGGGGCTGTCCCTGTTCAGTGCAAGGGCAAGTGAGGCACAGAAATAGTTAACCAAGGGTTTCAAGGCTTTGACTGGGGTGGATGTACCCCACTATACCGAAGGTAAGAAATTCCACTGCAAAAAAAAAAAAAAGAAAAAGACAAGTTAGAACCAGCTGGTAAAACACTACATGACCCAGGTATAAAATTAACGATGATATTTAGAGGACACATCGCAGAGTGGAAAGAGAGCTGGAGCAGATATTTGATCCTGTATGCATTCATAGAAACAGGACAATGTTCTTGTTTTTTCCTGCTAAAGAGACTTAGACCAGACAAATATCTGTTTCCTTCTTTAATTTCTTCTCCTTCTGACAGAAACAACCCACCAAACCCTTGAAAACTGGCTAACTCTTTAGGGTAACAATGACACAGTCAGAGGCAGATTTTTTTCCAGAGGACTCTGGGTCCATGCAGTGCAGAGCATAATAGTAAATCAAGGCAAGAAAGAATATACAGCTTGCCTAACAGGGATGTAGTTCATTCATTAGTCCAGGCATGCTAGACATCCTGCGATGCAGGTATGATCCTTGGCATCAGCTTCAACACCTCGTCTGCACTCACAGGTTGATTGGTCTGTAAAACCCCTTCCTCTTGGCTGCCAGAAGTTGGAGGGTTTTTGTAGAAAATCAAAGTGCAGTCGTGCAATTGAAGCCTGTGTCATGAGGCACAGGCAGGAGAGAGGAGAAACCGAGGTTGCACAGAAATACTGTAAATCTATTTTCTAATTTTAAAAATTATTTTATGAGCAGTTCTGTAATGTTTTAACACCATTAAGGGGATGGCAGAGAAAGGGAGAAATGATAGGCTAAGAGGATCCAAAAGTTTGGAAAGGCCAGTTAGGAAAACTTGTCCAAACAGGGTTTAACATTGCTGGGAATGGATTGAGGGGCAGCAGGGGACAGCATTTTGCCTTGTGGGTGGAAGTCAGTAAACTCCGCTCATGCAGAAAACCCGTGCTTTACTAGCTGTGCTGTACCTTTGTTTGTTTGCATGTATTTTTCATACTGCTCATGAAAGTCCCATTTGAAAGCACTTTTCAAAAGGATTAAAGCTCATGGCCATGGATTACTACTGTTTCATACCCAGAGAGAGCAAGTTATTGATTCAGAAACATAGACCTTTTGATTTCATTGAATGTGAATGTGTATTTATTAATATTTATACACTCCTCTGGAGGTGCATGGTGCTGCGCAGACCACTGAGATGACAAGGTCCCTGCCCTAGGATGCTTACAAGACAGACAACACAATGAATTACCACATTGGCTAAGAAGGGTCACAGAGGGGGTGAAAGAGGAAAGGAAACAACAGAATGCAAAAGAAAGGGAATTTGTTTCATGAAAGACCCATTATTTACAAAGCATGGCCATCAGGTAATTTGATTCCCTTTGGTTTTTATTTTGGATTTGTTTTTCACTTTGTTTTATTATGTTTAATAATCAGGCATGGGTGAGATAGTGCATAACACCAGAGCTGAGATTAATGATGAAAGACTAAGAGAAAGCTGTGGCTCTCGAGGAGGGATTTGAGGAAGAAAAGCATTTGGTTTTTCACTCATTAGAAGCAGGCAGGCTCAGGCACAGAAGAGTTTCACACTTGCGTTAAACTTTAAATTAACCACATGTGTAAGTCTTTATGGGAATAGGGGACTAATTGGGTAGATTAGAATACAATTAACTGTGAAGTCTGGCTAGCACTAACTGACAGTGTTTAAAGAGTGGAAAAGCTGATAAAATCCTGTCTAGTTAAAAAAATAGTTATGAAGACATGTGGGGAGGGAAGGGAAGGGACCTTTTGCCATTACAGGATGAATGCCAGCAAAAGAAGTACAGATGAACTTGGTGCTCTGTATTGTTGCTATAACCTTACTCAGCTATATTGACTTTTCTTCCAAGATCCATTTCAATTATCTCCTCTCAACTAAGCCCATTGCTGACCCACAGAAACCTTCATCATCCTCAGACTTCACAAACAGGAAGACGCTGTGCTGCCCCAGAGCTGGTGGGGAAAGGTCAGCTAACAAGCACCTTCTCCAAAATTTAGCGCTGTTTTATCATGATCTCTCCTGAAAGGGCCTAAATCCTTTTAAGTACTTTGGGAAATGATCACAGTTATCCAAGCATCAGAGCTTTGTGGGCATATTTCCTGAGCATTCAACCATCTAATGAAACACAGCTAAAAAGTTATGCCAGAACTTTCTAAGAGATACCAGGTAGTTTATTCTATTCAAACATAAAATTTAGTGATACTTTAAAAAGCAGCCTTTTTCCAAAGTACATATCTTCCACCTGTCAAAGATGTAAAAAAACCCCCTTCTTTGTATTTTTGGAGTTGTCTCAAATGTTATGAATTTTTAAAAGAATGCTTGGCTTTCCTAAGATTATCATCAGAGAAGGCAATTTAGAAGTACAAGGTTTTATGACTGATATCTGCAGAAAATGGAACTTGGTGTTGCTAAGTCTTACACCATTTGCAAAACAGGTAATGGTGAAAAGTGTCTAACCGTTTTCTCTTTTGGAGGGATGACATGGAAGAATCGGACCCTGTGTTTGAATGTTTGACCTTCAGTGCTTAACTGCCCTTCACAATGCAGTGGTGTAGAGCCCTCTGTGTCTAAAGAAGATCTCTGACTGAAGGAGGAAAAGCACATGCTGAAATGTCTCCAATGATGGAACTGCTTGGAATAAGAAATTCATTAATAGCTTGTAAGTTACTTTGAGCACTGTATGTAAATGACAATTTTGTTTTTATTTCCAAGGTAACAAAAATAAAGTAGTGCATTTAAATGTTCAAGCAATACAACTCTTGCTCTTCTTATAGACAAATAATTATGCTTGGTCTCTTTTGCCTTTTTTCCTAAATGTGCATTCAGCATTGTATATGACCATACAGGTAGTCACACACATATGTGTGTATATAGGCATAATCAAAGGCCATCATCTTCCACTCTTACATCCCAAGTTACAGTCATAACTACCATGAATCTGAAGAGAGGATGATATTCACCTGCATAGAATATAAACAATGTTGAAAACAATAGTTACGACATGCTTTAATAAAGCACAAAAATAACATCACCTAAGTGAAAGTGTCACAACTACTTCTGTTATTTCCTCTGCCCTCACAGGTTTGCCTTATCACTGGAAAACTGACCAATCCAAACAGGCATTTAAATATTAGTTGCTCAAATTTTGCAGTGATCTTAGGAAAATTAATTTGAAAAAATAAGCTATTTCCAACCGCATTTCCATTGTTTTTGCAAGTTTTTGACAGGCTGTTAAAAATTTGGCTTTGTCAAACTCCCCATTTGACCACATAATCTTTTGTAAAAGCGGAGCCCTGAGAGTTGTGTGTTAATGATGCTCCACACTTTATTGCATATTGTCAGATGAAGGGTCATTTTCAAGAACATCTTTGCCCTGTCAAGTACTTACCCATCTAAGAAGTGTCAGTGAAACCAAGGTGTCTCCTGCTTCAGTACAGGCTGAGCAATAAATGTGAGGGTTCCACTGCCTCCTCCTGAAGACTAGTTAGTAAACGGAGAGGAAGTAAAGTCTCCAGTTGTATTTTTCTTATGTATTATCTGAATTTTATGATGGCTAAAATTCACTTAAGAAGAGTCACCTCTGATTTTTATGTACAAGATATAAAGAAATCCAGCAGCATGATTAAGTTTGTATAACATAATCTCAACTCATTCATGAATGCGATGTCCCCAAATGTAAGCTGCCATCGCAGTGAGTGCTCTTGTTTTAGTGTACTTGGGGTGCTGTGTGCATCATGTTCTGTTACTCCCATTTGTGCTTGCCAGTCTCAATTCTCTATACTTTCCAAATTAGCCTACCTTTTCCCTTTTGTCAGAATCTCTATTAACTACTTTCACTAGTCTTCTTGGTATTGTATTGCTTTAA
This sequence comes from Burhinus oedicnemus, assembly GCA_008921705.1. Classification (NCBI taxonomy): domain Eukaryota; kingdom Metazoa; phylum Chordata; class Aves; order Charadriiformes; family Burhinidae; genus Burhinus; species Burhinus oedicnemus. The sequence continues at coordinate 730,683 of VFFE01007123.1, read as the reverse complement.
AAAAATCTCATGCAAAGGATTAATCTGATACGACTTTGAATTATACTAATGACAACATAAGGCCTGAATATAACCACCTGAGTATGCTATAGAATATAAATGCATATGTGCAAAGTATTTCATCAATGGATTCAGCTATAGTAGGTGAAATCTGGTTATATACAGCCTGGGTGTGTTCTCATTTTAAGCAGGGCATTTCCATTGCTGTCAACAAAGGACAAGACATTTACAGATAAAGCAAGGGTAAAATTCTTGTCCCTCAACTTTTCAGTAATTTGAAGTATAATGAAATATTTTATAAAAACATGCTTTTTCACAGTAGGCACTAAAGAAAACCCCAACTTCTGACATTCTTAAATAGGACTTTTTTTGCTGACATAAACACCAGTTCTTAATGTGGATTCAAGCATTTGGCTCATTTAAAATTTATTTTTAAACTGCTGAGAGGTTTATATTTGGAAACAGCTGCTGAGCATGGCCCTGTAGCTACCTTTAGCAATGTTTTATTGTCTTGACTAAGCTCGTAATGGTGATTCTCTGCTCTACCACTGACATCTTAATGGCTGCCTTACCAATACTGATGTTGTAGGAAGTATATGGGACTGACTTTTACATCTATAATGATATGGTAATGCGAGCCATTACAATGTCAGTGGTGGTTTATTGGCATTATGGTTTAAGATTATGAGGGTATTACAATGCCATTGCAAACAAATACTGCTGGTTTTAAAATAAGCAGATGAAGCACAGAAAAGTGCCAAAATAGTTGTAATATTAAATTCACAATAGCAAGATAGTGTTTGCTTAAGGCAGCCACTACCCTAAAATTCATCTGTTATCTGCATAATTCAGCAATGCATACTGTGCAGTCATCCGCTGGAGATTCCACAGCATCAGGCAGAAATAACAAATGACCCAGGGTAAATACATTTGCCCATTTTGTGCTTTATAGGATTCGTTCTAATTTTAGACCCTATCAGCTGGAGGATCAGAGCCTGCAGTCAGAAACTGTCTGATACCGGGAGACTATCTCTGAATTTCCAAAGCCAACAGCATACAAAACAGAACAGCCTTTTTTTCCCCCCTAGTTTTCCAGTTCCAAGAGGAGGACAGTTAGAAGAAGAAATAGGAAACAGTAGAAATCAGACAACATTGTCTGGTAAGAGCTTTTGTAGATCAGAACAGCAGATCTGTGAACATGAGCATTGGCTAGACTGAAAACCGACCTGGAATTCACATATGACCTTGAGGTTTCCAGAGGAGGATTTTGAAAAGCATTTGAGAGGAGTCTGTTCCCACGCAGTCCCTGTTTACAGGCTGCATTGGGCTTTCTTATCTAAACTCTTCCCAAGAAAGAAAATGAAAAAGAACAATTTTCAATTGACTTGATAGTAAATACTTTGATTAACACTTTACAGGAAATTTGGAGCAGACATAGTGAAGAACTCCTAAGAAAAGGCCAAACAAATGAGTTTTACATTGATGTCCTGTCTTCTGAGGGACATGGTCATTTTTGTCTCCTAAGAATATAGTGGCTTCATCTACATAAGCAAGTACTGTGGCACAACAGGAGCAGATCTATAAAGCAAACCAGTTGGTGCTGTAGAACCAGTATCCACACTATTCACGTTTTGGAGCTTTGCTGCAGATTAGTTTGGACCAGACTCTTCTGGTCTCGAGGACTGAACACTGGTTAGTGGTTGGAGAGCATTGCACATACTTCTGGAGTGCATCCTCTGGTTTACTTTCACCTGAAATAAATCCAGTTTGTGCTTCTGTGTGATAGCCCAGCACAAAGTCAAGAACATTTAAGTGGGGGTAATTGGAAGATTCCCTCAAAAAATGTGTTCCTGATCTGACCTAAACACTAATGGAGATGTACCAAGTGAGTTCCCTGCTCCTGATCCAGTCCTACAAAAGCTTATTTTTTTTGGCTCTGACTCTTCTTCTCTCTCTCAGTGGCTTCATATCTCTGGTGGAACATAGCTGTTGCGGGAAATCAGAGCTGACAAAAGTATCTCAGCCCTGAATTTGAGGAGAGTTAGTTCTGCAGAGTGCTCTGAGTGCAGCAGGAGTGAAGGCAGCAGGAGACAACTACTGTCGTCATGTACCATGATGTACAGAAAAAGGGGCAGAGGATTCAGATGAACATTTGGAGTTGAGCCTAACCCCTTGTTGTCGCTAACCTTATAAAGCTCTGAATAATCCTGCCATAGAACTGATCTTTGCATCTTAAAAATAGCTGAGATGTTTATTATCTCCATTACTTTTACTCAGAGGCGATACCAGAATCCACTCGTCTCATAGTTAGAAGCCTTTTAGTTTCTGTATGAAGTTTTTTCAGGCCAGTATATGCCCATTGTCCCTGCCTCAGCCTTGCATCTGTGGAAATAATATTGCTTCTCTCAGAAGGATTTACAGAGAAGAGTCACGTCACCTCTCAGCCTTGCAACAGCAGGCTGCCATGGCCAGGCTTCTTCACAACTTATCAGAAGATGGGCTTTCTCTCCTTTGATCACCTCTGCACTGGTGAGCCCACCAGGATGAATTTCCCTTCCTGGAGCTTGACCCTGCTGGAAATACTGATATATCCTCAGATTCCTCTAGTGTCTTTTTATTGCCATAATATACTGGCACTCCACAGTCACCATGCGTTTACCTAGTATAACCAGGTCTTTCTCCTTCTCTCTTATTTCTAATAGGGTTGCTCCCAGCTTTTAAGAGAAACTTTTTCTGTAATAGAATATCTTTACAGGTACGACCTTTCATGTCTATTATTAAATTCCCTCTATTACTTAAGTCTTCAAGGTTACACAGCCCCTGCAGTATAGCACTGCACTCTGGACCTTTTCTGCAAAGGATACCTCAGCAAATTTTAGCAGTGTCTGCTTTTTTTTCTGTGCCTTGTTCATGCATAAAATTCCCTCCAGCTCAGGAGTTCCTTTTCCTTTACAAACAGTATCATCTGTCCTTCAGCTGGTTAGCTATGCAATATAGAAATCTCATATTAATGTGCATCTTCTACTCTTTAATAAATAATTTTCCATTTGATGTGGTGGCTTATACTTTTCTGAAGACTCTTGCTAACTGTGTTTAATCTGTCTGGAAAATAACATACAATATCTAAGAGTTCAACATGTAAACTGCTAAGCAGATGACATTACTATTTTCAGTCAAGTGAAGTGAAGTGCCATATGGAAACACGAGGCCCATGCATGGATCACCGGCTCTACGCATGGATCTGTTAGGAAATGTATAGTCTTCCAGTTAACCAAGGCAACAGTGGACATTTTACCACTGAAATGTTTTGGGTGTCCAGAAAGTTTGAAGAATCTGAAAGCCCCCAAAATCAGAAGCACTTTGTGGGTCACCTGGTCTGAGGATGAAGGAGGTGGTGAAGAAGCTTTTTGCATCATTCACCTCTGCTATCAGGGTCATCTCAGGTTCTGCTTATCTTTTAAATTGGATATGCTTTTTCCAGTTTTTGGTTTAGGATAGTGAAGGTATTTACAAATTACTTATTACAGGAAAAATAATACCAACAACAAAACCCCCAAAGAATACTTACCATTGCTTTTATATTAAGCTCACCCTGATTACATTAAAGGTGTAACAGTTCTTCCAAGGTCCAGTATGGCAAATAACTGCAGAATTTAAAGAGTCCTGTTCAGCCTGAAAAACAGAACAGGTCAGCAGCTATTTGTTGATCACAGTTAATGCACTCACCTGTTGACTATTTGCAGGTAACAGTCTTCACAAATAATTACCACCATCAGAAAGGTTATGTTAATAACAAAGAAATGGTAGCGTTTGTTGCAGCCTTTGCCCAAAGGAGAGTTAACTGTATGTATTGACTGAATCATAACAGAGAAGACTGACCTGGGTAAAAGGATATTCCTCCCAAAGCACAAGATCTTTCCATAGTGGCTTGAATGAGATCTGAGGATGGCGGCTGCAGGATTGCTCTGGAGATTTTCTGCTTGGGTCTTTACAGTCTTGTTTAAAAAGGAGTTAAATGCTAGGTGAGAGTTTGCGAGATGGCACTGAGTAGTTAGTTTTCATTATTAAATCCTGGGTGGACTATGATATAATTGGAAATTGATCCTCAACACAGGAGATATCAAAAATGTCTGTGAGCAGGCATCACTCTTCCCTTGTGTGTCATGTTTTTCCCTTTGTCTCTTGCAGTGGTTGGTTTTCAGTTCTTTAGAGGTGGAAACTCAGTAGAGGTGTGGATCTTTGTAGACATTTCATGTATACAGCTCCTTCTACAGCACGTAGAAATTAGTTTTTCTTGATCACCTTTAGCAAACTCCTCAGAAGTTGTGCACAGAATCCTAGGGGGTCTTCTAATCACTGGCTGAGCTAACTGTGACTAGTAATGCAGGTTATGGGATGCTGGTTTTATGTGTAGATGGACACAATCCTGTCACAGGCTAAATTTTTCTGTAATGCAAATAATAATGAGGATTGTGGTAGGAAAAGGAGACTTTTCATTTATACTTCTCTGGAGGCAAGAAAAAAATTGGACCTGATACCAGCTTTCTGAGGATGGCACAAGCTTTTTTCAGACTGACGGTGGCAGAAGTGCTGTCACAGTTGCCACAAATCCAAGAAAGGAAAGTTCGGGACAATGGTAAATTCTGAAAAGTGGAAATTGTAATTATTGGAAGAATTAGGCTAAAGGAGTCCTGTGGAGAGGAGCAAAAGGAGAGTGTGCATTGTTGTGCGGCAACATAGGAATCCAAGGGTCTTCTCTCTGGTCAAGAGGTGGAAAATATACATTCAACAAAATGCCCCTTGCCACTTTGTAGTATTAGATGAGCAATTGCAGCATTTCTAATAACCCATTTGTAAAAACATTTATGCAACAAACCTCCAGGCAAGATGTATGGAAACGACAGAGGGGGATGCCAGCAAAACCGAAAAGAGAGGCTCAGAGGCTAGAAAAGGAAACCGACTGAGTGGCATAATATGCCTGGCATGTAGATACATATGCATAGCTCCTCATCAGATCTTTCTCCTTTTCTCCATCTCAGCAAGGGGTAGCTAGTTATCTCACCCACTGACCTGTGTCTGTCAGCAGGCTGCTCGGCACAGGCGGCCGGGAAGCTAATTCTTCTCTGCAATGGGAGAGGTGGAAATGCTGTGAGGGACTGCATGACACAATCAAATAAAATGCAAGAGCAGAGGTAAGAGCCTGTCTGCAATGCCTAGAAAAAGCTTCACTGGTTTCTTCGGTCCTTGTATCCAGCTGAGAGCTAACAGCCTGAGCTCTGTCAGCTCAGCTGGGGGCAGTGATCAACAGAAATTGCCAAACAAAGAGCAAGGGCCACAGAGAAGCGTACCAGCGGGCTCTAACCTGGCATGTGCTTCTGGAGTGCCAGAACCCTGCCATCTTACTCATTTCCAAGTGAAATAAAACTCTGAACTTGGGAACTTACAACCTCCTTTCAAAGCCCCAAGCTGTCACTAACATGCAACCACATTTTCACAAGCACATTCGGAAGCGTTGCTAGATTGCTCTGCAGACCCATTGACAAGATATTCCAGCTAGCTTTTTCAAGAAAACTAAATTTCTCTGAAAGAGGCAGCCAGCACTTCTCTTTTTCCAGACTGAGCTGGAGAGGGAGAAGTTCAGTCATGTCAAACCTCCACTGTTTCAGCAGGTCTGTTCAGACTGCCAATGGCAAAGCTACTTCCAGGGCTCCACAAGCCTCGCCAACAGGATCTAGCCTGGGAAACCATCAGCTCCTATCACATACCAGCAGGCCACATTGAAGCCATTGGACACTAACAATTTTCAGTAACTACCTGAGTGGATTAAATTCCAACTAGAGGTCAAATGCCTTAATGTTCCTCAAGAGGACTCTTGTTCTTATTACTCCAGTGGAGACTGTACATAATCATATTCTCACATGGATAAGCATGCACAACTAAATCTAGAGCTAAAAGTACAGGGTCAGCACCTGCTTTATCCATGAGGGGCAGGATGACCCGAGTTAGCCCACCGGTGCAGCAGTGCTACTCAGAGTCTGTTATAGCTACTGAAACAAAAAAATCTTTTTGTTTAGAAATATTAAATAAATGGAAACGAAAAATCCTCCAAATTCTGTAACATGAGGAGAACTGCATAAAGAATATGAAGCGTGTTGTTTGCTTTTGTTGTTATTATTGTTTAGAAAATCATGGTTTTGACAAGGCCAAACTGAGGGTGGCATTTTCCAAAGTGCCTGAATGATTATGGGATATTTCTGAAAAATTTCAGTCAGAAGATGTAGTATAAGACAGGCAAGAAACATTCAGTTAAAGTTACTGCCCCAGTCCTATCTGCCTCTTCTGAGAGATGGGTTCAGAAAGAAGTACAGACAAAGCGTAACATTTCTGAAGAGAAACCTGGAGCTAGGAGCAAAAGAAAACAGGTGGTATTCATACATTGGACTGTGTCACCTAGGATGACCTTGGCAGTTAGCACAGTGTCTTAGGAAGAGCTACAAGCAATTCAGGCAACCTCCTACCTGGGGCTGCCAGATCCCAACTCAACCAAAGGAGTGATGTAGAGGTCAGGCTGCGTCTGTAGATACTTTGCTTGGGCAGAGCAGTTACCTCATTCCATTGATTAAATAGGGAGCTGAGGATTTTCAATGTGAGCCGTTCAAAGCCGTCCAGAAGGTAGGATACTTAATTCCATATAATTCTAATATGGATTGACTTTCCAAATCCCTCAAGATTAGCAATGTTGCTAATCTTCAAAGGAAAATCCCTGTACATCTGACTCCTGAAAGCCTTTCAGAGAGTATTTTGAGGTGGAGTTGTCGTTACATTAAGAGTATTCAGAAAAAAAATTATCAGCTTGGTTGAGATAGTTAAGCGTTTTGTCTTGCTTATGTTTTGCACACTCTTCTACTCATTGACTGCAGTCGACTTCATAGAATGATTAGGGGCCTTCATTTGGAACTTTGGATATTTCTTGTATCAGTGATCTTTCCTTGTGTTTACCTTTGGTGCATTCAGACACCTCTGCCTTTTAGTCTTTAGTTTGATATAGAGTGCTGAGAAATAATTTATTGTCACTGGTGAGCAGGGCTTTGTGAGACAGATGTTCCAGGAACAGCAGATCTAGAAGGACCCGAGATTTCTATAGTCCTATACATTTTTTACAGACTAAACAGTTATTCCATACTGTCTTTGATTTCTGGGGACTTGACTCAATAATCTGTGTGATCCCTTGCAGACCTGTGCTCCCATATTCCCAGAAACGCACAATGCTTTTAAACATCTGCTTCATGCCTGAAACAGCAAACGCTTCCTGTCCCTCTCATTTTAACCTATTAATTATGAGTTTATCAAATACACCAGTCCCATAAGTGAAATGGCTAAAAATTCAAGTTCCACATTTCAGTAACAATATTAACCATGAAGCTGGTGGTTACGCTGGATAATGGCTGGCTAGTGAGAGCATTAACAGACTGTGGCAAATCTTGTTAGCTCTAAATACCTTGAGAAAAGACACTAGACTGCTGATAATGACTGCTTTGTCAAGAATTATTGATAAAACGATTTTTAAGGAATAAGAAAATCACTCATGTGAAGGAAGAGGGTTTTTTTCCTCCTTAGAGCTTTCAGGATGGTTGGAGTTGATACTGAAAACTCAGGAAGTGGGAAGCTGACACTGACAATCGTTTAGTTTTAAGGATACTGACTAGGGCAGCTGGTGTGTAATTGGGATGGAAGGTGGTCTGTGCTGTGTCAAAATTCATAGTTACATGATTCTCATCCTTTCTTCTTTTTTCTAAGAGAAAAATAAGTACAACAAATTATTGAAACGAGAAGTTCAAATATTGAATGTGTTGAATTGCTTGAAGGATTATGTTTCTCTTCATTGTGGCTACATATATCGAGAAGATGTGTTACCAGAGAACACTTTCTTATAGACATTTTCCAACACTTTATATATATTTTACTCTTTTAGACAACTATGATGAGGTAGTTTTCAGACAGCAACAAATAAGGTGCTGTCATGAACAACATCACACTGTGCCCCAGAACCCAGATGAATCCTTTATCCCTCAAGCTGGAAGTGGTGGGAGCTTTTGACAGAAACTTTTTGGACAGGGAAGAGGAGAAGAAAAGCAAAGCTCATTTGTTTGAAAACTGCTTTTGACAACCCAAGAATTACACAGACAGACATTTGACAGAAGCTGTAAGCAGCCCTCTGCTGCCAGTTCAGTGGCCCAATGCACCAAAGAACAGGGAAACGCTAGAGTCTGGCAAAACACTTCTTCCAAGGAATCAAAGCAGAGATACCTCTTCCATTTGATCTCTCTAGTTTTTCTCCACCACTGAGTTTTGACATAGGTAATGGGTCAGAGTGCGTTACAGAAAAATCAGATTATGTTACAAAAATTGAGGCTGCCTAAATCCGTAGTTAGGATTTATATTGCGGTGAAATTAAAGATTCTTTAAATCTAGGCAAAGGCCTGAGAAGTGGAGTTTTGCAGCTGCTATTCAGCATAGCAAGTTCTTGACACTTGAGAAATGAAGTTTGCATCCCTAATTTTATTTCTCCTTTGATGAGGCACTCTCACTGACTGGACAGCAGTACCAGTGGAGATGCTTCTGTCAAGCCATTTGTTCAGGATCTGGCAGCTGTAACAAGCAAGTCCAATGATTGAATGGGGCAGGGGAGCTGTGCTAAATGGTTAAATCTCTTTCATGTCTGAATGACACTTGGCAAACACAGCCACATTCTCTTACTGATGTGCTTACTAACTTCCTTGAATGTTATTGGAAAAGATACATGCTCACTGAGGAATGAAAGAAGACGTATCTCATTTAAAGCAGATCTCTTGTTCTTGTTGCACGTGTTGTAACTTTTCTTCTTGCAACCCAGAGGCACAGGCTGGCCCACGTCTTCTGTACTCATTGACTGTGACTGGGTTTCTCAAGTAGTATGTTGCTTAAAGTTGTATCTTACTGTTTTTCCTCACTTTTTCTTTTCTAGCACCATAGTTTAAACATTGCAACTTTTGTTTGGCTTCAGTGCTATTTCTTTTCATGAGAGGGAGGCAGAGATTTCTGTGTAATGTTCTCTAGCAATATGTATGAGCAGGGACTGACCAGACTGGCCGTGTATCAGAGGAATTGGAAGGGAGATGGGAAGGCTTTCTTTACCTTCAAAATGTTTAATTAAAGCCATGCTCTTTTATATTAACTGTAATTTTGCTGCTAATGGTTTGCTACGCTGAGGCACTAGGCTATATTATAAAATGACAGCTCATTCACGGGAGACTCATCTTTGCCCACCATCACATAGTCCCTCTCTCCTCTGAGACAGCCTGTGAGCTCTCTCCCACTCTCAGATCTGGTAAGCCAAAATGGCCATGACCATTAGTACCATGGTTTGTGGAATCTTTATGATTCGTGAGCCCAGTAGGCTCAGGTAAGTTGCAGAATCTGAAATGAGCCTCCCCTCTGGCAGCTGTGGTGCCTGCAATCCTTGGGTCTGCCTTCTCCCCTCCCACAGCTGGCAGGCAGGAGAAAAGCACCCACAGCTTCAGCTAAGCTGGGTGGCAGGGGGATGGGAGGAGTGCCGTCATTTGCTGCCAGTGCTACACAGGCAAGGGAGAAGGGAACGGGAAGTTTGGGAGAGCTGGTGCCATGCCAGGGGTTGCAGTGCTCCCCCAGACAGGTCAGCTCTGGGAACCAAAGCTTGCTTCAAGCTGTGCAGAGATCTGAGTCTATCCCTGGAGGTTGTGTGCAACACAGGAGAGGCACATTCCCAAACTCCAAGTCTCTGAATGCAAATTTTCATCCTAGAAATAGGTTCAAATGAGATTGGTAGAAATAAATAGAGCGAGTACACAGAAGAGCATGGTGTTAGACTATCATTAGGAACTTGTGTTCCTGCAGAGCTAATTCTTCTTTCTAATATTAAGGGTCCCAAATCTTGTCCGTATATTGACTTATTCATTAATAGTTTGTATGTATGAATAATTCACCATCTACATACTATATCTCTACTTTAAATGCATTACAAAGCATATATTAGACAGAGATTGACCTCTACTGTGGTTAACATCAAGATTTATTGTTCCAGGAAGCTCCAGATATATTGACTTGAATCAAAGCCTGGAGGTTCAATTAAAGTTGATACTGTATTAACAAAAGGCCACAAGTCACATTTCTTCTGTACTCTGCTTTGTGAAGGATGTCAATTCTCTTTCTTTAATTTTTTTTCCACTGAGGCTGGAGTGTAACTGTAATCATAAGCCACTTGCCTAGCTCAGCCTAGCCTTCCTGTTTTATTTAGCTGCCTCTGGGATCCTTGCTAAATCATTATTAATGGGATGCCTCGCTCTAGCCTGAAAATAATATTTGTGTTTTCATCTACACTAATAAATGTTTTTCTTTCTAAATACATTATTTTGGTGTAACGTGGCAGATTCTTTGCCTTTTTCCCTTTAACTCAGGAGCAAGCCTACTTTGAAAAAAAAAAGATCCTATTCCAGTATGCTAAAATGGAATGGGATTGCTAACAGTAAGGCAGGAGTGGGGACAAAACACTTTGAATTTGCCTCCTCTTTTGTCCCTCAGTGTTGAAAGCAAATGAGGAAAGAAGATTTCACAGGCAGGCTGGGAGAGTATGACCTCCTCTTTAGCTGCTGCATCTGATAATGTTCCCATTTCTCCAGTGATTATTAGTGTGACCTTCTTATCCTTTTTCCTTTTCCTTTAAAAAAAAAAAAAGCTCTAGTATCTTTGCACCATCACCATGTGCTGCACATTTCATTGCTAAGCAACAATCAGCAGTGCACAGCCTGGGCACCATGTACGAACTTTCACTTTCATCTCCGAAGCAGAATGACTTTCACTCCCTATTGCTGAAGCTGTTCCTTGAAGGATGTGGTCCTGAAGTGGGGGAGTGTGGGGACCTAGCATTCAGACTTGTGCATGTGTGCACTCCAGCTCTGTGATGGTGCTTTCATTGGGAAGCCTTCCTTAATTAGACACGCACATGCACACTTCCACCCATGCACCAATGTGGAAGGAATATTAAGGACTAGAGTCTTACCCAAAGAACCAAGATAATCCTGGTGTGAGGATGGGAACTGTCATGGAAAGAGTAATTACGAAAACATAGGAAGAGAGGAAAGTAAAGGCTGTTCCATTTCTTTCAATCCAAAGCCCTCCTAAATATACCGACTTGGAGTTTGCAGAAGACCTTCCTGTACTTCCAGCAGCACACAGCTAAAACAAGAAGGGAAACCAAGGCATGTTCAACAGGAAGTGGACTGAGCAGGATCTTTAAATTCTGGCTGGTAGCAGGGAGGTTATTACGAAATTTACAGTTGCTAATGAAAACAGATGTTTCTTAGTGCAGGAATATGAATTTAATCCTAGCTGTGAAACACACGAAAACTGGGGTAAGGAGTAGTATCTTCATGGCAAATAGATGTCTTTCTTCTTGAAGAATCTGCTGAAAAAGCCCCCAAACTACAGGTCACTCAATGTCTTGAACCTTCCCAAGTTTAGTCCTGGTACAATAGTATTTCCTCTGATTTAGATTCTTAATCTTTACATTTATTACAGCATAGAAAAGTCACAGAGAAGAAAATCAAACTGGCTCTCCAGACAGATTGTCACCACCTCAGACTCTGCCACTGGATTTTGGTCAGAGACTCCAACATAAAGGGGGAGCAAGTATTGCATCGGAAGCAATGCAGGAGACCAAAGTAAAGTAGACACGATACAAATCTCCTTGACTATGCTGATGGCTTCTTATACTGCTATGAATCCAAAGATATGCTCTTAACAATAAAGTCCAGGTAAAAGGCAACCAGAAGTTGATACTAGCTAACAGAAATGGGAGAGTCGCTGTAAGCAGTAGCTAGTTATCCCCATGAGGTCACTCACCATTACACTTAGCTAGAGTGCCTGAACCTATATTAATCTTACTCAAAGTTCAGATTCTGGTCTCTTGGCATATGCTTATGACTCTCAGTGGGAACTGGTGTAAGATCCTTTGTATGGGACTATAGGGAAAAATTCAGCTTCTTGCCCAATATAAAGCCAGCGGGAGAAATTCCAGTACTGCAGGACAGGTTCCTGATAATGAAGGGTGTCTGATATATTGCTTGTTGTAATGGATGGCTCCAAGCAAAGTATACTCAGACTGCTTTTAAGGATCTGGTTTAATTGCTTCATCTTGCACTCAGCTTGTGGTATATGTGGCATTCCCCCGATTGTAAAGAACTAGGAGTAGATAACTGCAAACCACAGGCCATTATCTATAGCTTTTCTTCACGATAAGACTCTGCCGGGCAAATGGGGACTTTCAAACCCATTCCTTCTCTTCTGGCCATGATGAGTCCTCAGGGACCACGTGCTTGCCCTCTCTCAGCTAGGATTTAAAGGTGTGCTATGGTTCTTGCTAACTAAACCTAACGTTCTAAAAACCTGCCCTTCTGAAGGCAATGCCCCTTAACACAGGTAAAAATAGTGCATACTTTTGCTAATAGAAGAGGCTGCACAGTAGCTGTCCTGCTCCTGTCCTTCTCTTGAAAAATGTGAATGCTTTAGTATTTGTCTCTGTCTTTAAAATATGGATTCCTGTAATTTAATTGGATGTGCCGGTACTTTAGATCTGATCATAAATATCCCAGAAAGCATGGCTTTTGAGCAGCACGATGCTGGATCTGCAAGAACAGTGTATCTGGTTTTACTTCAAAGGCAATAGTCTATTTTACTAACCACTATTCTGTTAGTAAAGTGGTGGTATTGTTTCTATTCCTAGTAATAATTTAGGTCAACATTTTAGGGGAAAGCAGGAAGGTAAATTATAAAATCCTGTTTAGTTCCTTCAAACAAGCAGGTGCCACAGCAGTTTCAAAGTCATCACCACAGTAATGTCTGGCGGACTTACACTGTGAGGCTCTTCTGTGTTCAGTTTTTAGACAAAAATAACAGATTACTCCCACAGGAATCAAGGCACAGGTATAATCTCAGGTAGCTGTTACCTTTGGTGCAAGTAGCACACACCAAGAATCATTCTTCTATCATGAAAAAATACTTGTGCTTTGCGAATCCTGCTTCAAACAAGCCTTTGGCACAGCACATACTGGAGGCCGTCTAACAAGTAACTACCATTGCTCCACACTCCCACGCAGAGCTCCGGCTGGGTTGCTGACCCCAGCGCAGGGTCTGACGTCCTGGGGTGGGCCTGAGGCCATGGTGGCTCACGCAGGGCGTGTTGATTTTATTAGAAGCAGCCAAGGACATTAATATTCATTTGCCCATGGCTGGGTGGACTTGCCATGGTGTTGTACAATCTTAGTTTAAAATGCAGTTGATGGGGAGGTAGCTTGCTGACCTGTGAAGGCAAAATAATGTTTGTCTAGCAGGATATGTCTAGCAGGTGTATTAACCTTTGCCAGTCCCTTTACAGAAAACGTGAGCCATAACCCCCTGCTCTAAATATGCTGCTGTGCTTTCTGATTCCTGTATAAGAAGAAAACCCCAAGGGCAGAGATCGTAATGATGCCTCAACCATGCATGGGTCAAATCCACAGATGAAAAAAACAGGCACTACCTCCAGAACTGCCGGCAAACTAAAAGCTTTAAAAAACAATATTACAGGCTATTTTTTTTCCCGGCTTTGGAAAAATTGGGGTTGGAAGATCTCTGAACTAAGATTGTCTGATAGCATTTTTCGTCAGACTTTTCTCTACCCATTTTTTTTGCAATTCTTTACTGAGACTTTTGAAACAAGTAAGCTATTAGAGCCTTAACTTCTTTGTTTATAATGGAAATGCTCACTGACCCTTGACTATAGAGGTGCTCTTGCACCGTTGTAATAAATGCCAGGCACATCTAACATATGTGCGATCCAGGAATGCTCTGGCTCCTTGCCAGCACACTACTTTATGCCTGGTATCTAATCCTGCTGTGGCAAAAACAGTTGGGGAATTAGATATACTGTGAGCAGTTTTTCTTTTTAGTACCTACGTGTGTATCTGAAATGCTACTTGTCTCTACATTTTAATTGTTCCAAAGAACTCAGAATAATTTCTCTAATTTATCTTTCTAAAGCTTTTTAGTACTCTTTAGTTCCCCATCAGAAACTAGCAGGAAATCTTGTGCAAGATGTGGCAAAGAATGTCTGTGAACTCCTGTCTCCAGTGACACAAGTGGAAATTTTGCCACTGTCTTTCAGGCAGGCCAGAATTCTTTGTGGGATTTTTCTGCCCTGTTTGACAAGCTTTTCAAATCATTGTAGCTTAGGAATTCTTTCTGGCTGTGGGAAATGGTGTATCACTTAGGGTGAACGAATCTAAATGGCTCGTGTCCCTCCACCCCCATTTCCTTGTTGTAGGCTGTGCTCTCCCACTCATTCCCCAACAAACAGACAAGAAAAGAGACAATTCCCCCTGCCCTCCAGGTTTCTGCCATTTTAGGGAGCTGAATGGGTTTATCAAGGTGTCAAGAAGGGCCAGGGCCACGAATGCAGGAGGTGGGGACTAGGGCTGCTCTCTGAGAGGCATCTATCCATTACAGCAGCTCCATTGCCACATGAAACAGCACCCTTGGATACTTCCTACATGTCAAGGCATTTTCGCCTCTCTTAATTCCTTCATTGGTGTACAGAGTATCTGGATGCCCTTAGCTATGTGGCCTTTTCGCACTGTGTGCTTGAGTCCTTAGCTTTGTGCTTAGGGTGCCCTGTTCCTCTCAGGTCTCCTCTGAGCTGCAGCATCCCATGAGGTGGACAACCCCCAAGCCAGTGTCATTGCTGCCCCCCAGCAGCACACCGAGTCCTCATCCTTTCTCTGATGTGTGTGGCAAAGCTGTGCACTACCAGAAATGCAGAGACTGTGTAAACTAGGTATCTGTGCAGAAGCTGAGAGGAGGCTTGTGCATTTAGTACCATCAAAGTTCATCTGGGACTTCAAGAGGAGCCATACCTTAGGTCTGGGTGAATTTCACCCCTTTTGCTGTCTATATCCACCTCACCTTCCTTCCCCCACCTTGTATCTGGGCTTATACGTATCAGGGGCTCTGGCCCTAAGGGAACAGTCTGGATTGGTTCTCAGGGGTTTATTTTATGAAATTTTTGGAACTACCTGCCTGCTTCTGTGAATGTTTTACAAATGCTGAAAATGTTTCCAACCTGTCTGGGAATTTTTGGACGTGTTGGTATTTGCAGTCTTTTCCATTGAGATGAAGAAGTGTTGACAGTTGTTACCAGCATCTAGAGATCTATAGTTTCTTTAGCCTATCTGTAGCTTTGATCTACAACAGTACAGATGAAAAAGTGTTAAATCAACACATATAAATATACCTTCCCCCCTAGAATTCATAGCTGTCATAATGACCTCAGCCTTGGACCTCTCCTGAAGTTTAATGACCAGTTGGGGTTAATGGCCCAAAGTTCCACCTCAGGCTATTAACACTCTCAGGCAGTCATTAATTCTCACAAAATGCTCAGGGTCTTTATTGCTGTTACTTAAGTGATGCTCAAATGCCTGTGAATATTTACACCCCTGCTGTGGATGTAAGAAATAGGACCTGTGCTCAGTATTTCAGATGTTTCACTGTTCAAAAAGCTCTGAGTACCTGGTAGTGATCACTTCCACATCTGAGGTTAATGAAGTAACTTCAACTGGCCACCACCAGCAGCAATCTAAAATTGTGGTTACTTGTATAGATGTGTATTTTGCTTTAAAAATAATAAGTGTAGAAGCCGACTCCCTGCCCTGAGGAGTTTACACCCTAAAGTCCTCATAAACATATGCTTAAGTTTATCTTTGTTTAGAATAGTTGCAAGGGGTAACAGGCATGTGCTTGCTGTTATACAGGTACTTCTAAATAGAAGTAAATGGTGCTTACAAATTTTGTTTTTTTATCATAACACCTTATGTTTAATGCTTTCTGTGAGATGCAATGCAGGACTGAGCTGCTCAAGCTCCCCGCCACAGCATATCCTTTTCCAACTAGATATCATAGCATTGGTTGACAGGTTATTTACGCAGTCAGTTTTTGAAGAGACAATGTTGTTTAATTACTAGGTACTATTATTTAGGAAGGAACATAGGACTGGGACTGGCCTTGCGGGGCACTGAGTCAAGTTTCTGTTCTCTTGAACAGTGACATTAGATCACTGTTAATAAACTGACCCATCTTAGCCTGAAGAGACTTAGAGATTTTCATCCCAACAGCCTTCTAGTGGCTGTTTCAGAACCTCACTGCCGTGGGGACTGGAAACCTTCTTCTAATTCACAGTGTAAATGTATTCACGGTCAGTTTGGGTCTATTTGTACTTGTGCCAGTATTGGCTTTTAAACTAAATAGCTCTTCCTTTCCCTGGTGCTTACTTATTGGATGTGTTTACAGAGAGGCATGATATCCTCTGTCAGCTTTTATTTTCCCAGGCTTACCAGACATGCTCTTGGCTCTCTGTTCGCCTGATTATGATTTGCACCTGCTCTTGTCTGAAAGCCCCAAAAGGGCACACAACAGGTTGGGGAGATCTTCCCAATGCTCTGGGTAGTGAAACTCACGCTGCTTTGTCTCTACTGAGATATTCGCCTGGTCTATCTAGAATTGTATTTCCTTTCCCACAGTGTCAGCTCTTACTCATTCTCTGATAAACTTGGACTTTATTCTGAGTTGTTTCCAGCTTGTATGTTCATGTTATTATTATAATTCTTGTTATTAGCCATTGTATACACCAGTTATATGTGCTATCTTGAACTTAACGCTATGAGGCACCATCCCATTTCCATTACCCAGCAATTTCATTTAATTCTTAGATCAAAACTGTATGCTGCTTACTGCAGGTGGGATGGGAGCTACTGACCATCCCCTTGACAGAATGTGAAAAGCTGAAGGGACGTTTATACTGGCAACTATTTAGGCCAGGGCCTTGCCCTTGTAATCCTGTGTATTCCCTGTGCTTTCATAGGGTCCTTTGTTTGCCATTCTACTTCCACAAAGAAGCGTGTGGTTACACATCATGTTTGGAGATGGCATCTGGGTGTGTATCTGTGTACCTTCATTCTTTCCTTTTTATTCTGTTCACGCTCTTTAATGAATTATCTGCAGTAAGACGTGTTTCTTCTCCATTTTGTTCTTTACAGATATCATTAATAGTGTCATCAAGAATAGCACGTATTTTAGGCCCAGATCACATGATTCTTGTTCTGAATCTACTACAGAGGCTTCCTTGTGACTCAGTGTTATAGTTTGAGAAACCCACAACAGTTTATTGTCGTTTAGACAATTATTCTATTACCCAATGACCCCTCCCCACCCAGGAAGGGGGAATCGGGAAGGAAACCAGGAAACCCAGGGGCTGAAATATAAACAGATTTAATAGAATAAGACTAAATAATTAACAGTAATAACACTAAAGAACCTATAGTAATCCTGATACCAATCTAAAGATATATAAGGATTATACTCAGCCAACTATATCAGTAGGAAGCTGTGCATTCCCAGCAGTGGACAGTGAATGTCAGACACTGTGAGTGCTATGGCTTTGGGAGGAAGGGAAGGCCTCAGGGGTCCGGCACCGGGGCAAAGAGTTCTCTGGATTGCCACCATCAAGGGATAGCCTTCTTCCTCAGCAAACTTTCTAATTCATATTAAATGTGACATTCATGGTATGAAATAATCCTGTTGGCCAGCTTGGGTCAAGTGCCCGGGTCTTGCTCTTCCTCATCCCTGCACCTGGCTAGCCTGAAAACACTGAGACCTTGACACCCACACACCATAGCTGGCTATAAAGTAAATATTTTCACAAATTCAGACACCAGAGTCCTCCAAAAGTACAATTTTCCCAAGCATTAGAAAAGAAATTAGTCCTGTGTCGCTCAAACCAGGACACTTAGTCAAGTCACTTAAACAGTAAATTTAAGAGGAGGATAGTATTTCTCTACCTTCAAGGACCATTTAGACACTAAGATCTATTAACATTTTTAACAGTTCAGACACTGAGTGACCCTAAGGTGTGCCTTCATGCTGAAAAGCTTGATTAATTTTCCCAACTGTACCAGTTGGCGTAATAAAAATATTATCTCAACCTGCAAACTTCTCCTGCCTGTGTCCCCAGCTACAGCAAAGTACCTGTATCTACAGTGTCACTGAAACAGGCATTTATGATGGGAAATATAGAGACATACACCAAGAAGCAAGGAGCACCCAGAAAATGCACTTTGTTTTTGTCCGAGATGAGGGTCATGTAGAAAAGCATTTTGCGGTGTTGTTAATGTCCTGATAAAACACTCCAGTTGCCTAAATAAAGCCAGATCCTAAGGTGATGTGCATGGTATAAATACTTTGATAGAAAGAAAGGAAAATAAAGTTTTTAATGTACTATCAAATAAAGTTTTAGAGGAAAAAAACACCCCATGAGAGAAAAGACAGCAATAGTAACAGAGGCAGTAATCAACTGCCAATGGGCAAAATGACTATTACAGAAAGGGGCCTTCCAATGAAGAAGAGTCTTTTCTAAGGATTTGTTCCACCTGAATCCTTGGAGCATGGCTCTCCTAGGACAAATTCTGCCATGATAGATAGGAAGAGCTTTGAATTGCAGAAGGCAGTGCATGGGAAGAAGAAGGGAAACTGGGGAGATGGCTATACTACCATCACCTTCTTTTAATACACAGAAAGTAAAATCAAGTCAGTGAGGATATACCAAAGATAAAGGAATATCAGATAGCAGGAAACACAGGGGAAAAAACACTCCCAAACCCCAATGACTGGGTAGACAATAAATCAGTGCGAATACTGTACTCAACCTAGCTAGGAAACCAGGTGAAGTGAGGTGGCAATAACAGATGCAACAAAGCAACCTGCACATGAAGATGGAAGAATTAAGCTTATTGGTGCATGACATGAAACAGGATATTAGAGGGATAACAGAAACCTGATAGAATACTAATTGCAACTGGAGTGCAAGTACTGCAGGGTGCATGCTGTGAAAGGAATGCAGAAGGAATTGTTAAGATAATGTGGTAGCATTATATATTAAGAATATGGCTGGCAGTAAAGAAATGTTAATTAATAGTATGGATAAGAGAGGATCAGTTTGTGTCAAAATGTGTTAGGAAAGGATTCTGAAAGAGACTGTAGTGGGAAAGGGTTTGGGCTCTACAATGAACATTGGGCTTGAGATTGCTTTAGTATCATGAGAGAGATAAGCTACTGGGTGATTCTATCATTATGGCAGACTTTAAATTTCACAGTCGTAGACTAGAGAACAGATGTTACATCCACAGTAGAATCCAGTAATTTCTCAGACTGGAAGTTGAAAAACCTCCTTTTCCAAGGAGCTGTGGAACTGCTAAGAGATTATAGTATTTTAAGCTGGTGATGGACAAGTAGCAAAGATATTATAGAGAAAGTAGTAGAGAAAATAATACGCTATCAACTGATGACAGTACTGACCAAATTTCAATTTAAATGAAATGGCAGTATATACAAAGACAAGTTGGTAGTTAAAGCTTTTAACTGCAAAAGTACAGACTACATCATAGTGAATCAGTCTGAAGAGCAAAGGCACCGAATTGGGATAAAGTGCTGGTCTGAAATTCATATACTCAGGCAAGAGAACTCCAGACCTCGCTGGACAAATAATTCTACTAAATAGGTTGTTGAGATTTATCAAAGACTCTTCAAGAATCAGGACAGATTTGTTCAGAAAAAGAAACCAGAACTTGGAGGGTTGAAAAGGGAAGATCAGAATATGGATTGTGAACCCTTTGGATAATTTAGACCTTGAGAAATCAGAAAAAAAAGTTAGACATTCTCCAGCCATAATGAAGAAAGAACTAGGAAAAAAGTAAGGATGCTAAGTAAAGCTATTTTAGGGATGGCCCCCAAAACAATTAACACTTTGTCTCTGCCTCTGAAGACAAGCAGGCAGAACACAGATGTGATAACAGGACTGTTTATGGGGAACAGGACAATGGAAAATGGAAATGGGCCCACAAATGTCAGATCAGAACTCATCAGGATGATATGCCCATCTGAATGGAGGCTAATAAGTGTCAGTTACAAAAAGGTGCTAAAGGGCAAACCTAGCAACCATAGACCAGCTATTCTGATATGCAAGATTTCAGGGAAAAGGAAAGACATGCGGAGTAATAGAAGATGTCCTAAAATACAATATCAACTTACTAAAGAGGACCAAGTTTCAGGTTTCTTCAATAACTGGGTTTTTTTGGCCAAGGAAAACACAGTAACACAGTAGCTGTAGCCTACCTGTTCTTTAGTAAAATATTTCACATAATTGTTAGGTATTCTGTGAGATGAAAATTAGTACAAGGAACTGTTCAAAGGGCAGACAGGGATGGATTATGCTGAAAGGGAAACTAGCACTCTAACCCGAGATTCCAAATTATGTTCCTTAAATACTATTATTAGTGATCAAGAAGTGGATGTGCACTAATTAAATTTGTTGATGGTACAAAGTTGGGAAGCACCCACCCATATCAATAGGGTAAATTCAGTAGAAATCTGGTTAACTTGATGCCTGCCATAATAGGGTGGGATTAGATAAACTAGAACAAAATCCAAGGTGATACTTTTTAGAACCAATAACACGAATTGTTGCTACCCATTGAAAATGGGAAGAAAAAAAGGAAAAAAAAAAAGATGGATTTGTATTTGTCAGTCACAGGATGTCTCTGAGCCATTGGTGTGAAAAAAAAAAAAAGAAATCACATACTAGGCAGTAGCAGGAGAAGTATTGCCAGTACAGAGGGGGAAGCACTGATGCACCTTGTTACTTGGAATCACTATGCACATTTTTGGTCACCTACATTCAAGAAAGAAAAATTCAAACAAAGAAGTGTAAAAAAGTGCTGCATCGCAATACAACAGCAAAAGAGAGCTTGCCATACAGGAGTAAGGGGCTTTTGTTGGGTTTGGTTAGTCAAAAAACCCACAGGCTTAGAGGAGATAAGATTACTGCCTATAAATGCATTGAGGTGGTAAAACCAAGGAGGAAAAATCTGTTTAGCTGAAAGGACGATATTGACACACACACAAAAGCTCAGGAATAAATTCAAGCTAAAAATTAAAAGAGGGTTACTATTCACCAGTGCAGTTCGTAGTGGACAAAATCCTGTATTTTTTAAAGATGGTGCTTGATAAATGTACGAAGGGGATTATGTAGGTGGCCAGAAATATCAAAGGACTGCATATATGACCCAGGAAGTCCCTCCCAGCTTATCCCTGGCTTTCCTAAATTTCTAAAATGAGTAAATTTTGCACTTGGAATGTGGTCAACGGACCTGGGGAAAAAAGTTATTAAGAGCTCGGTTTAGCTGAGCTTAGTTTAAGCCACAATATATGCACAGAGGACTAAAACTTGCTTATGCTGTTCTGGGGAAGCCACGCACTGAAATTTCTCTGTGCAGGGTTGAAGTCAGAAGAATTACTCCATTAGAAACCACACTTTCTGGCTGCACATCCCCTCGTGTGCAGATGGAGTGCAGAGCACTGTTTCCTAGCAACTACTAAGGACCACTGGCTTTATAAATCAATCTCTGCCAGGATATCACAGAAACCACGATAAATGGGAAACATTTAATAGTCAGAAGGCTCTCTACTTCCTCCACTTTCTGGTCTGCACAGAAAAGTCTTTTCAAGAAGTAGATAATATCAGCATTGCTTCATAAGTGAACTGAATTCAAATCCTTGTTCAGGTGTCTTGTTTTTCAGCTCCCCTGGGGTACATGTCCTCATGTCCATGAACGGTCCTTC
Source organism: Burhinus oedicnemus (assembly GCA_008921705.1). NCBI lineage: Eukaryota > Metazoa > Chordata > Aves > Charadriiformes > Burhinidae > Burhinus > Burhinus oedicnemus. The sequence goes on along the minus strand of VFFE01007123.1, from coordinate 708,909 downwards.
TTATAATGTCAGTTACCGGGCTTCCTCAAAGGCAAAATTATTTGGAACTTCATTTGAAAAAAGAAAAGAAGAAAATTAAATGCAGATAAAGAAGAAATGAATAGCATGTGAAAAAACTCCAAAGAGCCCTGGGAAGAAGGGGAGTGATAACAGTCAGTCAAAGCTTACAGATGTAACTCTTCCCTTCTATGCGGTAAATTAACTTCCAGTGTCATGTTCATCTATAAAATTTAAATAATATCTGATTGACAGCAACCTTCAGTTCTTTTGATTTTTTCACTTTTAAAATTTCTACTAATTTCCTAGTTTATTCATCCTCCCCATTTTGCAAGCTTCCAGCATCTTCTAATGCAGCTAACAGGCTGAACTGGGAGCTTCCATGTTGTTAGCGCACTGGAAAATCCCATTCTCCTTTTGTGTAAAGCCTAGAAGAGCTGCTCTCCCGCTCTCCCTATCCGGCAGCACCTTCATCAGGGTTTTGTTTCAGAAATACACCAGAGGTTTTGTCACTCTTGTAACAATGGGGTTACAAAATGAAAGTGCCAAGAAGCTCCCAGTAATATGTAAGGGGAGAAAAAGACTCTCCTTGTGCATTGAACAAGAAATATTACTGGAAGGCTCGTTAAATAAGCAATTTAATATTTTAGTCTATATTGTGATTGTTATATGTTTCAATAGCCTGGTGGCACAATCTAACTTCTATCTTTGGGAACAGTATTGATTATTTGATTTCTAGCACAGAGTGGTGTCCATTGTGAAATCACAGCATCAGTCTGAGAATGCTCTGTGTGGCATTTTTTTCCTGAAGACTAGCAGATCGGGAGCAGTAGGTGAGTTAATGGTCAGTTTCAGAGAGGGAGCACTCAGGATACTAAACTTTGTGACTGATGGTAGCATTTGACAGACTAGATGCTTAGACTGCGAGCTCTTTAAAGTGGGAAATTGCTTACGTATCACAGAAAAAAAGCCATGCGCGTTTGCAGTGCCATATAAACAGTAAGCAGTCATTCTGCTTCTGAGCTGGAAGTAAAATTAGGAAAGGCTAACATTTTGCTTTTCAATTTTTTCCTCTCATTTTAGAAACATTTTAGAAGATTCTTTTTCACAGAACTAATTCTGTTTTGTTGTAATTAGTAATGCATTGTTGTAGACGCACAAGATGTTTCCTCTTTTACTTGTACTGTTTATAATTTGAGCTGAATCAATCTATTCAGAGATGGGTTTGTGTTACACTGGCATCTCAGATTATTCTTTGCCTTTTTTGTTGCTGAGTTGTTTTGAAGAAGATGTGTTTATATCCCCATTGTTCAATCAACAAAGTATGCAATTACAAATCTTTGGTCTTCCGGTGGGTTTAGCAAATCTTTTCAGTGTATGATTTACCACCTGTGGCTTTTCTTCATCTCCAAAAAATGCTATTATCTTAAATGGCCTATTTCTAATTGCAGTGGGTTTAATTGCTTGGATACACAGGGGTCTGTGTTTGGCTACTGTTGTTGTTTTCTGGACATGTTCAGAAAAAATTGGTATCTGTGTACAGATGTCTCTAGAAGGGGCAGGAGCTTTACTGCATGTTTCTCCTTAATAGCAATGGATGTCAGCAGGTTTATGATAACATTCCTGGAATTACTGCCCTCCTGAGAAGAATTTCCCTTCCAGCTCATCTCTATGGAAGATCTCTATAAAGATGCTGCCCTGCCACATCTCTCCTGCTTGGTCCTTCATTTGAAATGTGTGGTGTTGCTGGAAAACTCTGTCTCAAGCCACGTGTGCTGTCATTAGTTTCAGACAAGAGTTTGACAGTGGCGTATGTAACAATATTTCTTTATTTTAAGAAGGGAGATGAAAAAAAACATTCAAAAGGGAGCAGATCTTGTAAACAGAAAGCACCAGGAAGCATGCTCAGTTGAACACCGTGTCAATATATTCTAATTTTTTTCCAGTAAATGTATGGTGTCATCGTTATTTGTAGAGTCATGTTACTAATTTGCAAACATTTGGAGAACTGTCAAATGTTTGTGTGAATATTTATGAGCCCTCAGTGTTTCACCGCTTTTAGCACAGGTGGTCATTTGCCCAAAAATTCCTCTAGGAAATGTACTATTTACTGTTCACCATTCATCTTTCTATTGCTTAAAAAGTTTGTCATCTAGTTAGGGAACAAAATAAGTAGGCTGTGATGCAGGACACAGAGTAGCCCTTGCATTGGACAGCTGAAATGAATAGCTTCAAACAAGCCATGTACAAAAAATTATTTCTCTAAGCAACTAAGCAAATATTTATCAACTGTAAGGCCTCCAGGGCACATATTATCTTTTTTCTATTTATTCATCATCTACTATAATGGGATTGCAAACCTTGAAAAGGTCTTTAGGCATTAACATAATAAAAATATACAATAACAAAGAATAAAAAAATACTATTGAAGAAATTTGTGTAGGATAGTATACGACTCAGAAATAGAAATAAAGCTATATTAGAAACAAATTTCCCACAAGTAGTTTTGCTTCAAAATAAAAACATTGCTAAATCCTTCTTGCTTTACTCACATGAGTCCTCAAGCTCAAGAAAAGCTTCTGAGGCAGATTATAAGATTTCACTCCATAGACTGTGAATTTGTATTTTAACAAAACAGAATGGAGTCTACAGAACTGTGAGCTGTGTGAAATGAGCCCCAGGAAGCATTTTTAATGATCATGAAAAAGAGAAAATATTTCTGAATACAGACCTAAACCCCTTGAAATGTATTTTGGTTTTATATTTTAATACTAAGTTTTGATTTTTGTCCAGCCATTAATGTTCACTGACTACAAAGTTAAAGAGGAGCAGAAAACTATTTTAAAATGTTTTTTCTGGATAAACTTCTTCACACGCAAGGGAGCCTGCTGCATAATTTGGGCTTGCATTGTAACTACTCACACATGGTGTGTTTACCACCAGAGATTACGTATGCATGTACGTTACATCCTGCGGTTACAAATGTTAATAGTTAGCAATATTTAATGAATTAGGTATCTCCTATAGTTTATGAGCTGTCATAGGTCTATTAGATTTATTCACACGTCTTTGCAGCAAGGTAAAAAATGAATTTTATTTTATGGTTTTCTAGTAAACTTCCAAGCCTTTGTTACCCCAGGTTGATTCAAAACTGTGGGGAAATTTTGTAATTGGAGATCACAAGAGTAATCAATCAGGCTTTTATAAGTCTTCCAGACAGCCTGAACCCCCAAACAAAGACATTTAAATATAATCACTTAAATGATGATTAACTTCAACCTTTGCCTTGGCAATCCCCCATCCATCCAAAGGAACCTATGATATGTCAGCCTTGTCCTAATGTTCAGAGATCTTTGTTTCTGTTCTTTCAGATGTTTGACTAGAAGACAGATAGCACCTGTGGTAGGGAACACTAAGGTCAAGATCTTGAGGCCTCCTGGGTCTGGCAGATGTCTGGTCTTCAGGCTTTCCCCACTCCATTCAACTGTGAGGTGAAGTCCCAAGGGATTTCATTAAGTCAGTTTTTGTAAATGAGTTTGGATTGTGCTCTTACTGCTGCTGTCCATGTAAAGACAATGTTAGCTGCACAAGGTCCTTTTCTGGTACGTACCTGAATAAAACTCCTTACAAAATGCTGCTTCTGTGGTTTTTTTTCCATGAGTTCAATTTCTAAATGAGTCAATTCAATTGCCTAATCACAGACATCTACTTGAGATGCCATGGGGTACCACAAGTGTCTGCTCAGGGTGGTGTCTATGACACAGTGTCTGCTGGGGACCTACACATCTGGAGAGCAGGGATAACGCAGGGCATCTCAGACACCACCAGACATTATGTACAGGTAACTGAGTGAGTCCTGGTCAACACAAAGAAGCAAGTTAGAGAGTCTGTTGGGTTGAGTTCCTGTTATGTGGCCCCTAAACCAAGCCTTGGGTGTCTGCCTTGGGGCAGACTGAATTGCTTTCTGGGGTCCTAGGCTCTCCTGGATAGTTCTCCAGGGACTTCAAAGGGAGTTTACATGCCCAGGGCACAACCAGACTCTGCTTTGTCTCTCTTTGTGCCTTTCCCCAGAACCTGCTCTTTGCTCATTTGACAGGATAGGGTACTTAGGGTACTTGAAGGGTACTTTTTTGAGATACTTAGAAAGGGCACAGTGTTCCCTCAAAAGCATGTTATTTCTTCATTCAGTTTAGATGTACACATCAACACCTGTTTTGGGTGCAAATGTCTTATAAGGCAATTTGTCCTGCCCCGTGGCTTTGGTTCTTCCACATCCAGTCCAGGGTACAGTGATGTGAGACATTCTTATAAGCGTCAACACCAGCAGTAACCTCACTGTTATTTGAGTTGCCTAACCCTGTTCTCCTTCCTATTCCAGGGCCCAGAAGGTGAAGTCTGTCTTAGGCCGAGGACAATTGCAGAGGCTGCAGGAGCCCACTGGTACTAGGAATACGCACATGGAATATGTAGGTTCCTCACGCAACAATGCTGTTGTTTACTACGGGAAAAGGCATTGCCTAGGGGTGGGGCAGCACACTGACGGCATCCTTAGCTATGCTGATCTAACTGCGCTGTATGCTGTCAGGAGATGCACATCAGCTGTGAGAGATACTGCATCGCTCCCAGAATAGCTGCTGCTTCTGTACAGCCTGGGGAAAAATGTCACCTTTCTCACTAGCTTCCTCACACTTCAACATACAGGGCCAGCACGAGTTATTTTTGTAGGAGCTTCTAAAATCTGCTTTGGTTTCACACAGCCAGACTGAGAGTAGGACCCGTTCTTATTTCACTCACACTTCTTAACAGCTTTGGAGATATCTTTTTTACTGTGTAGTGCTTCCCGTTTTTGCATAGAAGTGGTAAAATTCAAATCTATCCCCTTTTTAAGGACAGGGGGTGAAAAAGCAAAGCAAAGATCAGTTTGGAGCAGACTGCAAATTCACTGCACAGATGCTGCACAAAGGCGGGGTTGGAAAGAGGAAAGATGTAGGGTCTTTCTCACATCTTCAGTCCAACCTCAGTCCCACTGAAACTGATGGAAATCTGACTGGCTTCAAGACTGGTTGGACCTGGGCATACTGAAGACCAATTAAAACTCCATGTATTTTACTGCAGAGGATCCTGCCCTGAAGCCAGCAAACAAACCAAACAGAGGCTAGGAAATCCTCTCCTGGATAACAATGGCTCTCTGCTTATCAGCCCTTCAGAATTCCTGTTTATCAGCACCAGGTTGCTGCTGAACTCTTTCGATTCTGCTTGTTAGTGTCTGATCAGAGGCTGCCTTTGTCCAGTTTTAATTATGCATGAAACCCGAACAAGCAGACAATAATGGATAGAATTTCTTCCATTGTTTTAAAAAAGGGTTGTATAATTTCGCAGGAGAACAAGAGAAAGCACAATTACTGCCTTACTGTCAAACATAAGAAATACAACCAGTTCTGGCCATAAAAATAAGTCTCTTTCCATCTTTTTTTACTTTTTTTCTTGTTGCTGCAGCTTCTGTTTTTAACAATCTCCTGGTGAGGCAGATAAGCTGCTAATTCTATTAATGTTGTTATCAAAATCTGTAAGGTAACTAAAGCCTCCAATTTAGTGATTTATTACCCTGAGCAAGGTAGGTAGAGTGTGTCTTTCATGTTCCGTAATTAGCACTAGAAAAGCATTAGACTCCTAAGGAGGAAACTTTCTGCTTACCTTTTCTACTTGCATAAAACTCTTGATCAAACCAGTGAAGTGTCTTTTCATTTGACTGAGATCACTTTTAAATAATAAAAAATCCAAATAACAAATTTATATAAGCATAGACTCTACAGATGCCCACTTGCCTTGATACAAGAGCCTGTACATTTCAGAAATGCATTAGATCTGGAAAACACTGCTAACCCTTAAAACTGGATTGCATCACTTTCTCAGGCTCCCTGGTCTGAAGCAGGATTAGCAGAACCAAATTCAAATCTCCTTTGTACATGGTATTCAATCCTCTCACATCAGGCATTTGCTAATATAACTCCACTGATTTTACAAATGTACATCAGTATTATCATAGGAAACAAGGGCGAGTACTTAACCGATAGCTCTACTGGGCACATCCTGAGGGAAGAAGCAAATTGCAGGAGCTTTGAAAATCTTTTCTTTAAACTTCAGATATATGGAGCCAACATGCAAAGGTTTAAAAATTCTGCCAGATCTTGCTGTACAGGCATCATAGTCTACAGGAAAGGCCTTTGGTTTGAATATTTCAGTTTGCATGAACAGGCATGTGATCAGGTCAGAACTACTCGGCACAGTCATGTGGAGATTAGTCAGATATAACTGTTATTTGTAAAGGATATACAATGCCTGCCAGATTGCAGGAAACAAACACTGATGGCAGTTGCTGAAGTCATAAATTGGATGTTATCAATGCTTGGCATTTCGTCTGGGATTGGGGAAAAGTTCAGGAATATTTGTTGAGATCCTTGTGCAATTGCAAATATAATCACTGACATACCCTCCAGATATTGATTAGCTGCAGAATCATCTTGTTTTGTGTTTTTGTTGTATGATGAAACTGCACAAAATCCAGCCAAACTTGTACCCCCGGCACTTGTTGGTACATGTTGACCAATCAAGTTGCTTAAAATACACATGGGCACACAAACTCTTTCCTTGTCAGCAAGGAGTAGATTAAAAAGTCAGATTTTATAGGGTTAATTCTCTGGATAGAAGGATGTTATTGACCGATTTTATTTATGTCTATAATTCATACAAGGGATGCCTCAGACTTCGGATATTCTGTATATACATGAATCCAAACTACGTCAATTGGAGGAGACATAAAATATGATGCCCAGTATTTGTGGTCACTAAAGGACCACTTTTTATAAATCTGCTAATGTACATTTCTCCTTGGCTTTACAAGTGGCCTGCCTTAATGTTACCTTTCATAATCACAATTTTCTTAATTAGTTCCCAATATTGTCCTTAAAAAGGCTCTGTGGCAGTGTTTTGCAAATATAGTAATATAGTAATCACAGATATATGGTGAAATGATTCCTGTAGATGTACTAGATTGGAACCTGTCAGATGGGAGGGACTCTGATAGTGGAAGGCAGTATTTTTAATACTGGTAATGTTTTTTACAGGGGTGGTATTACCATTTCAGGAAGTTCTGATTTTTGACATGCAATATGACCACCTTCTGTTGGTATCTTATATTAAAAAAACCCACTTTCAAATCTATAATGCATTCTCTTTTTAATGTGATCCACATCAAAAGAGAAAATGAACACTTTAAGAATTGAGAGGGGGTAATAGTACAGATGAAATTGTTCTCATAATTCTTAAGGTATTTTTTTCCTGAGCCTCAGTGAGGTGAATGTAAAGATGAAATTATCTTTTACAATCAGCATTACTTAGGATCTTGAGGGCTGTGCTGTACTTATCCCACTGTACCACCAATATAGGATGATTTAGACATTTGTTTTGGCTTTTAATCTTTGCTCATATATATACACACCACCAAAATAAAAATCAGTGGAGTATGCACACCCATAAATCTGTTCAGACTCCCACTCTTCTGAGATATTTCAGAAAAGGCTTGACGCTTGTAATCAGAACTAGGTTTGGATGCTACCGTCAATTCGTTCAACAAACACCATTTCCCCCCACCCCCTCCACATTCTCTTCTCCCTCTTTGGTTCATTTTTAAGCCTGAAGGTTGCAAGGAGAGGACAACTCTCCTTTGAAAGTGCATGAGGAAGAAGCCTGGCAGCAGTAAGAGATACATTGTTAGACTAAGCATCAGTTATTTTCTTTTGCACCAAAAGCATGCTGATTTAATATATTTAATGTAGTTGTTCTGTAGTGAACATTGCATTTTTTTCCACTCCTCAGTGCTTCTCATCTCCAAACCCTGCAAAACACTTATTCCATCTTTTCAGCTACTGCCACCTCACAGTGCCTTTTTAGCTCTGCCCTGGGGAGGCTTTGCTGGGCTTATCAAGTCAGGTGAGAAGAAGCCTTGGGGTGACCCAACAGCTGCCTGCAACTACTGAAAGCCACTTTCAAAGATGATGGATGCAAACTTTGCTCATGAATTAGCTAAAGATATAGTACGGGGCAGTGGCCACAAATCACAGCTGACGAGGTTCAGTCTGGACATTAGAAAAAACATCAGAAGGACATTGCAGCACTGAACGTGTTACTCAGAGAGGCTGTGAAATTTCCACAACTGGCCTCTTAATCCTGTGAGAGCAGGAGAAGTATGAACCACTACCTTAGCATAGCATGCCAGGACAGCATGGTTGGTGGCAGAAATGGTAGTGGTGAACTTAACAGTGATTGTTCAGATCAGGTGGGGTTTTGAAGGCTATTGGATGATTCAGAGATTTATCTGTCAGGGAAGGACAGGATCTCTTGCACACAGGTTATCTTTTCACAGGACCCTTCCTTTCAGCCTCACTTCTCTGTATTTAAATAGTATCGAAATCAAAGAAAGGAAAAAAAATATCTGCATGCTACACATACAGCATTTAAAAGAGTTTTGCAATAGGTCTGGCTAGGCAAATGCTCAGTTAAGTCAATGTTATGTGGTGTGTTCAGTATAGAGAACTCATGCTTTGAAACACAAAAATTAACTTTGTGTAATCTATTTGTGCAGTTCCATTGGTCAATAATTCCTATTTAACCCAGAGAAAATGTCCCACTTGAAAGGAATGATTTCAGTTTAGTTAGTCTGGATTTGAACAGTGTATCTGAGATCAGAACCTGGCCCAGAGGCTATAGGAATAAATGGGATTGGGAAAATATATTGTTTTGAAAAGGAAAAGGTAATTTGATATACTGGGCAGCAGGAGAACTATTACTGTGATTGAAGACTTTTTTCCTTCTAAGTTTGTGTTTGCTGGATGTATTATTTATTGCTGGGAGATGGTAGATTATTAGATTTTTCAAAATCATTTTGGTATTTGATTATGAAGCCAAGTTGCCCTTTTGAGATTTTCCTGGATATAGTGCTTTTTTGTTCGGCACAGAAATTTCATTGGTTTGTGTTTTTTAGAAACATAAACACATTGTTATTATTACCAATATTGAAAAATGAAAGTTATATTGTATTAGGAAATGTTTTCTTTTTCTAAAATGACATGTTCTTACCCTTTGAAAGGTAAAGGCAAAAAGTAAGCACAGATGCTATTTTTTCTAATTTAGGAAATTTTGAAGCTCTAATTAAATAACTGACTAAGTATTCAGAGCTTTCTTCCTGTTCTGGGCTTTTCAAAGTTGTAATTTTCTTGCCACCTGGTTATTTTTTCAGGCTGCTTATTCCAAATCTGGTATTTTTCTTTGTGTTTGGTCATACAGCAGTAGGTTCTGCTGTAATGGCCTAATTTTAAATGACAACTTAAGAATATCACTAGGTATTATTTGCGATCACACAATAAGCCTTTTAAGTTCTTGCCAGATGGAGCAAACAAATCATTAGAAGTTATCCAGCAGACACCAGTGTCACAGCACCATAGATTTATCTCTTTCATTTGCCTTTGGGTAAAAAAAAAGTAGAATATTTTCTGTCAAAGCCTGTTTTGACAGAACTGGCCAAAACCATGTTGATGAACAGTTTTCTCTCCCAGACCAGTTTCATTTCCACTGAAACAGTCTGTGACAACCCATCCATTTCTCGCGTTACTTTTTTGTGGGAAAATTTTGAAATGATGAGGTTCGACTTTCCTGCTTCATTTTGTGTTGATTTTCAGTTCGTGCATTTTCCTTTGCAGCTGAACTCACCTAAGAGTGTGCATCCAGTCATGTATCATTGCTCAGTGGATATGTAGCATCTGGCTAAGCCATAGGAACTTGATTGTGTGTAATGAGCTCAGAGCCTTTGCCCGTGGTTTTGAAGGACAAGGGCTTGAACTGGTCTCTTCACAGCTAGCCAGTACTGACTGCCCATCAGCGTTCAGGACTTGAAATGCTCTCATTTCAAAGAGGTGAGAAGGGCAGGTCCTGTGTGCTTGGGAAAGGGGCATGGCCCTTTGCATGATTTTCCATTGTACTACCGTTTGGTGCTGGAGCCAACATCTTCCCTGCTTTGAGGTAAGTGTTACCAACGTGTGTTCCTCAGTCTTAGGTGAAATTGCCAGGAGGCAATTGGGAACTTGCTGCTCCATCCTTATTTGGGAGGTTACACACCAGCTAATATCACATCTTCAGTGAAAATCAAACAGTTTTCCACAGCCAATAAATAAAATGGTTTCCCTAACATGAGATTGCATTCAGACGAGGATCTGGAAACTTTACATTTATTGCCACATAAGAGAAAAACCGCTAAACCCCGCTGTTTGAAGGGGAGAGGTAAAAGCTGATTCTGAATTAGTTGTACTAGCCCCGAGCAGTCTGCCTGCGTGGAGGGAGGCAGGAGAGTGATGCTGGCAAGCTGTCCTGAGCAGCGAGACGGCAGCAGCGTGAGACTGTGGGGACAGCTGTGAACAAGCGGGCCTGAAGGCATGGCCACGTGTTGGACTCGGGAGAGCTCTCATGGGCTGGATGCAATGGGCCGAGGTGCTTGTGTGGGTAGGCACAGCCCTGAGCGTAAGTCCCTAAGTACCTCTCAAGGCCAGGGGGCCTCTAACTAGACTGTTTTCTCCCCAAAAGCAGACTTTGCAATCTGTTCCATCTTCTGTGTGTGCACGTTTGGAGAATCAGAGTGACCATGATTAAAAAAAAGCAATTAGAATGGGGTAAGGTGCTACTTGCATGCAATGTTAAAAAGTCCTGCCGTCTCTTTATCTATTTCTAACCACACATGAATTCATTTAATATTTAAAGAAGAACTCCTAACCTTTGACACTGACAATGATTTAATTTTTCAAATATATTTATAATGAAAGTTTCAACTGCCAAGAGGCAGAAGGCACAGGAGAGAAAAGGAGAGATAAAGGTATTGGGGAAAGATCACAGGGTCAATAACAGAAAGACCTGCAGTCAAACTTGTGTGTTTACACACTAAAAAAAAAGCAGAAGTGGCATTTGTTCCCAACTCTTCACAAATCTTCATCAGTTCCCTGTCATTTCAGAAAAGAAGTCTGTGCTGCTTCTCCCAAGGCATGTCTGCAGTCAGCCATTTCACTGCAGAACGTGAAATCACACCATCACAGAGCAAAAGAGAAAAGGGAAGGTGAAAACTTGAGAATAAAACACGGGAGGGGTGAACTGAGAGAACAGCAGCTTCAGTCTTTTTCTGGCTTTCTCCGATCTGCTGTTGTCTGCTCATCCAACCCCCCAAACAGGCCTAACCCCAACTTACCTGTAGTGCTTAACCACTTTTTGCCTACTTTTTTTTTTTTTTTTCCCTTTATTGCTCCCAGAAGGCTACCCTGTCGGGTGCTAGTCTGGTTGCTGTTGCTGATGGTGTGTCAGGGTGCTGCGTGGGGAGGCAGGGCAGGGCCTGTGTCTGTGTCTGTGTCTGTATCTGTATCTGTATCTGTGTCTATCTATACCTACTCCTATACATATACCAATATCTGTATTTATGTCTATATATCCATATCTGTATCTATATCTGTATCTGTATCTGTATTTATATCTAGATGAGATTAACCCTGCTTGTGAGTAAAATAACAAAAAGATTTGCTGGCCAATGCGAAGAACAAATGATGAAGGCAGGATCTACTTTTAACCGCCTGCTAGGCAGAACGTTTCCCATTCGCCTCTCTCAGTACCTGGTGGTGGTCCTGCACTCACTACAGCTTCCCTAACCCAGGGCTCAGTTCTCATCTGAGTGTGGCACTAGTATGGAACTAATTAGACTCATTGCCTTTCATGGCACACAGATTAATTGCTTTGCCTTCCTCTCCCATACCTGCCTCCCCTAGTTATGATCCCCCGCACTACTCCTGCCTTCTTATTCTACTGATTCCACTGATACTGCCACAAATTCATTAAAGTGAATCCCCATTTAATTCCACCTTCCTGGCTGTCATGTTGAAGCAAGGGTGTGATTTGAGCAGCCCCTTCCTGATTTTGCCTTGGAGTCAGAATAATATGTAATAAAAAGATTTCTAGTAATAGATAATCTGTCTGTCTAGAATTACAACATGTTGCCTGGTGACACATCCAGCTTAGGTTTGGATGTTTGTGCTAAAGAAGCTTCTTTTTGGCACAGGGTACCCATTTTACTTGCCCTTTCTCTCAGGTGTTGATTGACTGGCAGAGTTACCGCTCTCTGTCACTATGCAAGGACTGGTGGTTTCTTACACTGTAACTAAGAATTGCCCATTTGTTTAGATCCATGTATCTGAGGCCCACCATGATGGACATTTATTATTCCAGACAACATAAGATGACCAACTGCTTTGCAGAAATATCCCAGCTTTCTATGGGGGACAGATGTGGGGTCTATAAAATCATAGATAGGGGACCCCATACCAAAAACAATTTGGGAGAAGCTGGGGTAGTTACGGCTACATGGTTGCAGCCCCAAAATCTACAGAACACTTAGTAAAGTAAATGTTGAAAATTCCTTTCTTGTTAAAGAGAATGATGGGGAGTGATTTTCCAGAGACGTATTCATTAAGAATGAGGAGCAAATTGTGAGAATGTGAGGATTAGGGGCTTCAGTTTATCTTTGCACTTGGAGTGACACCTGTCAGGTGCAATAACTATTTGCTGAGGTGGGGAGCAAACCTTCCCGCTGTGGAAGTGGTGACCACCTCAGGCTGAGACGTTAGCCAAAGGCAGGCACAGATTTACTGAACCTACACAAAGGATGAGCAATGAGACAAGCGGACTTTCACAAGGTCCGTGGTATGACCAGGAGGCTGGATAATCCACCCCATTGCAAACACAACATTGTTTTTTGGGAAAGAGGAATACAGTGCTACTCCAGACTCTCTTTGGAGGAGCAAATACCCATCTGCTGTTACTGGCAGGGTTAACGAAGCCAGGATACTGTCACTGCAAATGATTTTTTCACGTGTGTCAGCACCACCACGCAGAAACAGAAATGTCTGTGACACTGTGTCTGCCTCTGAGACAGGTTTTTCGCCTCTGGCAAGGCAGCCTTTGCCTTCGCCGTGTCACCAGCCGCAGAGCGGGTGTTTGCTGGCAGCAGCAGCCCTGGATGGTGTGCATTCCCCACCGCAGGAGCTGCTCTCCAGCCCTGCTGGAGCTGGATCAATCAGAGTTTAAAAGCATTTCCAGGGGGTGGAAGTAGAGAGCAGGCACGGGCGTTCAGTTTGCTGTGCCTTGAAGTTACGCGTTATATTTTCCTCCTCTAAATCTGAGTATGTTTTGGGTTAAACTTTGGAGGATGACACCAATTCTGGAGTTACAGTCACTCCCCCTCCCAACTCCACATGTGTCCAGGAGGGTCCAGACCATAGTGGCTCTTCAAGTTTAATCCTCCAGTATCATTCCAGGCTTTTTGTAAATTAAATTATTGTTCTGGAAAGCTGGAGTATGACAGAGGCATTGCAGCCAGAAACACATGGGAAAAAAATATTAACAGAATTCTCCATTTCCTCCCCAGCTCTGAGTCCTGTGCAGTGTCTAACTAAATGTTAGAGTCAAAGATGGAACACCAACACCATTTTAAATCCTTTAAAGCCTTTTTCTGAAGCAAGTGTAGAGTTATATGTAGCACATCTTCCAAGAGCCTCCACTGTACAGGAGAGCATTACTGTTTACCTCAGTATGTTCACTTAGTGCTCTACCTCACTGTAGAAACACTCTGTGCTGGTACCAGATGTATGTACGTGGGGAGACAGTGGCTTTCTGGTGGGCAGTGATGAGATCTAGTGGTTGAGCTCTTTTTCATCACCTCAGCCAGATCTGGAAAAGAACGTGCTGGTCTGTGGCATCAGTTTTGGTTTTATAATTATGCAAACAAAGCTTTCTTAATTCAACTTCTCTTACTGTTGCACCAGATCAAGAGATTCAACTCCTTCCAACTAGGAGATGTGTCAAAAGAAACTTACAGCAGAGTAAGACTGCCAATGTGTCCAGAAGAGTGAGGGGAGAATTTGTTCTATCAACATGACATCGTATTAGGCCCTTATCTTATGCAATATGGAAAAAAAATATTCCACATAGACAAGACTGTGGTTATTGACCTGCAAAAGCACATTTTTATAGAATATTCCACTATACATCTCCATACAAATGGGTGTTTCCCTTTTCCACAATTAGGTTTTTCTCTATGTTGAAAGAAAATCCACATGAAAATGTTATTCTAAAGAATAAAGAATTCCTTTTATTTTGTATGAAGTATGTGTATTACAGTAGTGCCCAGAAACTCTGCTAACAGTATCAGTGCAGTTTCAATGATTTTGTTTGAGTAGTATTGACCAAACCGTGACCTGTTTTGCACTTGGTGTTCTGGAACAGGATAGGATTTGCAAATTATGCTCACCAAAAAGCACATTTCATAACCATGATAATCCAAAGTGCTTCAAAATGGTAATACCACCACTGCAGTGACTACACAGTCAATGCTACAATATCTGCTTTGCGGTAATCCATAGGTAGCCAAAAGAATTGGAAAATCGATTGAGACAAAGGTTAGTGGATTAGTCCCTGTGAGTATATTCAGTCTTTTCCAAAAAAATTGTGTGTACTTTTTAATTAAAATATGTAGATTTTAAAGATTCCTACATGATTTTTGTATTCAAGGAAGAAGCAGGACCTTCACTATAGAAGAGCAATGCGTGTGTCAAAGCAGCCTCTGCTTGCTTTTGATCTGTGGGTGCTGGGTGAGACCTCTCCTACACGTACGGGAGTCATACAGGCGATCTGTACAGCAACTGCTTCCAAAGAATAAAATTCCTCCGATGAAAGGCCAGGTAACGGATAAATAATTCAGGTGTACATGACGTACAGGATTGAGTACTTCTGACTAGGCTGTGAAAACTACATTTCTTGAAAGTCTTATACCATTTATTTGACATTAGTAATTTCATATTTAATTTTTAGAAGGAAAATCACTTATGTAAAAAACAACTCAGTTGTGCATTTCTCCGTGAAAATAATTCATGCCTCTGTATACTTTCAGTTACACAGGTGAGCACTGCAGAAGAAACTGTAACTGTTCAGGGAAATATTTCAGACTCTCTTACAAACACCTTTTTTGACTTGAGTTTTATCTCTGTGATCCAATGTCTGTGTCCCATTGTCCATACTCTTAACACATGAAAGGATCTCTTCAGAAAAAACATATTTTTGCAAAACATATATTGTATCAGCCAGTCCTTGGTTTTAAAGTTTTTAAAGCTTGACACCAATCCATGCAGGGAGGGAGGAAGAGAGAAAGAAGGGAAGGAAAGGTGGAAGGAACCTTCTGGAAAGCTAGAGGTCTTCTGAAATCTTATTTCCTGTTTCAGACAAATGCTTCCTTCACTCTCCTGCCTGGACCAGATCAAAGCAGACGTTTTTTGGGAAAAAACACAACAGTTTTGTGTTTCCCCTGTCCCTAGAGCCTGATAAAACTTTTATATCTAAAATTAGCTGAATAGGGGAGGAAAACCACCCTCCTTTTCTTTCTGCCTATCCCTGGATCTATTAACAACAAAGCACTTTGGTACAATATTACATTCTGACCCACACTGGTCTGAGAAATGGTATGTTGCTTCGTGAATCGTTTGACTTATGTAAATATTAACCAACTTTATTCTATATATAAAAGAAGACTGATAACAAAGACTGTGTGTTATGCAAACACTGCACTACACTTGATCACTTTTAAATGCCATTAAAACAAGCTGTGTTTTTCCTGTATATGGAATAATTCTCTCAGAAGACTCTATTTTATTCATTGGGTTTGGCAGTCACAGCCACATAGTAAATGATCACACTATCTGCAGCATCCTAATGTTGTGCAGAATGTAAATGCTGAGGAGGATAATGAATTGGGCAATTGCAGAACAAAATTACATTTTCTACTCACAGCTCCGATCAGCCCTAGTTAGCACGCTCATAAGAAAAGCCTTAGTTATGGGAAGGTGGTTGGTGATTAAATGAGTGAAGAAACAGATTCGTTTTGATCTGGAGAAGACTGGTAAATAGATGGGTGTGTTAGAGCTCCCAGTGGGTGGGATGCACAGGTGAATGCTGTGTAGAAAGAGAGCTCTCTTTTTATTAGAGTGTGTTGAATAGTTGCAGTTCACTGAAAGGTCTTTTCTGTTGTCAAAGCAGTTTCTGCGTGCCACTCAGTATATTTCTTTCCATGCATCTCCAACAGAATTCAAATCTGCCACTCGACCTCCACACAAATTTGCTGTAAGAGTCTTCATTTGACCATATTTCTTTGAGATATTTAACTTCTGAAGTAATGTGGAGAATCAAGAAATGTCAATGCTGTACAGGGAGACAAAACTAAACTAACTCCATGCTATTTCAGTATCATTATCTCCAAAATGACTCTCCCACTTGTGAGTAAGAAATATCTACTGATTTCCATTTGCAGTGCCTTTTCTGTGCTTTTTTTAAAAAAAAAAATTAAATGTTAGAGCTCAGCACATGATCTTTGCATGTCCTTCCACATTTCTGAATTCTCACTCTTCACATTTTTGGCCAAGAACCAGCAACTGAGTGACTCAAACAGAAGACATAGCTTTGAAAGGGGATGAGAGGCGTAATTCATGAGTCAGTTTCATGTCCTTGTCAACAGCTACTGTACTGCTACAGCAACAAATTGCCCATCCTCTCAGATGTGAAGGACTTTGCACAACCAGAAGCTGTTGTTGGGTGGGTGGGAACAAGGGGAGGGAATTGAAAAAAACTGAGGAGTAGATGTCCCTTTTTCATCCCAGTTCCAGCAACCACAGCTAGCTGTGGCACTGCAACGAGTGTGACGGCAGGTTTTTACTACATGGCAACCTCCTGCACCAACTTATTCCTCACAAATACAAAAGAACTGCTTTGGAGATCCAATGAAATATGTGTTATAGACGTGTAACACTGGAGCAGCAGCCCTTAATGTGCCCCACTCATCTGGAATAGTTTTGTACTTAACCACCCCTCTAATGCCCGCACTGATGGCTTGAGTCTAAACCATGTTTTCATGACCTAGCGTTTCCTGAGAGCTTCACTGTGTGGGAAGAGCTGGAAAAATACATCTGAATGAACTAATAGTATTGGTTAAAATGGGTTTGTTAAACTACATTGATCCCCATTATAGACATTCTTATTCAGCATTAAAACAGCCTTAATTCAATTCAGTTCGATTCATTTTGGCAGTGAAGTAGACAGAACTGACTTGCATTGGTTAAGTGCCTAGACCCTGCTAAATTCAGGCCCTGAGCCTGTGCAGACCTCTTAGACCATACCTGCACAGACCTAAATATCTGTCCCAGGCTGAACATCCCTTAGATCAGCTTGGGCCATTCCTATATTTGGCACATCTGCCGGGATTTTACCTGAGACTGTCTTTGATGGTTGCCCATTTACATCAGAAAATATTAACTGTTGAACTGCTATGGCTATGTTATTTCTCTTACAGACTGTTCTGCCTCATTGTCTTGTGAAATATGCACCATTGCTAATGGACACATACAACAAATATTTTCTTGATTATTACAAGGAGATTAGAGTATTTCTATAGATATTGATACTTAAATGAATATAAAACAAGAAGATGATTCTGGCAGAATTTGAGAAACAGACAGATATCAAGAAGGACCATGAAGCCTTGAAATATCTTGACTCTGTTAAGCCATTTTGGACTGCTGTGGGGTATTTCTGTCCCTTTACAAACACAGTACTGTGAGAGAGCTCATCTCATGGTGGAAGATGCTGTGCCAGGACATTCAGATCACCCCTCCTGGGGTCACCACTTGTCCCAGGATTGATTTTTCTCATCTATTTTTCTTAGATCTGTAGATCACATGGGTCACATCTGGGTGGTAGTGCTGCTCTTCTCCCTCGTGTTCTTGGAAAGGAAAAAGAGTTCCCTTGGCTGGAGGAAATGACCCCAGGAAATTAGGCACAATCCAATTTCAGTCCCTTCCTTTCCCCAGCGATGGGGTGCAGAAACATATAGGTAGCATCATCCCTTCTATTGAAAGAGATTCCAAGGTAGAATAGAAGCAAAAGCACAGGTAAAGGAAAGCCAAGAGAAGTGGAATGCGATGGGTTAGGTTACAGAAAATACTGTAGAATGGGGCGTGAAACTAACAGCTTTGATACTGCAATGGTATTGATGTTTATTAGTTCAGGTATTGTTGGGATTCTAGAAATTTAGAACAGCTGCTACTATGGAAATTCTATATAACCGTATGAATAAAAATACCTAATTTCTCTTTCTGAAATATCTAAACAAAACAAATCCAACTCCAACAAGCATGAAGAGGTGGCATATTTCAACCGAAACTAACAGCTCTGAAGCAAGTTGCTTTTACTGTTAAATTAGTAGCCGCTAATATAAAAATTCTTACAGTCTCCAATCCTTTTTATGTTTTGTAACAATAATTGCACTGCAGATGACAGCTAATGCCAAGATGTTAACCACTTGTTCCTTCTCCTTCTGATTTGTGTAAATTAAATTAGACACAGGGATTTATATTAATATTTCTGCAGAATTCTTTCTTCTTTCTAAAATGCAGAGGCTGTACTGATTTTTACTGCTGAGATCTGACAGCTACTCCTTGCATGGTGCCTTTGGATTAATGTTTCATGTAGACAAATATATTCTCTCCAACGAGTGTGGGATGCTACCATTAGATTGTCCATGTTAATAGAAACTGCATTCACACTTCAGCAGAGAATGTTCTGTATTATCATCATTACTCGGATAACCAAATAGGAAATGGGAGATAATCTAATGACTGCAAAAACAGTTGCACATTTCATACAACATTCCCTTAAAGGAACACAAGAAGGGGTCGGTCTCTTCTCCCAAGTAACAAGTGATAGGACAAGAGGAAATGGCCTCAAGTTGTGCCAGGGGAGGTTTAGGATGGATATTAGGAAAAATTTCTTCACAGAAAGGGTTATCAAACATTGGAACAGGCTGCCCAGGGGAGTGGTGAAATCACCATCCCTGGAGGTATTTAAAAGACAGGCAGACATGATGCTGAGGGACATGGTTTAGTCGTGGTTTTGGCAGTGTTAAGTTGATGGTTGGTCCCTTACAACCTAGATGATTCCATGATTAAACATCACAGGCCAGATCCTGTCTCCGGTAAAATGAGTGGAGAGTTCCTGGTGGTTTTGAATGTAAATTGACTCAAACTCCTCATCTTTGTCTCATCTATCCTTTCTCTCTGTGCCACATTGGGAAGTGGGAACTCACTTGACTATAGTTATGCTACCTCTTCTGACTGGAAAGAGACATTATCAGACTGTCAAAACTCCTGTGTCTGCAACAGCTCCCTTCAGGCTGAGTCCTCTCAGAGAGCATCCAAAAAACACTTTTCAGGCTTCCCTCTTAAACTTTCTGATGAGACTTTCAATCACTAAAGGGACAAGGACAAGAAAACTCCTAACAATACCATTCTTATATTTCTCTGTGTCCTGGTTTGAAGTAAAACAGAACCAATTTTCAGTTTAGTAATTTTACTTTTTAGCTTGGCCTTTTCTAACTGCTGAAATTAACAGCCTGTTGTGCAGAAAACTGTTCACTCTCAGAGTGGTAAGACCCATGTTTATAGTCGATGCCAAGGAACGGTATTCAGAGAGGCTCTTGCTTACACTTATTGCTATAACAACCAAGGCCAGCCAACTTTGTTATGTGTCCCGTCAGAAGTGGAAAAAAGTAGAGGGGTCACACCTGTGGGGAGGAGCGGACAGGACAGGTGACCCAAAATTGACCAACAGGGTATTCCATCCCATCTGCCTCATGCTCAGTATAAAAGCTGAGGGATCAAAGGGTCAGCCCTCTTTCTTCAATGGCCGGCGTCTGAGGGGGACTCAGTCTGTTCGTCTGCCTTTGATCCCGATCCTGAATCCAGATCTGGAATCCACTTCCTGTCCATCTCTCGGTCCAGTCTGGGACTTCCCCAGTGCCTGCCAGTGACGTGATCGTCATCCTGGGAACTTGATATGGTTTTGTATATATTTCATTTTTTTTTTTTATTTTATTATTAATATTTCATTAAAGTAGTTTAGTTCCTTCTAAACTTGTAAGTCTCTCTCTCTCTCTCCCCCCTCTCCTCAGAGAGAGAGGTGGGGGAGAGCATCTGTCCTTTTGCCTCAGTGGCCAGCCGGCCCAAACCACGACACTCTGTCTTTGTAAACACAAAATGTTGTACTAAAGTGATGGAGCAAATAATCTTGAAAACCATTTCCAAATGTATGAAGGACAACAAGGTGATTTGGAATAATCAGCATGAATTTATAAAGGGGAAATCATGTCTGACCAGCCTGATAGCTTTCTGTGACGAGATGACTGGCTTGGTGGATGAGGGGAGAGCAGTGGATGTTGTTTATCTTGACTTTAGTAAAGCTTTCAGCACTGTCTGCCATAACATCCTCATAGACAAACTGAAGAAGTACTGACAGGATAAGTGGACAGGGAAGTGGGTTGAAAACTGGCTGAAAAGCCATGCTCAAAGAGTTGTGATCAGCTGCACACATCCAGTTGGAGGCCAGTCATTGGTTATGAAACCCTAGGGTGGGTATTGGAGTCAGTACTATTTAACATATTCAGTAATGACCCGGATGATGGGGCAGAGTGCACCTTCAGCATGTTTGCAGATGATACAAAGCTGAGAGGAGTGGTTGTGCTGTCATTCAGAGGGACATGGACAGGCTGGAGAAATGGGCCAACAGGAATCTCCTGAAGTTCAGAAAAGAGAAATGCAAAGTCCTGCACCTGGGGAGGAATAACCCCAGTCATCAGTATAGGGCAGGGGGGGAGACTGGCTGGACAGTAGCTTGGTCGAAAAACACCTGAGGGGGCTGGTGGACGCCAGATTGAACACAAGCCAGCAATATACTCTTGCAGCAAGGAAGGATAAGTGTATCCTGGGCTGCATTAGTAGAAGTGTGGCCAACAGATCGAGGGAGGTGATCCTTCCCCTCTACTCAACACTGGTGAGGCCACACCCGGAGTGCTGAGTCCAATTCTAGGCTCTCCAGCACAAGAGAGACATAGACTTATTGGAGAGAGTCAAGCAAAGGGCAATGAAGAAGATTAAGGGACTGGAGCATCTTTTCTATGAAGAAAGACTGAGAGAGGTGGGATTGTTCAGCCTGGAGAAGAAAAGGGTGCAGGGGATCTTATTTAGTGAATAATTTGCACGATGGGAGTGTGTAAATAGATGGAGCCAGACTTTTCAGTGGTGCCCAGTTAATGGACAAGGAGCAATGGACACAAATTGAAATACAAGAAATTACATTTCAGGGTAAGAAGGAGTTTTTTTACAGCAAGCGTGGTCAAACACTGGAAGAGGTTTCTCAGAGAGGTTATGGAGTCTCCACCTTTGGAGGTATACAAAAAGGGTTAGACTAGATGATCTCCAGAAATCCCTTCCAACCTCAACTATTTTGTGATGATGTGATTCTGTAATGATGGAAATTTCTGCATCTATTTTCAGTGTATTTCACATAAAGAAGTATTTCCTGTGATATAAATTTTTGTGCTATCCCGGTCTGATAATCCTAAATTGCTAATGGTAACCATATGACAAGACATTTTTTTTTCCCAGACAGCAATATAACCATCGTTGCCTAGTCGTTAGACATACGGTGAATTATTTTGAATAAAAGTGGCTAAATAAACATATGAATCATGGTACCAAATACCTAATTTACATCATGATCAATATCAAAAAACTTCATTTTCTAGTATGCATGAGTTTCTGATAGAATACAGAATGTTATACAGAAATGTGAGCTGAATATTAGGTATGCTTGTGATAAGGTTGGCCATAGAAGACAGCAGTATATTTACCAGTATTATCCCATTTTAAATAAGTAGCTCTACATATCTGAATGTTGTTAGGATACTCAGCTCTCAAGCTGGACAACCTCAGATCTTGGTGATTAGTCTTTCAGCTTCTCACCATATAACTGAATTTCCTCCTGAAGATTTACTCCATTCAGTCCAGGAAATAGCTCTTACTCGTTTATGCTTTAGCATCCTTCTGTCTCCACATGGAGACCTTCTAGATGTGCCCAAGATATCCTGCCTGCAGTCATCCCTTGCTGACTCTGTTGGAACATCCTGCAGTGGCTTGGAGAGAGAACTGTTTCTTAGTTCAGCATCTCTTGCTTGACTTACTGAAGGTTACTCTCCCTGATCAGGGAGTTCTGAAACCTGATGAGAACAACTTGCTCCACTGAGCCAAGTTACTGCACCATTAAGATTTGAATGATTATTTGTGGGGGACTCTCAAAGATGAGCTGGAGAGAAGCCGTTGTGTTGGAGTTGACTAAGCTGGTAGCCAGAAACTTCTCACTACTCTAACTGAATTAAATTATATTGTCAATTTATTTGTCTGCTGGTTGCTCTTCTGATCCAATTAAAGCTCTTCTCATGACTTAAAAAGACAGGATCACCTTATTGAATTGTGTGAGACATTATTATTTACCTAATAACACCTTATATTATTAAACCTGGAAAAAATTTTGTGAGTTAATTCACTATCACCATGGATGCTGCAGTCCATCAGCTTTAATAGTAAATGAAAATAACTTATTTTTTCTTGAGCTTGAGTCTCTCTTGAACTGCTTTTTTGGGCCCAATCTGTTTGGTATAGAAAACAGGGCAAAAATTCTATTGTTCTGAATGAGATCTGGATCAGGTCTATGGGACTACTTGAGACAATATGTAGTTGCAGGATTAGGCCCTTTCTAGTTTGCATCCATTAGTGCAATAGTGCTGTTTCTTCAGCAAATTTTGAAGTACATCCTCATGCCCCTATTTTCTGTGTAATTTATTTTTCTTCCCAAGAAACTGAGAAAAGGTTTCATGAAAATTTTTTTTTCCCCAAACTAAATTTCCAGCAGTAAATATCTCTGCCAAAATCGTTTTAGTTGTGGTTTTAACAATATCTTTTGGCTTCTTCCAAACTATTTTTTTCTTTTTTCTGTATCTTAATTTGGTTTTAAGGGACAACACAGGTAATTTTTAAAAGATGTGTGAAACGTATATGAGCTTAAGGTTATTCAAAGAAAATCTGAAATTAAAAAAGGAACTTTAAAACATATCCCAAATAAACCAGACATTATTCTCAGGGAAAAACATTAATAAGCCTTTATGAAGAATTTAGTCCTTTTGTTTCCAAGCCAAATCACAGGTCTACCTAGTTGAAAGGTGAAGATGGCTCATCTGTTAAATAGCTATTGGAGCTAGATGATATATGATGATTAATTGTAATATGCAAAGTCTGTCCCAGGCGTACAGACCTCATAAAGCCAAAGATGACACAAGTGGGTTATTAGCTCCCATCATAGTGGTAAAATAAGCCAACTTGTGATCTAGTTACAGGGTTTTTATATATATATATGATTATAATGAGTGTTCTGACAGTATGTAAAGACAGAATTTAAGTATTCATGTTTTTAACTGTAGTCTTTCATTTGGTTTAATTTGAAACGTAATGCTTGATTTGCCAGCAAATCCAGAAAATATGGTTCCAGACACTGTATGATTTTTACTGTATTACATGCTGAAGCTGCCCCTCGAAGGTATTTATTTCTCTCCTCCTTGTCAATAATGAATGACCCTACATAGCAGAAACCTTATTAGAGTCTATGTTTAATGATTGCCCTAGTGATATGAGTGGCCTGATAACAAATTGAAATGTCAGACACTCTATGACCCTCAAATAATATTGAAATATGCCAGCCCCTATTAAAATGCCTTCAAACTATATTATCCTGTGGTAATAGATCAGTTACTTACCCCAACTAATATAGTTATCACGTGGGACACTGCAGCATGATCCTTTTAATCAAAGGAGTCAAAAAACTGTGGAACAGTGGGTAAAAATGAGGTATTGTCATAACAAGTCATGATGAACCTGCTTCATTAAGGCAGAAAACTGCCCGGGAAGAAAGAAGGCTGTGATTGATATTCATTCGGTGTGTCATAATGTAAAAAGAAAGAAGTAACTTTCAAATTTGAATGAACAGGATTTTCTCTGCCTCTCTCACCCTCTCCCTCCTGCTGTCTCTGTTTTAATGGATTATCTTATTGCATAAGCCATAAGCTGCTTTTATAGGTCCAAGTGCCATCCAATGTGTTCTAGTGTTGCTATAGGAAAAAAACCACCAAGAAACAGAAAGACTTCTTCTTCAGTGTTTCCAACAGCTCCTCTAGCATTTTTATATGGATATCGTGGCAGTAGTTTTTTCCTGTTTCCAGATATATAAAATACAGAGTATCAACCAAAAAAAAGTAATATTCATCATCATAATTATAACAAGGAAAGCAAAAGTAATAGCAATTGTAATAATTGAAAAAACAGTATTACATCCTTCTTCTTTAGGACTTGCTTCTCACTGAACTATGTTAACGTGTAGAGGTCATATTTACATGACATCTAAGATTGCACTTGAATTAGAACATTGTGCATAGATTTACCCATAAGATTAGAATGATAAAGAAAACTCATGGCAATCTCAGACTGTCTCAAAGCACTTGATCCTCTTGAAGTTAATGGGAACCTGTCTTCTGGCTGTGGAAGATGCTGAATTGTGCTTGCCTGGCTGTGGAAGATGCTGAATTGTGCTTGCCTGCGGGATTCTCTGTCCCATTCCTTACTATGGAAAAGAAGATGGGGTTAGATAGGGAGTCTGCCAAGTTATAACTTCCAGGTTCTCCACTTTTTAAAGGGGGGTCAGGGAAATTGTGACCTTCTGAGCCAAGACGTAGCTCTGGACTAGCACTTATTATTTTTACATATATACACTGAGAATCCCAAGGCCAGATTTCAAACCTTATGACTTTCCAGCTGAAATACCTCTGGACAACTCGCTCTATAGCTACTGGGCTGAAATGCCTAGGGGCACCTGAAGGTTGTACTTCATAGGATTCCAAAGGGCACACTTACTTGACAAGTAGACTGCTCCTGGGACCTTATGCCTTTCTCTTCCCCACTTCCAAATGCCATATCAGCCCTTCTGGTAAAGGATTTGTGGCTGATGTCAGGCAAAGCAACTACTTCAGTGTCCTTCCTAGGGGAGTCCTGAGCAGAGCAAGGGAGATCTGTAGGAGGTCTATGCTGAGGCTGAGTCCAGGTTTGCACCCAGCTCAGTATGGGAACCCTCTGGGCTTCAATACCATAGGATTTGAGCTTAGAGTCTCTATGCCATAAACCCCTGCATGAAAAATCAGGATGGTAATATTTATCTACTAAGCATATGAGCATGAGCATGTACCACTTGTGTGGAGAGGAACATCAGCCTGCTTCTATGCCTTCTTCCCTGCCCTACGGCGACCTCCTCTAGCAGTGCCTTCTCCTACGTGCCTTCCACCCTGCCCCAGCGCCTCATTATGTATGTCTGTGTTAAAGTTTTGGATGGCCCTCTAATCAAACTACTGAATCAGAAGTCCCAGTTATCTTTTCATCCCAGTGCAGGAACAGTGGGCTTTCTAAAGCTCACACAGTTATAACTGACCCTGACTTATGGCTATAAGCAGAAGGATTAAACTTACAACCTGGCTTCTGAAGGATCTTCTGCAGGAGCTGAAAACTGTGAGAAGATTTTGGCAGGAGTTTTGTATGATGTGTAGTTAAATTCAGCTCTGTTCTGAAAAAAAAAGACTTTGTAAAAATAGCTCTGTATTTATTGTCTTTTTATCAAACAGACCTAGCTTACAAATAAAAAGATGGATACTGTATCTGCCACTCCTGCAAACTCACTGTGGGCTTTTACTGTCAGCCTTAGCTTCCATTCATTTCACCTATCATCAGCAGCAATAAAGACCTGCAGGCCAAATTAGCCCCCCTGAGATGACTGTGAACACACTGGCTTCAAATTATGCTCTCATTGACACCCCTGCAGCTCCCTTCATGTCAGTGGTTTTCCACAGGTACAGTTGGCTGAGCTTAGTGAATATTTCACTGAGGATGTACAAAAGGTATCAGGCCCTGTAGCTTACAGCTCTTTGCTGCCTTACTCTTTAGAGAAAGTGGTAGGGAAAAAGAAGTAAGGTCTAGAAATCAGTTATATCTTCATTGTCAAGTGTTGTATTCATATTTGGTGAATTTTACAGAAATTCTTTCAGTTGTTTAACAGGCCTGAATTGCTTCTGACTATCTGAAAAATACATAAAAGCTTGATTTGTTTTCCCCCAAGGCTGGCTTTCGATTGTGAGCTGTGTTTGGAAGAGCCCTAACCTACAGTGAAATCTGCCCGAGGACAGAGAGAGCCTCTGCGGTCTCACTGCCAGGATGGGACCTACGCTGATCCCACAGAGATGCTTTCCTCAGCTCAGTTTCGCACACCACCAGGAGCTCCAGTGAGTTGCCTTTGGAGCTGAAGGCAATGGGACCACTTGCTGTGCATAAAGTTAAGCACATGCATAATACAGTATCAGCTTCGAGATTCTTGTATTTATTCCACTGAGTCCAGAAGTACTAATGGTTTGGATTTTCAAAGTAAAATTTCAAATCTACTATCCAAGAATATTTGAGACAAAATGCTTATGATAAATTTTTCCAGCTGAGTTTTGCTCGGGGACATTCTTCCATAACATGGGATATGTTTCCATGTACTTCTGAATGCAGAAATAGTTAGGCAAGGCATAAAGTGTCACACAAAACAAGAACACGATCACTGATGGATACAACTTTTTTCACACAGTTTGTCCAGCTTCACTGAAACTCTTGACTTGAGTAAATTTGAAAGTCCAGGAAAAAATATCCTGCTATTTTGTTGTCATGTACCTGATTAACTTGGTTAGAAACCAAAGGATGTTCATAAACATTTTTGTCTATTTTTGTGGTCAGCATTCTGTATTAACCCATGTTGTTGACCTGAACATTTATTATGTAACCTCTAGATTTTGTCATGTAGTTCTTCACAGAGGCTAAATTATACTTCCAAATGCCCTCCTGTTTTGGTAATTTTCCTTTTATCCCTGGTGGCCATTCTCACTCTTGCCATATCCATCTGAGATGGCATATGTAACCTTTGGGCATGTAGAGTGTGAATCCATCTTTGATCACATTCCCTTGTGCATCTTTCCCCACAGCTTTCTGATTTTCCTCCAAAATAAACTCTGAAGCAATTCAATATCTTTATTTTTATTACTGTGATCAGTTCGCTTTAGTTTTAGTTAACAACATTGGCTCTATTAGCTTTTTTTGGGTTTGCATTTTTTTATTAAACATTGTTCCTGTGTTTGGATGCTGATCCTTTAAGTTCCTTCTTTTACTGCTTTTTGGTTTTATTTCCCTGAATCCCTGTTTGCTTCACAGAAATAAATATCAGAATACACAACTGTAACACAGATTTTCTAAACTTAGTGTAACAGGTAACTCCTGCCCCTGCACTCAGCACTGGTGAGGCCGCAGCTTGAGTACTGTGTTCAGTTTTGGGTGCCACAGTATAGGAGGGACATTGAGGTGCTGGAGTGTGTCCAGAGAAGGGCAACAAAGCTGGTGAGGGGTCTGGAGAACATGGCTTATGAGGAGCGGCTGAAGGAATTAGGATTGTTTAGTCTGGAGAAGAGAAGGCTGAGGGGAGACCTTATTGCTCTCTACAACTACCTGAAAGGAGGTTGTAGTGAGATGGGAGCTGGTCTCTTCTCCCAAGTAACTAGCGATAGGACAAGAGGAAGTGGGTTCAAGTTGCACCAGGGGACGTTTAGGCTGGACATTAGGAAAAAATTTTTCACTGAAAGAGTTATTAAATATTGGAACAGGCTGCCCAGGGAGGTGGTGGAGTTACCATCCCTAGATGTGTTTAGAAGTCGTGTAGATGTGATGCTTAGAGACCTGGTTTAGTGGCAGACCTGGTAGAGTAGGGTCAATGGTTGGACTAGATGATCTTAAAGGTCTTTTCCAACCTAAATGGTTCTATGATTCTAGGTATCAAAGGAGGAAAAGGCTTTTTCCACCATCGCTTCCCTGTCAGTGCAGGACTGCTTCTCCTGAGTGATTTTGCTAGCCACTCCGACTCAAAAAGCATTCTACAAGTAAGATCTTCCACTCTTTCAGAGGCTACAACTACTTTACTGTAGTAAATAATAATATTTTGTTCCTGCTTTTTAATCAAGATGACAACAGGACTCCTGTGATTCCTTTTGCAGGATGCTATTTCTCCTTTTCCGGGCATTTGTAGGCCTTCCCTTAGCTGTATCATACAGTGTTAGCTCACATAAGTGTCCTTTGTTTGCCACTTTCTACCATCCTTGAATCACTGTCTTGTTCTATTAGCTCACTCCACCTTGCCAGCCTCAGATTCTGTATCCCAAACACCAGAGACAATTTACACACCAGAAGGTATTTGTAGAAATTTCCCTTCACAAATACATCTGAGTTAAGGGAATGTCACGTATATTTGTCTTGAAGCTAAATTGGTATCCTGAACAAAACCCAATGGCTTGAATCTCTCTGTCCATGAGCCAGTGCCTCTGTGTACGCAGCCCACAATTGTGTTACCCTTTTGCACCCATTCTGTAGAGCATGCTCCTGTGTAATTTGTTGCCCACTGTCGCCTTGAGGTTTTTGCCTTCTATTGAATTTGTGGCTTCCCCCAGCCCAAGTTATTCTTCCCCTGTGGCATGCATTAGCTTGCATTTTTACAAGCTGAATCTCATTTTGCTATTCTCAGCCTGTATTTGTCTGAGCTGCTTTATATTACATTTCTTGATCCTGACTAGTATAATATCTCCCAATTTAACATCATCTGCATATTTAATGAATGTAGTTTTATTCTGCCATCTTCATGATTATTAAAAAAGGTGGTAAGTAAATATTGGTCCTACTATAAGGCTCTGTGGCTCTGCACATCTCCCTTCGCATCCGTACCCCATTCCCCTGCACCCCGAGCTCTCTGCATTGTGCTCTCTGGCAGCACTTTCTCCTTTCAGGAGCTCCAGTTCCATCCTTTGTGTACATCTACGCAAATGTAATATGCATGTTAACTTGCTATGTAACTGGTTTACCAAAATTCGCATCTGTGATACAGTCTACCTCAAACACCCAGAAGTTTAGGAAATATGACAAAATGTAGTGGTGAGTTAAACCTCACAGGTCTGTTACCCAGCTCTGATGTAATGCTTGCATTAGACCAGAGTACTGCAGCTCTGGTCTTGAAGTCAGTGACAGTTTAACAGCTTTTGTCCCCTCATTGATTTTGTTAGGTGTGTCCCCTCCCCTTATGTACAGAGGATAGTTTTTAGTGTCAGACCATGGTGACGGTACCTTATACCCTCTGTACACTTATTTTTCCAGAATAAGCACCTTGATACTGTTCCACAGCAGGAGGTGAGCAGGGTGGTAGAAACTCTAGTTTGTGTGTGGCTTTGCTTACATTTACAAGTTTCGTTAGCATGGCAACATGTGGCTGAAAAGTCACCTGACTAAGCGGCACAGAATCCAAGCATACATGGGTCTTTAACGGCAGAACAACCTTTTTCTACTGATATTCTCTTCAGAGAGTTGCTAGAGATTATGGCAAAAGAATGTGTCTTTTTTCTTCTTTTGCACAAGATGTGTTTTTCCAAGAAGGCTTTATGCAAGGTTAATAGGTACTTAGCAACTTCTTCTCTCAACAAATGTACCACCACATATTTAGGCCAATAATTGATAGGAAGAAAGAATAAGTATAAAGTAACATAAGTACTAAGCACCAGTGAGAGCTGCTTCTGCTCCAGTTACCCGCATTAGGATCAGGCAATTTCAAAGCTGTGGAAACCACAAAAGAAGGAAGAAAGTGGGATGGAAACAACAAAAAGGCCAGGTGATCTGGTAGAGGGATTGTTAGTTTACGTCTTCAGCAAAATGCAGCCATTTTTCTGTTAAGCCCCAGCCTACTCACATGCCTTCAGCAAATTACATAATCTTTCTGTAAAATGGGTCTATGTCATAAAATGCAGAGATTAATTTGAGACCCGCAGATAGTGGCATGGACAGGCAGTTATTTTAACGTGAAGCTATCTGCTAGCTCTTGCAAAGTAAACATAGCTCAAGTTTTTAGTAAGTAATCTCTTCCCTTTTTTAGTAGGTGGAGTTTTTACAAAGGCAATTTGGTTACAGATTACATTCAAATTGTGTTCAAGGAGACAGGCTTCTAGGTACCATCTCCAAAATATTCAGTCCCACAGTCCCCCTCCAGCTGTGGTGCAGACTGTTACATCAACCAGATATTCATGACTGATGGGAAGTGTAACAAGTCTGCAGTCTTATGCCCTATGTAGCTCTTCAGGTTTCCTGTTATTCTGTTGTGAAAAACAGATTAAAATCCAACAGTATATTTCAGTCTCTCAGGCATTTTTGTGCCTGTTTATTTTTTAGGACATCTTTTTCTTTCTTGCTTGCTTTCTTCTCTGTTTTTTTTTTGTTTGTTCGTTTTTTTTTTTCGTTGATATATTTATAAGTGTGCTTGTCTTTTCCTCTATACCTGTAGCTGGCATTTACCCTTACTTTTTCCTTTCTCGGCTGTGGTTGAATATTCTTGCTTCATTGCCTCCTTCCCTTTTCATTTCCAGTTGACAGCATCATTGTAAAGGTGAACTAAAAAGAAAATTGGAAATTCTGTTTACTTCACCACTATGCACTGAAAGCCCCACCTATGCAGTCTAACAGAGAAACTCATAATGAGAATAAGCCGCACCAACAGACATGTCTTTTCTCTGCAGATCTCAACATATCTTGCAGGGGTGGTTAATGTTTAGCATTGCTGTTGTGCTGCTGTGCAAATGTGGCCTTGAGCAGATTGATATAGGACAAGATACATTGGTGCTACTATATTGCATATGCATTTCAAATCTTACTTATTATTTATCCTTATCCTTTTTATTCTTGAGGTAAATCCTGATCATTTCCCATCAAAAGTGTAATGCTTTTTCCAACTAAACTTCATGTATGTGGTGAGGTGAAAAAGACTTCCCAAGGCTAGACTTCAGAATGGGTTCAAATATCTATTGTAGAGTTATGTCCTGTTTCCAGGGATCTGTGCATGGGAGAAAGCAAATCTAAGTGTGTGTATCTGATGGAGCTCAGGTATAAATCATCACAAAATATCTTCCATTTTAAAGTCCTGCTCCCATTTGGGGAGTATTTCTGGATGATGGAGTCCAGAAAGGGGGTAAATAATAGAAGGAATAACTTCATTTTTGCCCAGTCTATAAGATCTGTATATTTCTAAGCAGTGAGAGTTATTTTTAATGAATTGCATCACTGGTCCCTGGCAGCCATGGCAACTAAGATCCTCTTCTACACAGCAAAAAGAGAGAAAGGAGAGAAGCCAAACTTCATTGTCACCCTGGCCTCTCTTTCTGTCCCCCCACTACAACAACAGGTTTAGTACCATCGCTTTGGGAGCCTCACTCATTTTTCGTTCCATGTTCCTAGCTCCACCATAACATGAACGACCAAGCTTCAGCGGTGAGGTTTGCCTGTCCTGTATTTTGTTATGTTTGTTGAATTGCTGCCTGTATTTCCTCTTTATGATGATGATGGTCTCAGTCTTGGATGAGAATATCAACGAGACATACACAGGACCATAGAGTGAAACCATGGCCAGTACTATGAGAAATGCCAAGAACTATCTACTTCTACTTATTGATCCAGAACCCATAGCTCCCCCTTCTTAGGTTTCTAGGTCTGAAAACAAAAGTTTTTTTCCATAAATTATTTCCTTTTATTAAGGAGAAACACAGATGCACAGGAATGGCATGAGCTTTGATATTTCCTAGCAGAAAAGCAAAGAATGAAGAAATTATTCTGTGTTTTTTCCACTTCTAAATGTGTAAGTCTCTCACTGACTTTGTCTGTCAACACTTTAGCACAAGCCACTAAACAGCTTGTCCAAACAGGACAAGGTAGTGTCCTTCAGTCACCATTGATTTGGCAGAATTGTAACTAACAGTCTAGAAGTGAGGTTCCTTGTCATATTACCAGTCTCTTAAATCACCCTTTTCCCCCATTGTAATAATTACTGGATAGCTATACTGACTGTTATCTGTTAATTTATAAACCTCTCGTACATCGTCTGTTATATATAAATATGCTAATTTGTTTCTGTATGAAACTATTACCTTTGCAAAAAATTTGCTTAAAAAGGACAGCTGGAGAAGGAATCAGAGAGAGGCACACTGTGATCTTTGGGAGTAAGGAGCAAATGGGAAGAAGTTAGGAACAGACCTCTCCTGTAAGCTCTGGGTGATGGCTGTATCTTTAGGAAGAAGTGAAGCATCAAAGGCTGAACACTATGAATAAAGTTGCAGATTTGCTGGCAGACGTTGCTATTACCTGGACTTCCGAGGGAGCATGAAAAGGGCCAGTAGAGACTCTTGTATTGTTTGTGTTCAATGTCAATTCTATTTCGAAAGAATCAATATACCAGTTAATTCATGCTTTTGGTTTTTTTCTTGGAAAGTACATTCATAATGCAGACAACCAGTGTTTTAGGTAACAGATTATGCCAATTTATTGTATATTCAGTGTTTGTGGAAAAGACCACATGCATTCTCACATTTTTGCGTGAAATTATCCACTATGAGATGCTGAAGTGACTGAGATTACTCAACTGACTCCTGAGCAGAGTCCCACCCATGGTGCTATTGGGTTGTGTTTGGCAGCAATTGCACCCTCAGAAATTGCCAGGCCCAACACAAGAGACATCTTGTATTAAAATATTGTGGGACAGGGCCTCGATAGAAAACCTGCCCACCAGAAGACTTACTGTTCTTGACAATTCAAAGTAACTCTCACATCTGAAATGTGACATTGTTGTATGTCTCTAGAAATGAAAGACTGCTACAAAGACTTAACTCCTGTAAACTTATTTGGGAAAATGACCATTAAAGTAAGGAAATGAAAATATGAAAATTTGAGAAAATCTGATACACTTCACTATGATGTTACCTGCCTACTCCTGATTCTGCCTTCTGGACAGTGTTGGACCCTGTTCCTCTAGCCCGCAATACAGTTACAGGTATTGAGGTCAGGATTTTGTCTGTTGCCTTTTTAATGTATTTGTTGAGTCAAGGAAAAGGCTGACAACTTAAAAAGTTAGATTTCCAGTAGGGGCTTAGAGGTGGGAATTCTGGAGTGTCTTAAAACAGATACCATTTCCTTCCTGGCTAGCCTGATAGGATCAAAGTTAGGAAATACTGTGTCTCCTGAGGGAAAGTGATCTCTGCTTTCCAGAGGGGTAAGAGGCTCTTTATGTCTTATCTTTCTTATCTGCCTTTCCTATCTCTAGCTATATTCATGTGAACATGATATGGGCCTGGGACTATTCTCATGAAATATACATTTTTGTGTCAACTTATTTCTCCTGAGTTGTATGATTTAACCTTGTTGGGGAGATATCTGTAAAATAAATTCCAGTATTTTAATAGATATAGAGGGACAGAGCCTGAATATTAGGCTTACTCTGTGTACAGGCACAAAAATAATATTGCCTGGACTAAACCATATCTCTGCCCCTCAGAACCTCATCTGAGAGTAATAGTACATACCTAGCTAAATCAAAAGAGAGCCACAGCTTGATGCAAGAGATGGGATTAGAAGCTATGACTGAAGTATCTCAGGTCTCCCTGATCAAGGCAAGCTATAGAGCAGTTGTCATAAAAGAAAGAAGGCAGATGAGAGAAGCCATGACTGAGAATCAACATCACAGATATAATAATACAGGCAGGGGAGACCTTTTGCCATAAGCCTTGTGAAAAAATTCCATGTAAGATTGTGTTGTGTACTTGTAGTAATGCTTGTATTTCTGCATGAATAGAAATAGCTCTTCATGTAGAGACATTCCAAAGGATTGAATTTTAAAGTTAAAACAAAGCTTTTCAGAAGTTTTAAAATCATAAAAAATAGTTTATTTGAGCAATAATCCCCTTAGAATTGGTTATTACCACTATTAATGACTTGCTAGTTAAAATATTAATGGCCCATAACCAAAAACTGCTGGTAATGACTGATTTCAAAGGGTATTATTGCTTAATTAATGACACTTCACCTATGTGCAGCCAGTTTTGTAAGTATCCATTTTACTGTCTGTTTCAGGCTACTAAAACCAGTTATTACGTGTGAAGGAAACATTACGAAGAGAGAAAAAATAGATGCTTATTTTCTGGTAGTTTTGTATTTTTTGGCCTGTCAGCTAACTTGCATCTGAATTAACTTGTCTCCTGTTAGTATATTGCCTCTTATTAGGAATTTTATGTGCACTGAAATTGCATGTTGGAACTGCGTATTGAAAAGCAATGCATGCATTTGGGAGAGACTGGTAGATGGAAATTTAAAACATGTATTTTAAATTATTGTTTTATAGATCACCTCTTTTCCATCTCTTTGATCTGAATGACAATTTCTTTCACAATATCCCGTTTTCATGCATTGGTTTGTCATGTCCTGTTTAGGAACCTTTTTGGCTTGTTGATACCATGATTGTGCTAGCTTGTAATTTACACATCATGCTGATTACAAAGAGTATGTTGTAGGAATACAACTGGTGAAAATGAAGTAAGCAGAAATGCTAGGTGGCGGGATGACTACAAAGTGTGAAGGGAGTGATAGAAATTGGATATACTTACTAAAAAGTCTCAGACTTTGATTTCCTATGAGATGCTGGGTGTCTACTATTCCCTGAACTTGTAGCTGTTAAGCTGGGGAATAGGACACAATGCAAAGCCTTTATAACAGGCACTTTTAACGTCAGTAGCCTAATTCCTGCTTGCCCCTCTACTGCCTCACACACTGACTAATGGAAGGAGGAAAACCCTTTCATACAGGGACTTTCCATAAGTACAAAACTGTGTTTGCATTGTGTGGCTTGGACATCTTCAGTCCTTTTATGACTACGGTTTCTCAGGAGCCAGTCCTACAAACCCTTACAAGACTAATCTTATTCTCCCCAGTGCTCCCAGGTCACAGTAGCAGAACAGTTCTGGGGACTGTAAAAATGATCATTCCCTTGACCATAAATGTGACTACGAGCTCAAGGTTTTAGGTACTCAGTAATGCTTTCAGTAAGTGATATTCTTTAAAAACTGTAGCAACTCATGGAATTAATGACAAAGTATTCTAGTGTATGTCTGGTATTCATTCTTCTTTAGTGGAGTATTTCAGAAAATACAAAACTTGAGTGTACACAACTTCACATTGAATAGCTCTTTAACTTTCCAGTAATTAAAATTTTCTTTTAAAATCCATTTTAGTGGGTTCTGCTGAACATCTCTTCAGCCTATCTTTTTTCTAGATCCCAAGGTGAGAGACTAAGAGCTTTGATTAGAGCACAGGGAGGACTTCCATGCACACCCAGATGGTAAAACCTCAAATGAAATTAAAATTAAAAAAATATTTAAATTAAAGGTAATCTTTCATTGTCTAAGAAAATAGGGTAGCCACACAACAATACGGTTGTTCCTTGCACTCCTGTGGGCTTTATTGCTTTCATTTAAACAAATTTTGGGCTACCAAAAGATGATAATTTTAATTTGAGATGAAGGCCTACCATCTGTATACATAGTGGACTCCTCTCCCTTATGTATTATCTAGGCAAATAATACCCATTTTATTGTATGGGGAATGTGATGACGATAATAAAAGTGAATAGAGACAGGTGCTGATCAAACAGACGTTATTTTAGTCTGACTTCCTCTACCTGGCTCATCAGTGTTCTTCGATGTAGACATACATCACTTCCAATATTGTAAGTCTGAGCTAACCCTACTGACTTGCAGTGTGATTTACTGGGTGAACATAAAGGAATAAAGAAATGTTATCAAACTCCAGTGTTTTCTGTTGCAGATATCTGGAGGTGAAAAGCTACCTCAGACTTCCAGTGGGTCACTTCACCTTTGTCTCTTGCAACAATCAGCCTTCCACAGATCTCATCCTTTAATTTTTTGTCTGTACTGACATTTTCAAATGAGTGAAATAAGAGGAACAGCATACAGATATTGAGGAGGTTTTACACAAGTAACTCTGCTCTATAAAACCAGCAGTACCACATAATCTATATCTGAACTTCTTCAGATATAGAATAAATTATCTCAATGTAACCCACGTGGAATGGAGGCTAAAGCTGATTTTAATGCTAAACTAAACCTATTTTGAATCCATTTCAGTGAGGTGGTTTAATTAACTAGGCTACTTCTCCTAGCCCCGTGTACTCAATGCAAATTAATGGCACTCGGAATACACATTCTCTCAGTGTCTTGCTGCTGTTTGCTGCCTGTGAATCCTATCTCCCATCCCACACCTTGCACTTGCACAAATGATTAACTACCTCCAGAACTCATTTTCTCCTAAGTGGCTTCACAGTATTTTTCTTTCATGGAAGGAAAATATGGTGGGTGAACCAGCACAAAACCATTTTCAAAGGTGTCTGTACTGTTGTGCCAGAGTCATTGTTTCTGATAACTTATGCTATAATATAGAATACAAAATAAATGCTATATTACCTATTTACTTCATACTCTATCACTTACCCAAGGGCAAAGATGAGGGGTCTATTTCGTATTAAAAATATGCTGTTTGTGCTAGAAGGTGGGAGGTAGGAGTTTTAGGCAGACTCAGAACAAAACATTTATTTAAATGTAGCATCAGATAAAGATAGCATGAGAAATGGTACAGCATTTTTGCAGGAAGGGCAAGCAGCCCACCTCCTAAATGTGAATGGTGTTGAGGCCATGATACGGACTGTGTCACCCTTGTGCCCTTTGTCGCCAAGAGGGAATGCAGTGTAAAAGCTGGATTTTCTGCTTCATGAGATTCCCACATGTAAGCCTTTTTTTTTTTTTTTTTTTTTT